>JAPXFQ010000628.1:3452500-3917819 GCA_028564705.1 Apricaphanius iberus
CCACTGTAAAATGTTTGAGAAATAATGCTCTAGGGAGTTTGGAAAGAAGCTTTGGCCGATTTTTGAAAACCTAAATTATGCGATCAGGATTGTCTGATCTTATCTGAGCTTAGATATTTGTGAAGGTATAATGTGGGGGGTGCTGTTGAAAAAAAAGGTAGCTGGTAACCTTTAACTGCTTTTCAGTGCTTGTACAGTAAGTCCAAAGTAAAAGCTCTACCCGATTGTTCAATGCAAAGTCAAGGGCTTGCTCAGTGCAGGTTACACTCATTTTGCCATCAATGGGCTAGCAATGGAAAAAAAAAAGGTGTCAGGTTTGGAGGAAGGGTCTTATCCTCGATTTGACTATGGTAAGGCAAGGCAGTTGAGTGTATCGTAGTCATGGTAAGTCTGCCCCCTGTCTGAAACGATGATTTGCTGAAAAGTGGATTGCTCCCTGTGGTTCAGAGGTCAGCTATCATTTCAGACGATAAAGGCAATTTATCCTGGAGCCTTGTTCTATGATTGTAAGATGGCCTGGGAAATGGATTGATGCTGATTTGTTGTGAAGAAAGAGCTGACCATGTCTCATAAATCAATGGTCAGATCCATTTTGGTGTGCAAAGACTTGTTGTCCACGGAAATGTGCTGGACTGTGGTGCTGGGGAAAGGGATGTCTGGTTTCCCTCATGGACATGTTACCCTCATGCCCCAGATGATTGATGGATGATAGAGCGGAAGAGGTAGTTGCCCAATTTTTTAACATGATAAACAGCTGCTGGTTACATTCTGAGGAAATACTGTTTGGAAAATGTGGATTGTGCTAATTCCAGCAACTTAATAAATATATGATGTGACAATTATGAGATAGGATATTTTCAAAAGGTTTAAGCTCTAGGTTGTATCCCTTCAGTATGTGCTAAAATCATAATTTTCATCACTCTGTCCTGGCCATCTCTTCTCTTGGACCACTAAGTGGCTGAACTCTTACATTAAAACAGGCGATGAGAGGGTGCAGTCTGCAACGACAAACCTCGTGACCTTCTCTCTACCTCTCACCATGTCTTTCTCTGTCACTGCGCCACTCAGACTCTCATACCTCTTTTGCCTCTTCCGATCTCACCCAGCTCTCATCCAGCTCTCATCCATCTGTTCATCTCGTTCTCCTTCACTTTATACAGCTATGATAATGTCGCTTAACCTCTCATCCTTTGCTCTTCCTCACTGTCCTTGTCTGAAGCTGTCATCTCTTTTATACCTCTCACAGTTAGCACTCATCAAGTCTTTCATTGACTTTATGTGTTGGATGCTGGTTGGACTTCTGAAAAGACATTTTGTTAAATTCAGTCATATTTCTCATTATTTTTCTTACAACTGAACACAAACACCCTTTATTTTACATATTTTTTTCCATCTCATTATCATTGATGAAACTGGAATTTCCTTATGTTTTACAATTTGACCCCTGGATACTACAACTTAATAGTACAGGTAGTGAATTTCAGTTATTAAAGATAATTTTCACTTGTTTACTATTTAAATAATCTCTGCAGATTTCCCCAAAATGCACATATCTCCTTATACCCTCGGTGTCACAAAGAAATAAATAAAAAGGACAGTTTTTCTTCTACTTTTGTTAATTTTGCTATATTATGACACATCTGAAACATCTTTAGCTGAAATATTAATGTGCATTTTATTTGTTGTTGGAATCTGTAATTTCGAAGCTTCGTCTTAGAAATATCTTAACACAATGGTACCCGAAGTTGAAGTTCAAAAACTGAGGGTTCTTTGGCAAACCTCAAGTTTTGTTTCAGTATTGCTGCTGTACATATGACATAAATGCAGCAGAAATAAACTGCTTTTTTACACTTTGTAACTCCCTAGCCAGCATTATTGATTGGTAGTATCTGTTCTAGCACTAGTCCAGTCCAGTAACTGAGCATTGGTTTTCTAACTTGAAAAGTATAGAAGCTTGTAATTCCTAGATCCAAATCCTGACTTCAAAGTGAAATTACATACTGCATAAAACTGATCTTTATTGCTGTGTTTTCTAGTTTTTTTAATTCAAATCTTGAAAAGTTTACGTTTGACTCCATTTTAGAAATAATACATGTCTTTATTAGTACAAAACGTATACTGGGTCTGGTTTAGTCAAATCGAGGCTGGTTTTTCAGATTTGTCATTGACACAACATAACAGATGTATGTATCATGTCACAAGATTGTGTATCTGTTACAAACTCTGATCTTAGGAAGCATGAGTAAAGAAGAGTTCATTCAAAGCCTAAGCATTTTTTTTATTGATCAAATAATCTTGTTACAAACCATGTGTTTGCATAGAATTACTCCTTGGAAACATATTACTCTTTCAGTTACCACCTGTCCAAAATGGTGTTTGAATTTTTCTATACTATTTGAAGGCACCATGACAAATACTCAGTAAGTTGGTGTTAGAGACCGATTGAGAATGGGAGAGCGGCCAGTTAACTGAAGTGGGAGGTAATTCTGAGTAAAAGTACTCTTCAAGAAAAGAAGCGGCATTGCAGAAAAAGGAAGAAGGATAGAGATTAACCCCATTATGAGAAAAAACAAAGTGTAACACAAGTAAATGTACTCTTCAGGAAAAGAAGCATCATTGGAGAAAAAGGAAAAATGATAGATTAACCCCATTATGAGATGAAAGAAAGAGTAACACAAGATGTCTGGGAGATAAAAGAATCACAACTAAGTTATTATGGAGAAGGCCCACCCACAGTCCCTTGTGATGAGAAAATGAAATAAATGATCAAAGTAGAAACAATTGGATCACTTGGGTAAAACCCCAGACATTACTTTAAACTGAATTTCTTTCAATATGTAATAAATGAGTGGAACATACCAAAAATAAAACAGAAATGGCCAATGGAGAGTCTTTAATACTTGGCTGGAGGCAATCCATTAAGGAAAGACTTGGAAGAGAGAGATGTATGTACTCTCTGAAGTGTTAGGAGAAATAACTGCAGTAGGAAAGAGAATATCGTTTGAGTATGTTATAAAAAAATAAATTATTATCATGTGCGGAAATTTCTCTTCCCTCAAGTAAAATGTGGCTTGAGGCTTGAAGTGTCAAATGGATCATTTCCATATCTCGCAAACAGGGGACAGCTTCTTTAAAGATTATACCACTCTGCAATATATGGATGATATCTGTGGGAACAAAATTTTATTGTTGAGCTTACCCAAAAGTCATATTTCCTGGACACCCTGTGTCTATGCTTCGTGAAGCTATTTGTACATATTCCCAATAAAAATGCATTGCATGAAGTGAATATCTACTGGGTGTTAGCTTAGGTTTTGTTTTAACACAAGTTTTATTAAGGAAGAAACCTGATTGAACTTAAAAAAAAAGTGGAGGTTCTCCACTGAAGAGCTTGTTAAAAGAATCTGTTTTCTTGTTGCATATGCTGGCATGTTTTATGTATTTTACATGGGTTTAAATTAGAAGGAATGAAACTTATTACTTTTTTAGTTACTTTTTTATGCCATAACTCTTTAGGCATCCCATTGTTTTAAATAAAATATTCAGTTTTGATGTGACTAATTCAAATGAGCAAGCAAACCACACCATCATCATCATAGACATTTACACTGAGACTCTAAACCCTACTACTGTATACTCCACTATTAGCAGTGTATTTTCTACCAAAGTTTCTACCACAACTGCTGGTACTTCCATAGGCTTTTACATTCCCGCTACCTCTATCACCATTGGCTGTGTTTTGACCATGCCTGCTACCAACACCATGTTCCTTCATTCAACCTCATACATTGTGAAGCAAAGGTTTGAACCAAGTATGTGTTCCTTGTGGACTGTCATGGCGAATGGACTGGCTTTCGCTAGACACATAAGCCGTCTCTTTCTTTCTTTAGTCGACTGAACATCTTGTTCACAGGGTGAATGCTCCTGGTCAGAATCTGAGTTAGCCATTAATTAACAAAGTACATTATTAGCAGCGTACAGACTACGGCTGGGTGATATGGCCTCTATTTAAAGGTATAGCGGAAGATTTTTCGAATTTAAGGAAAGAACTGCCCTCTCACTTTTTTGAAAAGATGGGTCACAACTACACATTATCCTGTGAAAGTTACCATTTAGACATAAATAACTTATCTCCCTTATATCCTCGACTGTGGGACGTTCTTTTTTTAACTCTATTTATTCCATAACTTCCCATGGTAACACACCCACAAATGTCACTCTGATTGAAGTTAAAGACGTCTGCCATTTCCTGGTTTAAAGTAGTAATTACATGAGGGATTCTATCTGCAGCTGTGGCTTGTAAAAGTCAGCAATGTTGCTTGTCGTAATTCTGCAACTTTAATGCCGAAATTGTTAAATGATCACATACCTGAGTCAACCAGAATATAGATTTAACTCTACTGCCATGTAAGCCACTCAAAGGATTTGGGATGCCAAGGTGAATGAATCTTACTCAGAGCATTCATTGTCCAGACATAACCATAAAGTAACTATGTCATCAGCTCATCGTTACAGCATTTGTTGAATATTCACAAACCTTTTAAAAGCTGTGATTGTGTGGGATATATGTCATCTTCAAGTCACAATATTTATGCCACATATATCTTCTAAAAGGAAGTGAGTTATTTATTAGAGCATCATATCTTCATATACTATAAAAATGCTAGATAGAAGCAGAAAAGTGTAATTAGAGCCCAAAAAGTTCACTTTTTGGAGCGGACAGATCTGAACTGGTACTCTTGAGACAACCATTGCATGGGTTTTTGTTCCGCCTTTTTTCCCCAAAGAAAATAATTTCACAACAGCTTCCATAGTTAGTGTTTCAGCTCTATATAATTTTGAGTTAAAATTTACAGACACAACCGGATATTTAGGCATTTTCAGGTGTTTTTCTACATAGAAACTTGTGGAAATTTTAAAGGCTTCAGTATATATTGTTTCTATCTGTTCGGGCTTTCAGTGGGAAGATGCAGTCCTAGCTGTGACTGACATGACTGGCAATAAGCTGGAGGCAAGTCTTACATCTAATCATTGTAGTTGGCTACAGGCTCTTGATTCACTTCACTTCCAATTATTCGATAATGCAGAGAGGGTAAGATAGAGCAGAATAGCAGCTTAGTACAAACACGAATAAATGATGTCTTCAGGCTATGTGCTTCAGGAACAAACATAAGAGCGTGTGTTTATATGTTAAGATTAATGGCAAAGACGAAAGAGATTATTTACCTGAATCTGTTAACAAATTGCTTGCCTCTTTTCAGAGGTTTCCAACAGCTCTTACCTCTTCTTAAAATGTGAGAGTTGTTTTTCCTACAGAAAATGGGCCACTGTCCATTGTGCCCCTGGTTGCTGTGTTAATCAGCTTATTTCTTGCTCTCCAAAAGGGAGACAGCAAGCCGTCTGTCCAATAACAGAGTGCTGGGAAATCACAACTGTAACATTTTTTGTCCTTTTTCTTTCATTCTATCTCACACATTTTGCTTTCTGCCTCAAAATCAAGTTCTCCTAACTCTTCTGCTATTTTTTGGCTTTGCATCATTCTCTCTTTTTAATGTTTTCGCCCATCTGTCTCCTAAACATTAAAGTGCACTTCTTGAAGTCATGTGAACCTGGAGTTAATGGGCTATAGTTAATGGAAGGATTGATATAAATATAAAGGAACATGGAGAGGTATAGAGTTAGGAAAAAAGGGAATATTAAGCAATAGCCTGTAAAGAAGGGTAACACAGAGGGTTTGCATGCTCTGCCATTTTGGTGGTTCAAACAGTTATAAATAGATGAAGCTATGCTCCAGTATAAGTAAACGTATGCACCTTTCACACAGCCTCTCCAATGCTTGGTACTTTATAATGCTTGGCAGTTTGTTTTTATGAAGCTGTGGAGATCATCATAACTATGCCATAACTGTTTTCTGAATGAATTAGAAATTCGGCATAGCAGGGCACTTCAACTGTTCTCAAGCCTCTGACTTATGAATGCTGCCACTATTTCTGAGAGCTTAAATTCCATAACAGTGGGTCAACAGCTTTGCTTGGCTCTAAAGGTGAGGACACGTTCCATGATGGTAGGGATAGTTTAAAAAACATTACAGGATATATCTATGTTTACATAGTCGAGTATATGCACTGCTTGGCACACAAACGTGTTGGTGAATGTGTGTAAATGTGTGAATATGGTGATAACTGTTTGCACTGGGCACACTGAAATGAAAAGGTGTGAGTCAAGTGTGTGCGTAGAAATGAGAAACCTTCAAAGGCCACATTAGCAAGTGCTTTAAAAGCCAAGTGTCAACTCTTCATATTCTGTTAGTCGCACCACACGCACAGTATATTCCAGATAAACCCAAGCACACAAAGGATGTTACTCAGCTATAATCACAGCTTGAAAGTGTGTGTTAGGATGTGCGTGTTTCTCCAAGGCATCTAATGGCTTACTCTTCCACGGTAATAGATCTGTCATTCAGCACAAAAATAATGGGCGTCACATGCATTTTTGTAAATTTCCAAGAATATTACTTTATTCCTGACTTGCAAAAAGACACGCACAAATTAACATATACACTAGAAAGCCCCTTTGTAAGGTTATCAAGTTGTCACACTTCCAAACTGAGCCATGTGTTTACATCACTGTCTTTTAATTGTCATGTTAAGATTACACACACTGCTGCATACGTGCATGCAAACACATTCACAATTGCACATGAATTGTATAAATGTAGTTCATGTATTAAGGATTAGGTCACAAGCTGTCACATTTCCTCTCCAGTTATAATTAAGGGTTATGTAATATTACTGCAAAGCACACTTTTGGGACCCATGCACATCTCATTTTGAGCTGTACACACACTGTGCACATTTTTATGGACAACACACACATGTACAGTGGGGCTTAAAAGTATTTGGCAGTTACCAAATGTACAAATTATCCCACTTAAAAATATGAGGTCTATAATTTTCCTCGTAGGTACACTTCAACTGTGAAAGACAGAATGTAAAACAAAAATCCAGGAAATCACATTGTATGATTTTTTTTTTTAAAGATTTGTATAGTGATGGAGAAAATAAATATTTAGTCAGGTACAAAAGTTCACCTAAATAATTTATAATGTAACCTTGACTGGCAATCAGCAGTAAAATGTTTCCTGTATGTTTTTTATCTTTTTACACATTTTTCACATTGTAGCTAGTATTTTTGCTCATTTTTCCATGTAGATCTTCTCTAGAGCTGTGATGTTTTGACTTTCATCACCCTTCACAGATTTCCTACTGGATTGAGGTCTGTAGACTGCATAGGACACTCCAGAACTTTGAAATTCTTTTAATATAGTCACTCCTTCCTTGTCCTGGGGGTGTGTTTGCAGGATCCAGCCATGTTTCATCTTCAATCCTCTCACTTATGAAAGGATATTTTACCCAAGATTCGATGATACATGGACCAAATGAACCTTTCTTTAATACGGATCAATCGTCCAGTCCCCTTTGCAGAAACCAGCCCAAAGCATAATGTTTTAACCTTCATGTTTCACAGTGGGTATGGTGTTATTGGGATGCAGCTCTGTACTTTTCCCTTTCAAAAACAGGAGGTGGGGTTTATACCAAATAAATCTATTTTGGTCTTAACTGACCACATGACATCCTGCCAATTCTCCTCTGGATCATCCAGATGGTCTCTGACAAATTTTAGACAGGCCTAGACCTGTGCTGGCTTAAGGAGTGGGACTTTTTGAGCTCTACATCATTTTAATCCATGGCGGCGTAGTGTGTTACCAATAATAACCTTTGTCACTGTGGTCCCAGATCTCTTCAGGTCATTGACCAATTCCCCGTGTGTCTCTGGGTTGTTCCTTTTTGTTCTCTAGATCATGTGTTCTCCACGAGGTGAGATCTTGCATGGAGCCCCAGGTTGAGGGAGATTGTCAGTCATCAATTTTATAATGATTGCTCCAACCGTTGATCTTTTATCATAAAACTGCTTGCCTATTGTAGATTACCAAACACTTTTTATTTATATTGCACTTTCAAACACAAGCAGGTTGTACAAAATGCTGAACAGTTATCACGCTATAAATAGACAAAAAATATCCATATATAAATATTTAAATAGAAATAAAATGAATTACAATAAATAAATACAGGGGAGCGTTGCGATACTGGTAGAGTAAAAATAAGAAGGTCAAAGGGACTAATAATCAAATGCAAGGGAGAAAAAAGTCAGTCTTTAGCCAAGTCTTAAAAGTGGTGATGGAAGGGGCCTGATGGATCTAGAGGGGCAGAGCATTCCACAGCTTGACACACAATGTGAGAAAGCTCAGTGAAGCTCGTCTGCTGACCTGAGTGACCGTAAGGGATGATAAGGGGAGAGGAGATCAGCAAGGTAGGGAGGTGGCCAAGCAATGAGGGGACTTAAAAACAAAGAGTGAAATAATTTTACCCTTCGGATCAACCAATCTTATCCAAGTCTTGTGAAGGTGTACAATCTTGTCCCTGGTGTCCTTAGACAGATCACTGGTCTTGGCCATGATGGAGGTTGGAGTCTGACTGTTTGAAGGTGTGGACAGGCATCTGTTGTATAGATTAGGAGTTTAAAAATGCGTCATTTAAACAGGTGAAGTGTGGAGGACAGAATAACTTCTTGTAGGCCACCACTCACATAGTGACTGTTGCCACTATACAAAAAAAAGTAGTTTAACAATACAAAAAAAGGTAATTCAACCATACAAAAAATATAATTCAACCACACAAAAAAATTATTCAACCATAAAAAAAAGAAAAATACAAAAAAAGTATTTCAACCCTACATGTTTGAACCAGAATCTGCTCCCGTAAGAAGTGAGTCTCCTGAGAACCCGATACTCAGAGAATTCAGCAAGATACTTCTGAATGGTTATTGAAGAAATGGCTTAAAGTTAAAGGAACATATTGAACTAATTACCTGGCACTCCAATATCTTCCTGAGACGCTGACTCTAAAGCCTTCCAGCTCGATCTCGCTGACTTCACCTCTCTAGCACTGCGGAGACCTCGTTCTTTATCTCCGTGCAGCTGCATGTCCTTAGTCTTCCCCCAGGTTGGAGGAGCTCAGATCGGCGGCTTGTCTGCCGTCTTCCACCCAGAGTGTGAGTAGCCCTGTGCGGCGGCAGATCCTCAAACTTCCCCGCTCTTACCACCAGCATCTTACCATCAAAAATAAAGCCAACCTATGTCGCTCTTCTGCGGCAGGTCTCCCGTCTTCTTCCCGGTTTTCAGCTCAGTTCTGCGGCAGGTCTCCCGTCTTCTGCCCACAGTTTGAGTTTCTTCTGTCGGCGGCATGTCTCCCCTCTGCGGATTTTGAGTTGCTTCTTGCAGCGGCACATCTCCCGTCTTCCTTGCCCTTACCGCCAGCATCTTACAATAAAGAATAAATTCAACCCATGCCGCTCTTCTGTCCTCTTCGACTGGGACCCGATTAAGTGTTTTGAGCTCTTTTGACCAGCCAAAAACTGAGCATTTTACGTGGTGCTTCAACATTGTGTTTCCTTATCTGAATGGTAACTGTTGTTTACTGCTGTACCTGGTGGGTGGAGACAGTGCTCTGAGGAGGTGTAGAGACAGAGCTGCCAATATTCCGGCTTGTGATGTAGAAATCCAGACAGATTTTAAACAGCTCAATCACAGACTGAATGCAGGATCAATTAAGAACCCCCTAACTCACTCAAAACAGCATGGATGGTTTTTCCCCAAATTTGTATTCATGTATATGCACCATAGAAACACAATAACACCCCATTTTTTCATAATATGTCTCCTTTAAAGAAGTAGTAACAGGTCTGTGAGGGCCAGAATTCTTGCTGGTTTGTAGGCACTAAATACTTATTTTCTGCACCATTATTCAAACAAATTATTTTTTTAAATCATACCCTGTGCTTTCCTGGATGTTTTTTCTGTGTACCTACGATGAAAATTACAGACATATTTTTAAGTGGGAAATTTGTACATTTGATGGTTGCCAAATAGGTTTTAGCCCCACTGTACGCGTATTTGTTGTCTATAAAAATGTGCACAAGTGTGTGTACAGCTCAAAATGACCTAAAAACAAGGACAGACATCCCTTATCTTTTTAAGTAAGACAACTTGCAAAATCGGTGGTTGTCATTTACTTTTTTACCTTACTCTATATGTGAAGCTCCACATGTTTCCAAAGGCAAACAAATGCAGAAACTGTTGAATGAGAGCAGACACAGTAAATACTGCCTTTTGGGATCGAAAAGCCAAACACTTTGCAAATTATTTAACCGAAGTACTGTGGCCTTTTAACACTGTAAAACAAGTCTATAGGTATGGGGGTAAAACAAACAGTGAATGATCATCATGATTTATTTACAACATCCAATTAATTCTTGGACTGGAATTGTTTTCTTAAGTGTCATCAATTATCATGACACAAAAAATAATAATGTAGATTTACATGTTAGGTGTCTATTCTGGAGCATTTTTTTCCCCAAGAGGCAAAGAAAGTTGTTAGTAAGGTGGAGTAATTTCTTGCTTGAAACAAGAAAATTTTGACTGGTAAAAAGCACTGAACTCCCACATAAAAAAAAATCTTATTTTAAAGTCACAGAAAGTTAAATTTCTGACAAACATTAAATAGTTGAAGCAGTTTTGGACTATGGAGATATTACATTGTTTTATGTCTACGGCTGGCATTTTGAAACAAACTTTGCAAATAGCATTCCGAATTTATGAATGGTTTTTCATGTGAAAATATGTTACTGACTACATCTGTTATATCTTTATACCTTTTTTTATATAAAACCACTTTTTATTGATAATTAGTAGTGCTTAGGCAAACTTTTTCTTTACTACCAACGACATATTTTGTCAATGCACTATTTCTTATGCTTGGCAGCACTAAAATTCATTAGAAATCAGTACAAGCTAACAGGCAAGGTAACACGGTCTTTTAAGACTATAATTTAAAAGAAAAAAAAAGAAGGGGCTGGGTGACTGTTGTGAAACTATGCAGAAAACTGCAAATTTTTTCAGCTTTTGCTTCGATCTGACATGTGATGTCCCCTAAATAACGCCCTCGGAAAATTCTTTTTGCTGATCTGGAATACATGAAAGAAGAACAGAAGCATAGAAAGATGGATGGACATGAAGACAAATAGATAACTTGGCTTCCAGCCATCGGATGAGGCAATGCAGATGGGTGTGACATGAATGGAAAAAGAAGAGATAGACATATGAATAAATGGGATTTCAGTTTGGTTTCAAGCCATGGGAATATTGGGGAAGGAAGGAAAAAATGAAATGAGACTGAAATGAAAATAGAAAGGGACGTGGATAGATGATAATGGTTTTTCTCCCCCATAGTTCAAAACGATGGCTTACATTGCCATAGATGGAGGGATGGAAATGGATAGATGAATAGTAATGGGATTTCTGCCTAGTTTAAAGCCATTGGACTTAGCTCCATGTTTGTTGTGTTGTGACTGACTGAAAGCTGCTTATTTGAAATACACTGCCTTAAGCCAAATGTTACATTAGTTATTTACATTAAGCCTGCTCATTACTGTGACACTGCAACTCAGTCTTCCACTAAAAATATATATTCACATTACTAAACGAATGCAGTCACATTTGCTGCTGTTCTGGCATCCATGTTACATTTATGTGTACATTTTTAAAAGCTGATTCACAAAATATTGTATTTTATTCAACTTTTGACGGGACCCTTTCTCTTAAAATTTAAAAATAAACCTGGAAAATATTTATACCCACATAAAAATGTATCGCCCTCATATTTAAAGGACGTGGGAAAATATGTAAATAATGCTCTATTTTTTTCCCTTTTTGTTATTTGAAGATTACATGAGCTATACAACACGAGCAATACAATAAGGTACAATAAATCACTCACCACAGATTTTATGCAACTGTTACTTAAATGCTCTACCAAAGAAACAGAAAATATTGATACTTTTTTATATCATACTATGCAGACAATCTGAATATGTAGACAGATATCCTCACCTCTACATCCTAAATACTTGAAGCGACTCAACTGTTAGCAGCTTGACCTACTTTATGATTCCTTTTGCTTCCCCTTACATTTTTCTAAGCTGACAAATTCATATTTAATCAGGACGAATAAATGATGATGACACCACAACAAAAGTAACCGCTTCCATCCTGGCAGTATCCACATACCATCCAAAAAGAAGTGGCATCAACAGGAACATGCATATTTTAAGGACATGACTATGTATCACAAATCGCAATTTATTCCCCCACATTTAAATTCATTGTGCATGTTTTTCCAAACCCTGACATACATGGCTTGAAAGTATACAATGACATAGTTTGAGTTCCAGGAATGTGTTAGCTTTTTCAAAACTTGTCAAAAGTCTGTCATCTGTCTTTTTCTACTGGGGACTCAACATGTGGTATTCTGACATTAGAAACCAGAAGACATAAAATATGATCACTACAGGAGGCCAGAATGACCAATTACTCATAACTGGACCAAAAGTGGGGTAAGTTCAAAATAAAGAATCTAAGGGTAAGAAAAGAAGTGAAAATATAGAAGGAAGATCGATCAATCAATCAATCAATCTTTATTTATAAAGCACTTTTCCAACTACAAAGCTTTTTAAGTGCAGTAAACAAAAGCAACAAGGGACTGAGTACAGAGGAGCCAGGAAACACCATCATGGGAGCCATCTGCATCGGCAGCATCAGATCACTGACCCAGGATACCCAGAGGAGGGAGGAGGCACTGCCTGGAGAGCACCCAGGCAGCCACATCCGACCACCGCCCCCGATGCGAAGGGCTCCCACAGAGAAAACACTGGAGGGATGATTAAAATAAGAAGTTAAAATATTAAAATAAACAGTAGAAAAAATAGATGGTACCTAAAATACCAAATTCTAAAGCTAAATTAAAACAAAATAGAATTAAAAGTGAGAAATAAACTAAAATGCTAAGGTAAATTAAATAAAGAGGTGAAAATAACTGAAATTCAAAACAAAAAACACCTAACAATCCTAACACAAAGATGATCTAGTGACCACAGTAAAATAATATACCTCATTCAGTACGTTTATATGCTGCAAGACAAATTTGACTTCTTGCCTTAGTCCGACTAAAATCAGACTTTTAAAATGCATACATACAGCTTAGTCTGGCTGGAATCGAACCGGACTGGAGTTTCAGAAGCTTTGCTTGTCCTGCTGGATAAGGCAATCTAATCGGACTACTCTGCAACCAGCCCCCCCGCCCTCACTCACGCACCCCCCTCTGGAAGTTGGAGAGCCAGAAATGCGACCCAGCAATAACATCAGTCGTGCCAATCAGTGCATGTTTGGACTTATAAAGATGCGATGCGTTGTTACTGTGAATATCCTGTTTTAACTCTGTCTGCTTCACTCCCGCCAGCCTCAGTTTACTGCCTGAATAAAGCTGGAAGCTAACCGCTATAAGACTAACACGTAGGGGCACATGTCGCCATCTATCATCGGGGAGTGGAACTTACTTTATTTAATAATTCGATTTTCTTATAGACATGTAACCTGGGACTCGGCACGCTGCAGGAGGGAAGTCCTTAGTCCAATTACTCCAAAACGCTTGATTTAGCTGTGGATGTAAACGTACTGATTGAGATAAAGTGTTGTCATCTTGTCATCTATAATGCTTGAGCTATTTTGATGTTATTTGTATTTGGTATCTGAAAACATGACTTTCTTAAAGTAACATATTAAAATAAAATCTGACTGAGAAAAAAAGAACATCCATAATATCATCTGCTAAACAAATTGTATATTAGAACACTTACACCTCTTCGTTGAAGTGAATGCATACTGTGCCACCTGTGTGTGTCTGTGTCTATTAGTACAAAAGTGAGTGTGCGTGCATGAAAGGAAATGTAGGATTACTAGCTTGCTGTTGTGAGATAGGGCAGGATTAAGTGATGGCGAGACAGAGAATGGGGGAAGAGCAAAGGCAGGGGGTGTGACAGGAGCTGAGACAAAGAAACAAAGAGATAGATGGGTGACAGTCAGTGGGAGGAATAACACTAAAAAAGATCAAGCTGGGACGGCAGTTTAAAATGAGAAAACAATAGATAAAGGGATATTTGTTTAAAAAAAGAACAAGTAATTATAACTGATGAGCATACAACATTCCCTAGGATGACAAGTCGTCACTAAGCAAATAACTATAGCATCTTTATTTTCTGTGTAACAACTAAGTTTTCCTAAGTCAACCAGGCCGGTTTATGGTGGGATTTTTTTTCCGAATGAAGTCAAATTTGACAGACAATAGAGAAGCTTTCAATGAACACTCTTAAGTCATACATACATCCATTTTCTGAACCGCTTAATCCTCAAGAGGTCGCCGGGGGGCTGGTGCCTGTCTCCAGCTATCAACGGGCAAGAGGCGGGTTACACCCTGGACAGTTCACCAGTCCATCAAAGGGCCACATAGAGACAAACAGGACAAACAACAATGCACGGACACACTCACACCTAAGGACAATTTAGAGTGCTCAATTAACCTGACAGTCATGTTTTTGGACTGTGGGAGGAAGCCTGAGTACCCGGAGGGAACCCACGCATGCACGGGGAGACATGCAAACTCCATGCAGAAAGGCCCTGGGCCAGGATACGAACCCACAACCTTGTTCCTGCAAGCCAACAGTGCTAACCACTGTTCCACAGTGTTAAGTCATACAGAGATCAGTATGAGTTAAACTCTATGGTCAAATATGGCCATTTCTCAATATTGAGTAGCATATTTTAAAAATGACCTAATTTCAAAACAGTTTGGTGTGTTGATTTTACCACATTGGACCATTTGTAACAAAACAAAAGGGACGCTGTGGGACCTTACAAGTCAAATATATGCATTTCTTCATTACATATTCTGGAGCTAAAACTCTAGAATGCTAGTTATTTAAACTTTGGTTTAATATTTAAATAGTTCACATATTAAGTGGACATGGGCTACTCATTTTCATTTTACGAGTGCCTTAAATAGATTTTTAACTATAACTCACGTAAGATTATTTGCATTTGAAACACATTTTAGCCACTGGTGAATACATTTTAGTTGCACCTAACCCTGATGCCCACAAGTCAGATAAAATCTCCTGATATCTAGAGCAGTGTTTCCCAACCCTGGTCCTCAAGGCACACTGCCCTACATGTTATTGACCTACTACTCTCTAAGCCACTGCCAAGGTCCTCTTTGGGTTTTCAGACTATGGTCATCCTATAAAAAGTAAAATGTCATAATCCATGTTCAGGGATATTTTAGTTTGTCTTCAGAGTTCATAGTTTTTATTCCATCTTTCAAACAGACATTCTTTAGGTCTGTGACAAAAAAATTCAAATTTCCCTAAACCCAGCAAGTGGCATACCACTGGAAAGAGCTTGAAAATACCTTTCCAATGGTACCTGGTTCATTGTGCTGTGACAAATATCAACAAAGTTATGATATTCTAAAATCGCCATTCATGCCTCAGGTGCCTTGCAGACAGGATCAACAGTCTGAGTTAGTCACATACCAACATTATTTGATTTCAGGTTGGCAGCATACTGCATTATCAAAATGGAAAAACCAAGTCCAGATGTATTTTTGTTTGCAAATTATTTAATCTGATAATATGTAGGCCTTCAGTTATACATATACATATACATATATTGAATGAACCTTGAATATATGGAAGGTAAATCTGAATATATTGAATGATAGTCTGAATATATTGATTGAACTTTGAATATATTGAATGAACCTTGAATATATGGAATGAAAATCTGAATATATTGAATGAAAGTCTGAATATATTGAATGAAGTTTGAATATATGGAATGAACCTTGAATATATGGAATGAAAGTCTGAATATATGGAATGAACCTTGAATATATGGAATGAAAGTCTGAATATATGGAATGAAGTTTGAATATATGGAATGAACCTTGAATATATGGAATGAACCTTGAATATATGGAATGAAAGTCTGAATATATGGAATGAAAGTCTGAATATATGGAATGAACCTTGAATATATGGAATGAAAGTCTGAATATATGGAATGAACCTTGAATATATGGAATGAAAGTCTGAATATATGGAATGAAGTTTGAATGTATGGAATGAACCTTGAATATATGGAATGAAGTTTGAATATATGGAATGAACCTTGGATATATGGAATGAAAGTCTGAATATATGGAATGAAACTTGAATATATGGAATGAAAGTCTGAATATATGGAATGAAAGTCTGAATATATGGAATGAAGTTTGAATGTATGGAATTAACCTTGAATATATGGAATGACGTTTGAATATATGGAATGAAAGTCTGAATATATTGAATTAAGTTTGAATATATAGAATGAAAGTCTGAATATATGGAATGAAAGTTTGAATATATGGAATGAAGTTTGAATATATGGAATGAAACCTTAGGCCTTAGTATTATGGGTATTGTAGCAGATTATCATACCTTTCATTATGTGTTTAATTAATGGTTTTGCTGAGATGAACTTTATGATTTAGGCATCAAGTTGCCTATTTCAACAACTGAATCTCAGTTATTTAATTTCTAACTTCTCATTAGGAATTTTCCTGTTTTTGAAACCTTGAAAACAAATTGGACTTTGTCAAAAGCGAGAGATATATGTATCGTCCAATTCATGAAAAGCAGGGATTATTTCCTTATTTGACCTTTTTTGGGGGGGGGGCAGTTATTACAGTAGCGGATAAATATGGAGGGTTTCTGTAATTTTGACAGATTAATTTGTCCGTTTGTCGTGCAGACACGTGGAATACAGTTAACTAAATTAATAAAAAGAGATTTACATTTGAAGCATTTGTGCATAATTTCATGGCATCTCATTATCAATGAGCTAGCAGTGTGTTTCAAGATTTACGGAGGCTTTGGAGCAGTCACAGTCCTGCTCCAAAAACCGTAACCCTGTACAGAAGTTGTGCTTACTACTGAACTTACTCCCGCTGAAGCAGTTAAAACTAAGATGATGATTGTATTTCAGTCTCCAGTGTGGTAGTGGAGCACAGATTCAGCTTTCAGAACATTTAATGCCTTGTCCACATGTAGCTGGGTATCTCAGAAAACTGAGATATTTTTCTACGATTTGGCCTGTCATCCACACGTAAACTGAGATTTTCGGCACAAAAAAACCCAACATTTTTTTAAATCTGGCCAAATTGGAGATCTGCTATTTCTCCATTTTCAGCATCTATGTGTGGACGGATGAAAACTGAGTTTTAAGTGCTGTAACTTCACAAGCTGCATTTACACTCAGAAACAGCATTTATGCCCTCAGAGCTGTGTTGGAATCATCAATTGTCAAAGCATGTTTTGTTTGTTTACTTTTAGAGCTCTGTTACTGCTGCAGGCTGAATATAGAGAATACAAAGTTACTCTGAGTGGATAGGATTTGGGAGAACTATTGCCCCTACAGGTTTGCCATGTCTATGAAAGTGCTGAAAAACACATTTATCCTGGGTTTAACACCTTATCTGTACTTAACCTGTTTTTGTAAGTATTGTACATGTAAATATTTTCTTTCTGTTCTGTTTCCTGTTCAGTTTGTATATGTGTTTTTGTTGTTGCTGCTTTTAAGACCAAATTTCCCCTTATGGGACAATTAAAGGATTATTTTACTCTATTCTTATTAAACACATTGTTCTTTACATAGTTGACAAAACAATTATACAAATAGAATGATCAATTATCAATGGAAATCAAATTGAACCCAGAGAGGTCTGGATTTGAAGTCACACTCCAAATTTAAGTAGAAAACACATTACAGGCTGATCCAACTTTGATGTAATGTTCTTATAACAAGTCAGAATGAGGCTCAGTATTGTGGCCTCCACCTGCCGGTACGATCTCCCTACAACACCGGGCATGCTCCTGATGAGGTGGCGGATGGTCTCCAGGGGGATCTTCTGCCAGACCTGGACTAAAACATCCACCAACTCTCATCTGTGGTGTAACGTGGTGTTGGTGGATGGAACACGACGTGATGCCCCAGATGAGCTCAACTGGATTCTGGTCTGGGAAACGGACAAGCCAGTCCAGTATCAATCTCTCCATTCTGCAGGAAGTACTGACACACTCCAGCCACATGAGGTCTAGCATTGTCTGGCATTAGAAGGAACCCAAGGAACTCATCTACACAATGTCAGAGCACTGGGTTCCTCTTTCTCCTTTTCATGCCAACTAGCTACGATAATTGACAGAATGTCTGCTGCAGAAAGCGTTATAAAATTTTTTTAAAGGCAACAGCTTTGTTACGTGTCCAGTTGTGCTTTAAAATAAACTTGGAAAAGATTTAGGCACCTCAAAATCTCTGAATTTCCAGTTCTAGAATACAGAATCATATCCCACTCTTTGTGGTTAATGTGTTGAATTCCTGCATGTGCTGATTAAAAAGTGTGTTCAGATACAATACAACACAGAACTAAAACAAAAACCTGTTTTTGGTTAGCCATGAACACCAGTGACCTCATAAATCATTTCCCTTATTGTTAAAGTAAGATCAGAATTAACTGCTAAAATGTTTTAAGCACAGATTATTATACAGGGGAAAAAACAATAGTGAAAGCTGTGAAAGATAGATGAATGTTTTATTCTTGTTATGAGAATTTATTTGTGGTCAAAGATTTTCCTTGTGGCTCTTCATCAACCTTGATGCTCCCCGGTTAGGTGCCAATCCAGAAGGAAAAGAAGTGGATACACGAAGGGGAAGGTTGGCCCAGACACGTCATACTGAGGGACAAAAGACAGAAAAGGTGAACCACCAATGAAACAAGTGTTATGCACTTTTATTCCGTTGCTGACCAAATATGATTAGTTGTGAATTCCGTTAAAAAAGAAATCAAATCACAGGAAGTCATGCTAATGTTCTTAACTGAACAACTACCTTTAATTCAACTTCTGGTTGACAATTCAATTCATGACAATTACAGAACCTATGTATTTAATTTCATTCAGTTTATGTATGTAAGGGTTATTCACAAAGAAATATTCTGTAGGTACTTTACAACATCTTTAAAATATTCTGAAAAGTGTCACATTTAAAAGAGAAGTCAGTGAGGTCATAAAAACATATTCTTGATTTCTAAGAATAAAAGTTGGAAAAGAAGTGATGATGCAATTTTATGTTGCTAAAGAAAGAGCATCAGTTCCTTTAGTTCCTGGATTATCTCCAAGATCCCATCAACTCCGCCGAAAAACAAATAGAACAATAATCAATGATGCATTTTGTAAATAAAAAAGCCAGTATTTAAAAAATCAAAGAAAACAGAAACTGTAAACGCCTGTATTAATTTTATAAAGTTAGTTTCATTAGTATTGAAATATTTGTCTTTTTCTTTAAAATTTTCATGGATTTATTTATAAAACACATTACTGAATTGTAAATTTTCACTAAAAGATATATTTTATATTTTAGACAGTTTTATTCAAAGTATTTTATTCCAAAACCTGTTTCACAAAGTCAGCCTGTAATTAAACTGAATTAAACCAAGTGGTTTAATTATTTCAAAACGGATAGTTTTCAGTCGAATTAGTTTATCTGCCAGTCAGTCTGAAGGTTGACCCTGAACGCTCACTGGCCGTTACTTAAACATTAATCATCCGCATATTCGGGTAATATTACTGGCACAGTGCGTCTTATGAATTATCAATGGTGGCATGGCATTGTGGGAATATAGCAGCATTCGTGTTGGGAAGCTTGATAGTTATAGAGAGTGATGTCATGATGATGTGTTGAATATGGGCTGAGCCCTAGTGGGCAACACTATGTAAAATGTAAGTAAACATGGGGACTTCCTTCAGCATTCGTAAACTGTATCATCTGAAATGGTAAACTGGAGTGATGCTGAGGTCTGGGAGCTTCAGGCCTTTAGAGCTGAGGAGCAGATTAGTCCTTCATGGGGACTGTGAAGGTCGGCCACCGTTTGGAGCGGCTTGCAAACAGTCTTGAGGAGCGGGGCTTCAATTGGGATAAAAAACTAGTTATTTCCATCTATTTTCTATGGTTTACCACAGACTCTACGGTCTCACACTTGATATGTAACCCTGCACATGAACAGCCCGGACACCACCACTGTACCGCCACATAATATATTGTGAAAGCGCCTGATTGGGAAAATTGTTGCCACGGACTGTGTTCTTATGAGTGACCAGAATAGAATACAATAGAATAATCCTTTAATTGACCAACATGGGGAAATTTGGTTGTACTGTAACAGCAGCGAAAAATTTATTGACAATATTTACATCATGCACTACAGTTACAAAGTAGTAGGCTACTGTATAGTTGAAGTAATTAAGAAAGCTCATTGATGGGCAGTATTAATGCCAGCACTGATGGCAGGATTGTCTTTTGAAAGGGGCTAGTGAATGAAAACTATCCAGGATGATCTTATTTCTGCACCGGACCCCTGCTGAGATCTGTAGCGTTGCGCTCCGCCTGAGCGAGAACGGCTTTATTTGTTGTTGGTTGTTTATGTCACTACGACTACACTAGGATTTGCAATGATATCAAACAAAAACACTGGCATAAATCGCCTTACATTTAACGATAAAGACGGCGGGAGCGCGCAGAGACTCCAGTAAGATTTCTAAAGTCTGCCCGTCTTTAGTCTGAAAATCATTTGATGCACGCCCAGCATATTTATTCCCTTGGTTTATGTGTTAGCGTCTGAATCGACAACATTTGGATAAAAACCAAACACCACATAATTTATCTGGAATAAACCTAATTACACTGATTTTACAAGAATATAAAGCACACACAGAGATGTTAGCACATCAAACTACTGTAGGTCGCAAAGCACAAGCTAACTGCAACCTGCTGCTAACTGCAGTTCACATGTTTGAATGTGTTTACAGTCACATATACGGGTATACTAAATCTACATTCATCATCATATAAATATCTAAACTTACCCATTTCAGCTGTCGGTCTCCAGGCGAACATCCAGAGCTTGTTCTTGCAGCTGTGGTGTCGAGTGATAACATGGTTCCTCCAGCATGAGGCTGAAGTTGGCTTCTGATTCTAGCCTCTGATTCGGGACAAGGCCAAAGGGCAATTCCACCTAATTTCTCACTGATCCAAGCAGCTTTAATCTGCTCTAGTCTAAAAACTACAAAACACAGATTCTTTAAACAGTGAAACATCAGTTGGAGTAACCTTTTAGGCATTTTCCTAATTATAAATGGAAGCCAACTTCAGCATTCAGACAGCCATACTAATCTACTACATTACCCATAATCCTTGAGGCCAAACTTTGATTCCATATATTCAAGGTTGATTCCATATATTCAAGGTTCATTCCATATATTCAAGGTTGATTCAATATATTTAGACGTTCATTCCATATATTCAAGGTGGATTCAATATATTCAGACGTTCATTCCATATATTCAAGGTTGATTCAATATATTCAAGGTTGATTCAATATATTCAGACGTCCATTCCATATATTCAAGGTTGATTCAATATATTCAGACGTCCATTCCATATATTCAAGGTTGATTCAATATATTCAGACGTCCATTCCATATATATAATATTTTTCCTGAACGGCATGCCATAATATATATATACATATATATATATATATATATACACTACCGTTCAAAAGTTTGGGGTCACATTGAAATGTCCTTATTTTTGAAGGAAAAGCACTGTACTTTTCAATGAAGATAACTTTAAACTAGTCTTAACTTTAAAGAAACACACGCTATACATTGCTAATGTGGTAAATGACTATTCTAGCTGCAAATGTCTGGTTTTTGGTGCAATATCTACATAGGTGTATAGAGGCCCATTTCCAGCAACTATCACTCCAGTGTTCTAATGGTACAATGTGTTTGCTCATTGGCTCAGAAGGCTAATTGATGATTAGAAAACCCTTGTGCAATCATGTTCACACATCTGAAAACAGTTTAGCTCGGTACAGAAGCTACAAAACTGACCTTCCTTTGAGCAGATTGAGTTTCTGGAGCATCACATTTGTGGGGTCAATTAAACGCTCAAAATGGCCAGAAAAAGAGAACTTTCATCTGAAACTCGACAGTCTGCGGGTACAGATGCCTCACAGGTCCCCAACTGGCATCTTCATTAAATAGTACCCGCAAAACACCAGTGTCAACATCTACAGTGAAGAGGCGGCTGCGGGATTCTGGGCTTCAGGGCAGAGTGGCAAAGAAAAAGCCATATCTGAGACTGGCCAATAAAAGAAAAAGATTAAGATGGGCAAAAGAACACAGACATTGGACAGAGGAAGACTGGAAAAAAGTGCTGTGGACGGATGAATCCAAGTTTGAGGTGTTTGGATCACAAAGAAAAACGTTTGTGAGACGCAGAACAACTGAAAAGATGCTGGAAGAATGCCTGACGCCATCTGTTAAGCATGGTGGAGGTAATGTGATGGTCTGGGGTTGCTTTGGTGCTGGTAAGGTGGGAGATCTGTACAGGGTAAAAGGGATTCTGAATAAGGAAGGCTATCACTCCATTTTGCAACGCCATGCCATACCCAGTGGACAGCGCTTGATTGGAGCCAATTTCATCCTACAACAGGACAATGACCCAAAACACACCTCGAAATTGTGCAAGAACTATTTAGAGAAGAAGCAGGCAGCTGGTATTCTATCGGTAATGGAGTGGCCAGCGCAGTCACCAGATTTGAACCCCGTTGAGCTGTTGTGGGAGCAGCTTGACCGTATGGTACGCAAGAAGTGCCCATCCAACCAATCCAAATTGTGGGAGCTGCTTCTAGAAGCGTGGGGTGCAATTTCTCCAGATTACCTCAACAAATTAACAGCTAGAATGCCAAAGGTCTGCAATGCTGTAATTGCTGCAAATGGAGGATTCTTTGATGAAAGCAAACTTTGATGTAAAAACAATCTTATTTCAAATAAAAATCTTTATTTCTAACCATGTCAATGTCTTTACTCTATTTTTTTTTTCATTTCACAACATATGGTGGTGAATAAGTGTGACTTTTCATGGAAAACACAAAATTGTTTGGGTGACCCCAAACTTTTGAACGGTAGTGTATATATATATATATATATAAATCAACATGCCTTGATATTATTCTTATGGTGCCTCATTTATAATTTTAAGATTCATATAATAGGCCTATTTCACCGGAATTTCCAACTTTTTTCCAGTAAATTGAAAACCTGCCTGTCACGTTGTCCTGTGCCAATTTTGTCTAGAGGAAACCTAGGTGTGTGACTTTTGAATAATGTCTGGCTGTAATTGGGTTTGGGCTTTAATAAGCTGTCAATAAAAATATATTCTTCTGGCTCGAGCTGAACACTCTTGGCCTCGGGCCAGGTCAGATCCAACTTTTAAGGCCCAAATACAGCTCTAGTGTGGATACTCAAAACCATGCCCAAATCAAAAATCGTTACCCTATATACCAGCACAATATTTTTAATTGTTAACCAGATCCTGGTTTTACTTTGCTGTTCATACAATATTCTACTACTTTTGAAAAACCTCATCATTTACATTAGATAGCGTACAGAATTTTTATTTTATTATTTATTTAAATGGTTCCATTGATAACGACTAGGGAAGAGCTTCTCTTGTTTCGTTTCAGGTGATATGATCTTAGTGGGCTGTTTAAAGCATACCCCTTATTTAATGAGGTCAGTGTTACTGACACTGAGCTGTGGTTTTAGATTAGATTATCAGTGACTACAGGTGTGATTACAGATCATGTATCCATGTATTCCAGGTAGAACAAAATAGTCAGTGTAGTATTACTACTTTCTGGTCCTTCCTGAAATTAACCAAAAGAAGGTAGCCTACACCAACTCACAGATGGAAAAAAATGCCTTTGCACATTTAATGTAAGCTAATGTTGGCATCAGACTTGAGTTTCCTGGAAATATGAAATGCTTGCAGGTGAGCCCTTATGTTCATGCCTGATCATAGCTACTATGCTGATAAAGAAATGTGATTATCCCTAACAAGAAATTGCTACAAAATGTGTAAAAAAATATATATATTGCATTTATAAGCCAATATGTCAGTACAGTGGGTGGCATTTAGAATCTTGATATACTTATACCAAATAAACTTGATGCATAAAATTAAATCTAGTTGTAGAAGATCTTATGGTTAGGTTAACATACAGTGCCTTGCAAAAGTCTTCTCTAAAAAGGAAAAGTTCTGACTTTTTTTCAACCTGGACTTTATTTGTAGCAAATATTACGTTCAGTTACATACCCAAAAATTTTATCGGGCCACTTAGAGTCCTTAGGGAAATGTTTATTACCAGTTGCGATCAGCATATATCATTATAACAGGAATCAATCAGGGCGGGAGATTTGCCGTTTGTAATAAGGCATTATCCGACCTAAAACTCCTTAACTGAATCATGTTTTGTTTTTACTACTTAGTGACTCCTTTGAGTTCATAACGTCTAAGAGGTGCGAGGGTATTATCTTTTTGGTGTTTTACAGGCTTTTAATGCAACCGATTCCAATTTACACCTTGGATTTCAATGACATCGCAGCCACCTGCCATAGCAGCTGTAATGTGTATAGGTTGTGGCAAGGGAGCCTGTAGAAGCTGAAGTTAGTCCAATTGGTCATTCAGCTAGTGCAATTTGGAAACATGCAAACGCGAAAAATATTGATGTTTGCAGTATAAAGTTCTGTCTAACCGCCGTAGAGCACAGAGTAAAAGTCCTGTTAAGACTACAACCAGGATGGAGCATCACAGTGACATAATTGTAATTGTAGTGTAAGTGTGTTTTAGTCTATAAATCCCCCAGTAACTGAACAAATAAGCACTTCAGAGATGTTCTGACCTCCGAGTGGAGTAGTGCTAACGATTAATAACAAAACATGGTTAAATTAATGAGTTTTGGGGCAAATAATGCCATTTTATAGGTAGAAAATCTTCTGCCCTGATTGACTCCCATTCAAAGCACTTTACCATGGAGCCACACTCAGTGACACACAGACACACACATTATCACACACACACAGAACTTTCTAGGCAACTTGGGGTAAACTACCAAGCCCAAGGGCACATTTTCATGTGACAGGAGGAAGCTGGAATTGGACCAGTCAATTTTGGTCTGATTAATTTTTGATATCTTATCGGTTCCCTTTGTAATTTTTTGGATGTTAGTTATTCATCCTGCTCTCATGAAGTTTGAAGGTTCGAAGTTAAATCTTCAGACATCCAGATGACTGTGTTCAAGAATAGATATGTTGGCAGTAATAATAGTGTGGCATTATTAAAAGCAGGAATGAAGAGCCTTTGAGTTATTAATGTTTGTTGACGTCTAGTTGCAAATTGGCTTTTTTGGAGTGAAATGCAGGTAGAGGAAAGCAATAAAGCTGGAGATGGCTGGTTTCCTGAGCTTTATGCTAATCATCCATCACTTATACTTTCTCCTCACTGCCACTGTGTGTTGTTGTCACACAGCCAATTGAAAAAAAATACTACATTAGGCTCATGCACATTTCTTCCCTGTTCTGTCAATCTCATCATTATTTCTTTATTAGTGCTTTTTTATATTTATAGTTATTTTGATTTTAAAGAATTTAACATGACTCATTAAAAAATTTAACTATAAATCTAAGTTTATGTCAGTAGAGCTAGCTCAAAGCTCAGTTTGTTTTATTAGAATACAAAAACATCTTGTTCACTGCTTACCACAAAAAAGGTGAGCCACATTCAAAGTCCAAAGATAAAACACCATATATTCAGTAATAAATTTTTCATGATATAAAGTCTGCTTAAACAAATACCATGCTTATCTTTTGTATCGTTTCACACTATTTCCAATATTGTCCCTTCAAACTCTTCACATATAATAATGATTTGATGAGGTGATTTGCACTTAGTGATATGGTCCAATTGGGTTCAGAAAATATATCCCTCACCATTACACCGCCATCTGTAAACTAAACAGTTTGTACAAGGCAGGGTGCATTGCCATCTTCTAAAACCTCACTGCCATGCCCTATCCTCTGATAACAACACGTCACAGCTGCTGCTCATGTGATATCTCTTTTTCAAACCATTCTTTGTAAAGAAAGAAAAATCCCAGTAGATCTGTAGTTTCCGAAGTGATCAGACTAGTCCATCATACACCAACAACTATGCCACATACTGTACAGTCACTTAAATGTAATTTCCTTCCTATTCTTTTACTTGGTTTGAACTTCAGCAAGTTATCTTCTTCTCATCTAGATGCCTTAATCAACAAAGTAGTTGCTGGTTAGTCAATTCACATTTCATGTTTGCAAGCAGTTAAATGGGTGTTCTTAGCAGAAGAAGTAGTTGGTGAGAGTGAATTGGGGAAAAAATGTGACAATTGCCATAGATTCCTCCTGCCTGGAGAGACCCGACCTGCGGCTGCCATGTTGCTTCAGTTGTGCCTGAGTCGCATGGGGGCTTTTTTTGTAGTGGTGTGGTTTGTAGCTGCTGTGGTGGCTGCAGTTGGGTATTATTGACCAGGTGCAGCAACCTTTAGTCACAGGTTAACACATAGAAAAAAACAAATGCACCCTAAAGCAGGCTAATACCATATTAGGAGAACTATCATTCTATTAGCTGGAATGGTTACTAGGCGACAAAACTTCTCAATCTGCGAGCGAGCACACAGAATCCACGAGCAGAAAAGAAAGGTTAAATACTGCATTTTTGATTTGCGCAGAGATACAGTTTGCAAGTGAGGAGAAAATCTGTGAGCAAGAAACATAGAATTTGAGAGAGAACACAGAATATCTGAGAAAGAGTAGAAGTTTTGAGCGCAAACCTTATAGGTTTTGAGAGAGAAGAGAGAATATTTGAAAGAGCAGAAGTTTTGAGCACATGCATTGCAGGTTTTGGGAGAGAAGAGAGAATAATCCTCCCCCAAATTTTAAGTGTATTCTCGCGGCAAATGGCAGAAAATTTCCCCCGAACACACTAGGGTTGCACATTGAACTGGCAGTCTTTGTTATAGCTAATTTTGACTTAATTTAGATAAATGTGTCACAGCTTTTCCAGATATGACAATTCGCAAATATTTTCAGCAAAGAAAAGAGCACACTGGTGTATCTGGAATTTTTTTAGCTCAGCTGTTGATTTAAATTTAAAATCAGAATTTAAACAAGGCAGTCAGATACAGTATGTAGAGTGTTGACATGCCCTCTTACTAGACTATTTTGCTTCTCTGTAGGAAGGGTAAACATAACTTGGTTTTCCAGTAATGTTAGACTGTTGAAGCAAAATATTTTTGGGAAGTTTAGGGAAAAATGTGTCATGGGAATTCATAAGCTAAATTTATTTTACAGTGGAAAGTGTATTCAACACTTTCCAAAGAATTAAATTGGTATTTAAGTTTGGAGGATAATATGTGCATATTGCTGTTTTAATGTGGATAAACTTTTATAACTCAATGTGATAATTGTATTAATCTTTTATCAGCATTCAAACAAAGTGAGGCTTTATTCAGTACAAATTTAGACACATAGGTACATAAGTATCTATAAAAGTGTTGAGATTTCAAGGTTTTGTCACTTGTACACAATCTGGCTTTCATCCATTGCAGTGCACCATCTGGCAGTTTAGGAAAAAAAGTGTTGACATACACATGCACTCTCACACACAAACATACACACAGAGCCAGGCTGTCACACACTGTTGTGCACTGAATTAGCACTTAATAGCCATACAGCTGTTGTATGTATGTGACATCACACCTTCAGCTGAGACACTCCGGTGACAAGTGAGAGGGATCTCTTCTTCTGTCACATACAGCGAAAAGGTGAAAGCTGAGAAAGAGCAAAGTGTGAGTAAAAAGTGTGCTCTGGGTGTGGATGTGTGGCTGTGAAGGTGTGTGTATATCTGTTTTCATTTTTCTACATATCTACAAATGTGTGAATGTAGCAGTAAATTATTTTTTCATATAAAACACTAGATTGATCAAAAATCTTACTAAAATTACATTTGAACACCTACACAATTACAGTACCATATGCATCTTTGAATTAAGACTTTTAAACTAGAGGGCTCCCGTCCCATCCCATCCCGATCCCAAAAAAATATACTCCTGTCACGTCCTGATCACGTGACAGTCCCCTCCCCCCAAAAAAAAATCTTGTCCCGAAAGAATCCAGAGAGAAAGACTCCTGTCCCGACCTGAATCCCGTATATAAAATAATTTATGTGATATAACATTTGAGTTTTTATGCCAGTTATTAATGTAACAAGCTCTATGTGGATGCTCCCGTTGATTTTTAGCTGACGCTCACCCTAATTTTAAATCAACTTTTCACCTTGAATGGTTTGTTTATCCAACGTTTTCTTTTTTACCTTACTTCAGTCAAAACATTCAGAAATTAACTTTCAAATAAAAATCCGTAATTCATTAGCTTGGGAATTTACCATGCATTATCAAAAATGAATTTATGTCTTTTTTCAGTCATTGAAAAGACATAAGCTCCACATAGAATTTGAGCAAGTTTTGTTTTTTTGGCAAGAGTAGGATCAAGAGATGGCTCGAATTGCTTTTCGCTGTCACATACAGCGAAAAGGTGAAAGCTGAGAAAGAGCAAAGTGTGAGTAAAAAGTGTGCTCTGGGTGTGGATGTGTGGCTGTGAAGGTGTGTGTATATCTGTTTTCATTTTTCTACATATCTACAAATGTGTGAATGTAGCAGTAAATTATTTTTTCATATAAAACACTAGATTGATCAAAAATCTTACTAAAATTACATTTGAACACCTACACAATTACAGTACCATATGCATCTTTGAATTAAGACTTTTAAACTAGAGGGCTCCCGTCCCGTCCCATCCCGATCCCAAAAAAATATACTCCTGTCACGTCCTGATCGAGTGACAGTCCCCCCCCCCCCAAAAAAAATCTTGTCCCGAAAGAATCCAGAGAGAAAGACTCCTGTCCCGACCTGAATCCCGTATATAAAATAATTTATGTGATATAACATTTGAGTTTTTATGCCAGTTATTAATGTAACAAGCTCTATGTGGATGCTCCCGTTGATTTTTAGCTGACGCTCACCCTAATTTTAAATCAACTTTTCACCTTGAATGGTTTGTTTATCCAACGTTTTCTTTTTTACCTTACTTCAGTCAAAACATTCAGAAATTAACTTTCAAATAAAAATCCGTAATTCATTAGCTTGGGAATTTACCATGCATTATCAAAAATGAATTTATGTCTTTTTTCAGTCATTGAAAAGACATAAGCTCCACATAGAATTTGAGCAAGTTTTGTTTTTTTGGCAAGAGTAGGATCAAGAGATGGCTCAGCAGCAGACACGCCCATTTCTATTTCTGTCGCTAAATCCATGTGGGGTGTTTCAGCTGAGTTAACCAATGACGGGAGACTTGTTTTAACATGTTTAAATGAACATTAACATTACTCTGTAAAAAGCATATTGTCTAAATTACTGAGCAAACAGAGCTACGTAATTGAGAGCATCTGACTGCAGATGTTAAAACTACTGCAGTTAAGGTAATGGAATAATCTTGCAATCAATGTTATAAACCACTAGTAGAACCCCTTTAAGTTTGAAAAATCAATTTAACAAAAATAGTAATCTACATAATTTTTTTTGCTTCTTCGTCCCTTCTCTTTTGCTGTGTGGAGAAGCTGTGTCAGGTTCTGTGCCCTGCGGTCTCACGAGGAAACGCAGCTTTATGATATACCGTTTTTCTTGGTCCCGAATACAAATATTTCTTCAAGTATTTGATCCAAATAGTTATTCATAAAAAACAAGTTATTTGTGCCTACACCCTGGACAGATTGCCCACAGACCTCACACCTAAGGACAATTTGGAGAGAACAATTAACCTATGTATGTATATATATTAGTGTGATGTAAAATTTGAAACTCAAACATTGCCTGATCATTAGCTTTAAGCAGAAAATTATCATAATTACCAAAAATAAAGCCCTGACAACATCAGTCTGTGTTTGTTATTCTACTTAATGTCATCACTTAGTGACAGAGTTACAAGAATATATATATATTTTTTTTATGATATTGAAATTCAGGGAATAGGTTTGTAGATGTACCTTTAAAAAGACACAAGTAAAATTAAGAAAAGTTAAGTAAACATCATTATTTTAGATGTTATTTTTAGATGTTGACATAGGACCAATTTCAAATAGGGTAATAGGCAATATTATTATAGTCATTACTATACCTATCTGTTTTTACATGGATTCAATTTGCTCATCCTGTCAAGAATTAATTCATGCTTTCATAGATTTGCCTTTTACTTGCATAGTTAGCTGAAAGATACACTTTGTAATCTGCATACTGCTTTTTTGTGTTCGTTTGCTTAAAAAATTTACTACAGAGTTGTATTGTGTCCATTAATGAAGAGTACCAATGAACATGATGTGGAAATGGCATGGAAATAAAATTTATGCAAAGGCTGTTCTGTATAAGATGCTGACTTTTTTGGATTATATTGAGGTAAAAAGATAGATGTAACTTAGTTAGCAAACACCTCTGCCTTGGTGTACTGTTGGACACATGCTGCAAAGCTTTTTGTGTCACTAGGCTGATTTTATGCCCCTTTTAAATACACTAATGTGAATATGGGTGTGTGTGTGCTGACCACAGTAAAGTTGCAGGTGGCACCCCATCTTTCACTCTGATCTCTTCCAACACACACGCATCCATGCATCCTGCTCTGTGTGAGCAAGCCCTGTCCCTCTAATGAAGTTTAATGACTGTAACAGTTTGCCAAAAAAGGGTGGGGAGGGGTGGAAGAAAAACACATTAATATTACCTGAAATGGTATCACCCCTCTTAAAGTCTGTAATGGTTACTGTACATGAGAAATAACAGGATTAGCAAACTACAACAGCTGATGCAACAGTCTCAGTTCCTCATGTCCAAGAAAATTCAGAGTGCATGGTTAAAAAGAAAAAAAGGCTTTATTATAATGTATAAAATTACACATTTAATAAAGTCATATCTGTTGTAGAATAATTTACTTACATCATCATACTGTAGGTTTACCTTCCCATGCAAACGTTTGCTTCATGGAGGTGCATTCTAGTGAAAAGGGTGTATCTTCCCCATAAAAAACAATTTAAATACACAAAAAAGCAAAGATTGACTGTAGATGATAAAGTTTGACCCTAGAACAAATTGTTTGGCTTCATGAAGGTGGCTTTTTTTTCTTAGACAAAAATGAAGCAAAAATACTGTTTTTAAATAATTTTTACAATAAAAACATATATCTTTGGCAAGGTGACATTTCCACACAGAAAAAATGTCCACTTTTCAACAAGAAAGACCTAAACAATTCTGAGCAATGTCCTTGTAAAATGCCCTGGAGTCCCCATGCATGAAGTGTTTGCCTGATTTCACCATCATGGACTGTAGCAAGTAATTAATTTATAAAACCTTGACCTATCCAGATCAGATTCTTAAGTCATGTCCCTTAATGCATTCTATAAGTCGATGGATGGTTAAATGGTTGCAAAATTCGAAAAAAGAATTTCACTACATTGATATTGATAATACATTTGAGTTCAAATTTGTCAATTTTCAAATTTGTCTTCTTCAGTTTTCAAACTAAGATTCAACAATTATATTGGCACAGATATAGACAAGTAAGAAATACAGAGGGGAAATATAAAAAAAAAATAAAAAAAAAATCTAAGATACTTAAAAAAAAATTTTTTTATAGTTTCATAATTTAAATGAGTTTGTTGGTTTTATTTTACTGTTATGTTACATTTTGCTTTTATAAGTCATAAACAAAAGTAAAGGGCAGAAACAAACATTTATGAGGAAAACAGACAGGTGTTTTTCCCTTTTTCAGTAATTTCTTTCTCCAGTCTTGGTAGTCAGCTACTTGTCTTTAACCTTCAGACAAATATCTGTTTGATACTGAGTCCCAGTGGAAGCAGTGTGGGTGTTTAAAAGCAGTCTTTTCTATACGCACCTTACTCCTCTCACCAGTTCAAGCAGAACTTTTGTTTTTACTCTAATTTATTCCTTCCTTTATGCTACAAAGGCTGCTCTTTTTGCTTCACAAGTGGCAGGAAATGTGTTTTGGTGACAAACATTATTCATCATATTACCTTGCTGCTATCGGCCCTGGTTCCTCTATCACTTTCGTCTCCATCTATCTTATTTTACATCTGTCACCTCTCCAGAAGTGAACTCATGTTTTCGCCCTCTGGTTGCAGTGGCTGGCCAAGCCCAGTTGTTAACCAGCCACTTACACTCTTTCATCTCCACACATACACTGAATTCAAATTATGTCTGGCTGTAGGCCAAAGTTGCTAGGCAGACTTATTTACAGCCACTTCCCAACATCTGGTGGGTGTTAGCTCTCAGCCCCAATGGTTGTTTAGCATCATAAAGTGGAACAAACCTCACAACCTATATTATTAAAAAGTGTGCCATTCATTGCAGAAATGAATTGTTTTCTGATTATTCATCTAAGATTGTTTTTTAGTTATGTATTGTTATTTTAAAACTTATTAAGCTAAATGATTTAACAATGAATAAGTTTATAAGTTAATAAGTATGTATGTATTTAATAAGTAAATACATGAGATACAATTACCACATTAGAATAACATAAAATATAAGCATGCAACAGCTGTTAAAACTAAACAAAAAAACACAATTTGTAATCAAAGACTGTTTAGCCACCATTTTTTCATCATACGTTATTAATAATGGTTACATTTATGTAAACCACCATGCAAAAGTTTTAGGCATGCCTTATATACATGGCTCTACCAGATTAGCAGCAACATGCTTTGTTTAGCCTAAATTTTCAACACATAGTGTTGCTCCCTTGTTCTAAACCTGTGTAAAACGATTGTCCAATTAATTTCATAGTTCAACTGAAAAATGTTAGGACTGGAATACAGAATTTCAGACAGATAATCATAAATCTGATGTTGTCTTTTTTGGTTTTCAGATTCTTGCCATTTGTTTTAAACAAAGAAAGAACTGGAAGGACAGAAAGAGGATGAGAATATGACACAGATTGTCTTATAACGGGAATAACTTATCAGGGTTGATTGAAAAACCCTTAAAACTGTGATCTTGAATTTTTTTATTTAGATTTGACATAATTATCAGGTATATTCATAATCATTTTCTTATTTCTTAAAGGATTATCTTTTATTTGTAATAGTTTTTATTTATTTTTTGTTTCATAATACTGTTATAAGTAAGTCTTTACAAGTCTTTCCTTAGAATGTCCTTAGAAATTCAAGGTTAAGGACTATGTCTGTCAGTTTGTGATGTATGTTCAAAATGTTTAATATTATGAAATCTCTTTCCAGATTTGATAACTTAAGATGACTTGGATGAAATGAGAATGGGGTATGCAGGGTTTTAAAAATTCTCTTGCTACAATCTTTTCTCAACTACAAGTCAAACCTCCAATGTTTAAGAAGCAAGACCAAGTGGAGGTTCGAGTCTGTTTAAGTCCCTGATAGAAATAAAAATGTTTTCATAGTTTGCCCATAAAGCTACATTCCTAGATAGGTTAGGAATTCACATGTGTGTATTTGGGTCTAATTTAACACATTTAACAATTTATTCTTAATCTCAACATTTATTTTAACATACGAAAACAGTTTTGCCGTGCCTTAAATTAATTTTGAAACTTCTAATTGCTAATAACCTAAATGTAAACACACGTCATCAATTTTTGACTAAATCAAACATTGAACACTTATGATTATATGGATTGTTTAGTTGGAGCAACACATGGCCATAACTATAAAGCTACAGCAAATATAAACAGATTGTTATGAAGGTTTAACAGTCCATGGTCTGTGAAGATTGCTGGCTAATAAATTAAGGACATCCTGTCACAGTAAAATACATGCAGCAGTGCATCATCAGTTGTAGCTGCAGTTTGCATCTCACATACTGGCTTACTTTCCCTCCTGATTATCAGATGAGCATTGTTCGAATCAAATAAAGTTTTATTGGTAGTTATTTATTGGTAAAAAAACACAACACATTTAAAGCAAAATGAAATCATACCCAACCAGTTAAACTCAACACACACAAGATGCATGCACACCCCCACTCTTTCACTGCAAAAAACAACAAAAAATAAAACTGCTCTGTCTGTTCCTATCTTTTAAAGTGAACACCAAATAAACATCTAGAATTATGCTACTTCGAGAAAATTATATTTTGGTGATCCATCCACACAAGAAGCCACTCCCACAGCCACAGAAGAGTCACCACAGAGACCACCATGATCATGGCAGGCAGGTATCTACACCACAGGCATAAGGCTGCAGTGCGGAGCCCTTGCCACCATGACAAAAGCGATCCCAATGGCAGCAACCCTCATGGCTAAACTGGCAGGCCTCCCAGTGAGAAGGATCCCCATGACTGTTCAAAAGATGTGGCCCGTCGTGGTAGAGCAATGCTTTGCTGTATGTCTTAATTCTGACTTTTGGACCAACTAGAAGGCCCATGCCAGAGGACCTCAGGGACTGTGAGGGCATATACTTTAAAAAATAAGATGGACCAAGACCATTAAGACATTTATAAACCAATACAATAACCTTACAATTGAATCCTAAAATGCACAGAGAGCCATTGCAGCAACTTTAAAACTGTAATTTTTTTCTTGCTTTCTGGTTCTCATCAGCACATATACTCCAAGGTTCTGATGCAGTTATAGACTCAAAATACTATTTGGGAAGACCAGGGAAAAGTGCATTACAATAATCTCATCCACTGAAAAAAAAATGTATCAACACATCTGTGCTGGCAAGAGAGAGACACGAGCAGACTCTGGCTATGTTTTTTTTATGATGAAATTCTATGGTAGTTGTATCTTTTGATATGACAAATAAAACTGAGCTCAAAGTCAAAAAGGACAACCAGATTTCCTGCACAAAAAGAAGGTTTAAAATTTCGTAGTTCTGGTAAAATAATCTCTCTCTTGTTTCGAAGACCAATAATTAAAACATCAATTTGGTCCTAAAATAAAGTTTAAAAGTACATTTACTGGCTCACCGTCATCAGGAGTCACAAAATTGAAAATAAAACTGTGTATCATCAGCATAGCTTTGGAAATCAGTGCCATGCCTCCTGATGAGAGGTAGCATGGAAAGATTAAAAAGTATTGGATCTAAAATTGATCCTCGGGGAACCCAACACTAAAAATCATGGGTTCCTAAGGAGTGAGTATCCATACTTAGATTCATACCAAAATTTTGGTGTAATAAAAATAAGGTGTATTGAAAGCTGCGCCTAGATCCAGTACTAAAACTGAAATTTTCTGTGAATCTAAGCTACAACTGAAGTCATCAACCTGGTTCTGTTAAAATCAGTATTTATTCAAATGTCAATAATTTTAAAAAGGAATTTAGGATTATTCTTATTGTCTGAAATTAGGTTTGAAAAGTGGAGTGTTTTTTAAGATTTTAATTTTTTCACAATATATTTGAAAATTAATCGTTAGCTTTGTTTTCCTCCATTTCATCTAGGCTCTCCTGCATTTTCTTTTTCAGGTCTCTCATCATCTCTCCACTTTTGGGCTTGGTTTTCATAATTTCTTTAGGAATTTTTTGTTTTTTTACATTTTATTTTCTTTGGTCAGCCTAATTTGGCATTTTCGTTTAATTTTTTTGTGCTAATGTTTTTACTTTTTGGACTTTTATTGTGTTTTGATCTTGACACTACTTTTTAAAATATTTTTTCCTACCTGTTTTTAGATTTTTTCGTTTTTGTTTGACCTTTTATTTATGTTTCCTTAGTTTATCAGTCTGTGTTATTTCTTTATAGATGTTTTCTCATTGGATATTTCATCCTCAGTTAAGTTTGTATTTTCTCATTTAGGATGGTTTTCTGTTTAGTATGTCCTGTCTCCTCATTGTCATTCGGCTTCCCAGCCCAGTTGATTGCCTCCCCTGTTTCTTCCCCTCACCTGCATCCGTTTACTAGTAATTAGGTTCTCAAGCGTACTCCTCATTCCTCCTCAGAGTATTTAGGTTTACTGGTTCTGTGATTCTCTGCTAGAAAAGTATAATCAAAAAAAAAAATCAGCAAATTAAGGCAAGAACAATGGGAAAAGGAGGCCAAAGGGTATTTATTATATAAATTACAAAAACAAGTGATCACAAGGAGACAGGGTGGTTGAAAACAAAGGGCAGAAACAGTGATCACAAGACTGAGAGATGCACATACATATCTCAGTTACAATCTCAGTCGTATAGGGAAACATCCAACAGGGCTCTTTAATTACTGTGACAAGAGGGAGACTTTAGAACATGAATTGCTAGAGTGTGAAGCACACAGCTCACAGAGAATCATTTGATTATGGTCCAATCACACTTTTGCATACCTAACTAGTAGTTAAGTAAATCATGCTCCAGCCTGACTTTTGAATGCATCTTAAAACAGAGCACATGGGTTCTCCAGCTAATACAGGCTGCCACAGATTGTTTCACAAAATTCCATTGCGTGGGTGTTCAACTCAAAGACGGCAAATATACTGCACATATGTGACCACATACTACTTGTTCTTTAAGTTTCATGCAAAAGTTGTAGGAAGGAGGTAATTTCATCACAAAAACTAACTTACCTGATACTTACAGTTACATAGTGTAAATTGTATGCCTTTATACAAAGAACCCAATACAATCACAATAAAAGCAAGAGAGATGCATTGTTAACAACACAAATCAGTACTTTATATACATGATGGACCTTTATTTTTCAAAAACATTACAACATTTCTTCCTATTTGGACCAATTCTTGGAAAGTTGTATACAGTGGCAATCATTGTCAACATTTTGTAAAAGAAAAAAAAAGATTATTCGAGTTCAGCAAAGAATGTATCATTAAAAAAATTGTGTGATCTGTCCTGTCAAACAAAAGAAAGAAAAGAAGAAATTTGAAAATAAAACACTTACATTTACAAAACTTGGTTCAAATGGAAATGCGTGTATGTACCTGGAAACTCTGTATACATTCTGTTGTTAAGAATTGCCATTATGTTAATATTAGTGTTGTATTAGTAACACATATTTACAAAACAGTTTTAATTACCAACTAAAAATATGTCGTTGTATGGTTGTGTTTATTCCATGCATCCACCCTGGGTTGTGGCGTAACATGTTAGAATTTTAAATATTTCACAATACATACTGTTTAAACATTTAAGGAGAGTAATCCTCCTATTAAATAAGGAAAGCATTTTAGGTATAATTGGTAAAATTGTTGTGAGTGAATGACATGAAAAGAAGAAAAAGATTAAAAGAAAAAAAAATAGATTGAGCTTACTTTTAAACTCGAATTCACAACTTTAATTTTGAAATGCAATAAGGTGAGAGATGTTTGTTTACATCTATGCAGAAAGAACACACACTGTCACAGATTTTGGATAAAATAAATAAAACAATAAAAATGTAAATATTTCCTGGGAGTTTATTTGTCACTAACTACTGGAGAGGCATCAATGCTGGTTTACTGTAAGAATGAGGGATGTCGTTTTTTTGACCTGAACAGATGGCAAATAAACTGATTAGATTAACTTCACCAATGCTAATGTCTGTGTTAGGTTAAGCAAAAGACAAGTTAATTTAAAATAATGGTTTTTGATGAGTAAGGTAAAAAGATGCTGATGCTTTATGGAAGGAATGATGAATACCTACTCTCATCAGAGAAGTTAAATTTATGTGTCTGCTGTAGAACTGCATATAAGACATGGAATGAAAGATAAACTGACATAAAAGCCAGATGATGGAAAGCGATGAGAGGGAGGTATTGATGAGAAAAAGAAAGCCTGGTAAAGAGTCCCAGGGCAACAGACCTAAGATATGTAAGCAAAACTGAGGAGATAAGTGTGAAAAAGCTTGATACTGATAAAGACTGCATCAAGCTACCCAGCAACTGGGGGACAGGCGAGAAGGGAGGAGACTGTCAAATGTGTAATAATCCTCCTCTGATCGGAGAATCAGATTACTCGCACTAGATTCCTGTAATTAACTGTTGAACATTAATCAGATTGGACTAATCAGATTAGAGCTGTAAACAGATTAATAAAGGATTACAAGGGCATGCTGCGCTAAGAAGTCATTTCTTTCACATGAGGTGTAATGTCTTGTTCCATAAGGCTATCTTACCATTTAAAATAAAAATTGGGAACTAAATGACACAAAGGCTGATGTTTGCCTAGGTACAGCTGATGACTTTTAATTTTATAGACCATAGCATTAGAAGGCTTCTTTTAGAAGTTTTAGTAGTTAAAAATAAATTGATGATTGAAATAAAACTATGTTTTGTTATTTTAAGCCATGGAAACAGAGATTTATCAATACAAATATACCAGTCAGCAATGGGTTCAAACAACCTAACACAATGTATTGAGGTAATTGGAAAAAAATATGTTTTTTGCCTAAATGACACTGCAGCATGTTAAATATCATCAAATTTCTTCTGGTGTCTTAGTAGTGGGTTCCACTATGTGCAGAATTCAAATTCAAAAATATTGTATTGATCCCAGAGGGAAGTTAGAGTTAGTAGCTCATACTAATTAATTAATTAATTCTGTAAGGAGTTTTTGTAGATTATGACGGCTGTAGGCAGGAAAGACTTCCTGTAAAGGTCTGTGTCTGAGAGAAGACACTCTGTTGTTTTAGAATAGTATCATGAATAGGATACTCAGGGTTGTCCATAATATTTTGATTTAATAAAAAATCATTTTCTGCACGTTGAAAACATTTACAAAAAGCGGTTACATTTTTTATACTATTTTGTAGGATTTAAATTACATGGTCCCAATTTGTCAGTTAGAAGTAAAGTCAACGTATTTTGCAAACTTTAAGAACATCAGGCCAGAGTTTGATATCACTCTAGGACACATTTTGTTTGTATCACCTACTTCCTGTCACCTTAACAGGTCACTGCATCTTGAAATTCATGCATATTCACTAAAGCTACTAGGGTTTGTTACTATGGAGTCTGGCAGGGGTCAGCTGCAGAAAAAAATTTGAATTTTAAGAATATGTACCCCCATGTTAGTAAACCATGCACAGGTATTTGTAATACATACCCTCAGTTTAACAAACCTTGTGTAACAGTAAGGGGGTCCGGTCACATATGGTTCAGATTGATAATGCACCCTGTCTGCTTGGTTATAAAGAAGCTGCTCTGGCTGACTGGTATGTAGTGATGGGTAGAGCAGCACCACATGTATTTAGCTCATAGAGCAAAACCCCGTGTCAGTGTGTGTATCACTTTAAGAAATAGTCAAAAACATGCTTATATGGCTAAGTGCACAACAAGGCAGGAATCAATCCCTAGACTCCCAGGTCAAAGTTTTGCCCACTTACCACTCAGCCAAAGAATTAGCTTTGTGGCCAGACAGCCAGAACGCATGATCAATTAGAACCATAGTGACAGGACATCACTCTCTCACACATGGTTTAATAAATACGGATTACAAATCTGTGCGCATGGTTTCAAAAACACTGGGTACAGATTAAGAATCCATGCGCACATTTTCGGGTACGAATTATTACACCTCAAAATTATTTTTGCAACAGACCGCTGCTGGACTCTTTTAATTTTATTTCAAAAAATAAATAAATAAATCATGTATACATTTAAAATTTGCTATTTTAACCCAAAAGGAAAACACATAATCCTATTAATAATTATTAGAATCCCTGGTAAACATTTGTAAAAAGTATGAGGATAAATGTAGATATTTTTTTTATTGTAGTAAGGTAATCTTGTACTGGAAAATACTAAGTACATTTATTCACTGAGTGACAAAAAATACCACTTGAAGTAGTTTTCACAGATACAGTGGTTCTACAAATATCAGTACCCCTAACAACACCATTAGCATATAGCCAATGGGAAAACAAGATTCTTTTTTAATTATTAGGGGTCTAAAGACTTTAAAATGGGTTATCTGCGACTTTCCATTTCCCTGCAGAATGAATATAATGTAACTCCAGTGGCTTCTTTCTCTTGTTTAGAGTAATGGCAAGCAACCAAGGACCAACAGGGGAGGTAAAAAAATATATCCAAAGCTCACTGTTGGAGAACTTCAATGAAGAGTGGCAACCTGGGGTCACCCAGTCTTTATACCAACCATTAAGCACCATCTATATGCTAAGCAGTGCTTTGTGAGTGTTTAGAGAGAAGTCTAACATTTTAAAATCTGATATTTACTAAATGCTACTATAACTTTAACTAAAATAATATGCTTTGGTTAAATGAGACTACCATTCAGCATTTTCCCAACAAATACTTAGGGTGAATTTGATGCAAAACAAAGTTGATATGTGAAAATGCCTTAATAAACTTGATTAAGTATTTAATAAGGGACTTATGATGCTAAGGGACTGGTTCTCATCCTAAGGTCCTGAAAACCTTTTCAGAATGCATGTCATCATATCTTTAGCTGGTACACTGACATGATACATCTTTGGGTTGTTCAACAGGAAAAACATGCAGTCAAATCAACAGAAATGTTTAATTTGTATAGCACTGTGTTTGATCAAGAGAGATTGTGCGAAGAAGAATTGGCAAACGATCTTTCTCTCTGTATTCTCCAGTTTTTATTTTATTTTATTTAGTTCTTTTTGTTAGCGGAGGAGCGGGGGATGGGCGGGTGAGGGCTTTGGTGGTGAAAAATGTCAAAAGCATGGATACCAATTGGGTTGCTAGGTATTTCATTATCAACAATTATTGCCTAGCAAGACATTTTCATGACATAAAAGGTTGGTTTTTTCAACAATTTTCAGTTTGAACTGAAATGCAGTGAAAGAGCAATTTATTTTTAAGCTGTTTACACTTATCAAGGGTACCATTAAATTCAGCCAGCAGCATAAATTCAACCAATGACCTCGAAATACTGAGCATCAATGTATTTTATTTTCTGTCCTGCTACATTAATTCAAGGATGTTTCCTAAATGTATTCAAAATAAATTCTTAGCTGTTTGACACAATTTTTTTTTCTTTAAGGCAATCAGAGATTTGAATGGAAATGTTATAAACCGGGCTTACAATTTCTCCATGTTTGACAACAACATAAAAACATACAAGGTGTCTCCTGTGGAGACAGAATAAAATTGGTTTTGTTATTGCAACCCAGTAGCCGTGTTAACATAACATTTAAGTGATCCTTAACCTTTTAAATAAAGTCTTATTAAAGCAGCACTAAGGAGTGGTGGCATTTTGTTCAAGTGGAAATCAATAGTCTGCAATTAGATGTTGTCAATGGGGAATGTGCCACACTGCAACGCGATGTAACATTACTGAGATGTTTATTTTAAAGGTAAGCTGTGAGAGTTTTAGTGCAAATGAGCACAATCCTCACTGTAAATGCGTCACATCAAGTGGCAATTTGCTTAGATGCTTAACTTTAATGGTTCCATACAAAGCAAAGCAAGGCAACAGGGTTTCACAACAGCAGAGCTTTTGCTTAACATTTGAAAACGTGACAATATTTTTCTTGTTCATTTTTTATGATGAAAGTATAGAGGGATTTTAATGAACTTGAACTTTTCCCTATTTTGTCACAATAAAACAAATATCAATATATTTTTATGCAATAGGCCAAAACAAAGAAGTATACAATTGTGAAATAGAAGTTAAAAACAACTAAAAAATTTTTTTAAACTATTTTACAAACTAAAATCTGAAATATGTGTTGTACATGCTGCATGTGTCCAGTCCCCCTGAATCAACACTGTGTCAAATCACCTTACTCTGTGATCACAGCTACAAGTCTTTTGGGATACTTCCAAAAGACTTTGCACAGTTAAATTCCTGCCCATTTCTTTTTGCAAAGGAGCTCAAGCTTGGTTAGATGGGAAGGAGAGTGTATGGGACATTCATAATTAGATTTAGCTCTGAATCTTTAGGCCTTTCTAACACATCAGTATAATTTAAACTAACCCAGTGTATAGTTAAGCTCCAAATTATTTGTAGGTCCTGGAAGGTTTAAAATTCTTTTCAATTCTAAGTTTGTTTTGGATATTAAAAAATTATAAAATGATATGAAAAGGATTCTCAAATCAAGATATTCTGTTGTTATTAATTCTTTATATATGTATATTTCTAAAAAGAATGGCATGGTGAAAGCTATTTATACAATTTTCAATCAATACAAAAATCTTGATTTTTATTATTACAGCAATTAAACAATTCTCATAATAGCTAGTCATCTTTTTTGCATGACACCACTGGTATTTTGACTATTTATGTTTGATGATGAGCTCAAAGTCTTTAAAAGGTGGAGGGCCTCCTTGCCATCGTCCTTATCTTTAGGTCCCACAGCTGATTTGAGCAGATTCAACTCAGGACTATAGGCACGTTTCCGCTATCGGAACTTCATGGTAATTTGACCAGACCTTCCCGATATGTATATGTCTCGACTTCATCAGCTGTTTTAGGGCCATTTCAGGAAGCAATAGACTAGTTGTATGCAGGTATGTACTCGGAGTGGCTCATGGAGTAACTCAGCGGGAGCTGTGGTTCAATCACCCTGGTTGGTTGTAATTCCGATGTAAATAAGCAGATGTCACCAAAAAAACTGGCTTTGTAATTTTAAAAAGAGTTACGACTGAATTTATAGCGACAGCCAACAGAAAACATACCAACAAGCCCTGCTTCTTCCATGTCGGTCTCTTATTATTACTGCTGTTCTGGGCACACGTTTGTGCTGAACAGTGACGGTACACACTGCTGAAACAGTTGGGATATGCAGATGGCTTTAGCTGATTCATTAAAAGGCCAATCGTGTATAGATAAATGGCAGCTAAGAGGAGCGGACCAACAGATTGCCCCCTCAGAAAAAGATCTGGTGAAACTACCCTGAAATTCTGATGGTGGAAACACGCCTATTGGCTGGTCCACTCCAAAAACATGCCAGGCAGAATAAACAGTAAAAATTAAAAGATTAAAGCCAAACTGGCAAGGGTTGGAAATAATCTAAAGCTTACCTGTACTGTATACAAAAATTTGATTATCCATGTGTAGACTACTTACTAATTAGATTACTTCTGAAGGCGATGGGTTGATTTTGATTCCATTTAGAGGAATCTGTTTAAAGTATAGTTCAGCAGCTCCTGTTTCCAGGTGCCACTGTCTCACTTGAATGAAATAAATGGTTAATATTCAGGCCTTTGCAAAAATTGCTAACATTCCAACGAGGTAATTCAGTCTGTTTTATTCAGGGGCATTAGGGTAGGAATGCATCAAAAAGTTGCTAGACAGTAGCATTTGACTACAATAGTTGCTGATCTCTGGTTTTAAAGAAAGTACATAGAGACTCTACATTTAGCCAATTTTCTCAAAAAATGTTAGAAACCTTGTATAATTGTCCTCTTAACAGCACTGTTCTATCATTCAATGGCAATAAAATTCCCCCCATATGAAAATTGTAGTTTAGAGTTTTATGTCACATGAAGTTGTTTGTGAGATATATTTGTACCTGAAAAGCATATATCTAATAGCTGATTTAACCACTTATAACATTTTTGGTCAAGCATGCTATAAAGGCAACACAGTTATTGTTTTATCCCTTTCAGTTTAAGATAATAAAAGAATAGCTTTAGTTGATTTTCTCTTCTATTGGATACTTCGCTTCAGTTAAGATTTTATCCTCTTTTTCTTCAACTCCTTCACTGTCCTTTCAACCTCTATCCATTTCTTTTTGCACAGCTCCTCTCAACATTTATCTCCATTAAGTCTTGTCTTGTCCTTATACCTTACTTGCTCTCAGTACTCATACTCCCTTTCCTAGCCACTTTTCTTGTTCTTTGTCCTTAAGCCCTTCCTCATTCCTTGTCTGTCTCTGTCATGTTCATCCCTTCTTTTTCCATCTTTTATTTTCCTGCCCTTTCTCTCCCTTTCACTTTTCAACGTCTGTCTCTTTTTACTCATCTTCTCAATTAAAGCCAACTCCCTCTGAGAACCGTCAATAGTGCAGCATAAACTCTTCTTATGCAAATATTTTTTTTGTCTCGTATGATACAAAGTGTACTACTTCGTTTCTCCTGCTCCATTAACTCAGCTGAAGTGGGAAGTCTTTCAGCTCCCATATAAGCAGCTTTTACAAGCTGGTCGACTAGCTGTGGATCACTGAAGGATAGAATAGAACGATGGCAAGGGCCAGTAAATTTATCACTGCACCAAAATCACACTGAAAGGGATTCTAGTTGAAAGATTTCTCTTCAGATGTCTATTATTAATAACGTTGGGGACAGTTTTTAGAGTTTGATGTTACCATTATGTAAATCTAGATAATGTCCTTGATGCTTTTATAACAAAATTTTCATTTTCATATAATGGTTACAATTAATCCTAGATTTTAGATATATTATTGGCATCACAGAGTTTTTTTAATAAACCTATTTTAGATCTCAAAATTCAAATGTCTATAAAACTTTTTTGGGCAAATGCCCAACATTATTCACAGTATCCAGCTCACTGGATTCACAGAATCTGTCTGTAAACCGCCAAAAGCTCAGCATATCCTGGCCCTGCTCCTCTATTTCCATATGTGCTACTCAACCTCCTCTCTGGGAGCCCTTTCCTTTATTTGCACCAGCTTCTCCTCAGTTGTAGGGTGATCATTTGAAATTGCTCTTCACACTTCTCTGCTTCTACAGATTGTACAAGCTGCACACAAAAGACCTTATGTTTGGAGCTTCATTAATGACAGCTACAAAAATGTTTTCATTTCAATAATTTATTCTTCCCTTTCTAAATGCTTCATATTAGTTTTACCCATCACTAGGGATGCAGAGATTTGGACCTTGTATTAATACTCATTAGAATTGTTAGGACTTTGTCATGGTGAAACCATAGTTATAAACTTTGTTTTTATAAATATTGTTTTATAGTGCATGATTATGTGGCAGAAGAAACTGGTTTCAGTTCTGTTGTACTAGTGAATATTTGAGAAGTCTGTGGTTTATTTAGCACCCATTCTCATTACTTTGTAGAACCACCTTTTGCTGCCATTAAAAATGCAAGTCTTTTGCAGTAAATCTAGAGACTAAAATTTTTGCTTATTCCTGTGTGAAACATGGCACAAACTGAGATTGGATTGTGTCGGAAAAACAATTTTCAAGTCTTGTCACAGATTCTCAAATAGATTTAGTTCTGGCCTTTAACAGGACCCACCATGGTGGAAGACTGAGCTGCCTTGGCGAAGGTCTGCGCTCTGAGTGACTTTCTAGTTGTCTTATGTTACTGTTATGCTTTTTTTATGCTTTTGATTTGCAGAACTTTTTCTGTACTCTCCTTTTGTAAGTTTTTTTTTTATAAATCTATATTATAGTTTACTGTTTGCTCTCCTCCACAAGTGTTTAGTATTCTTTCCCTCATTATGCCCACCTGGTTTTAATGTCATTCTCCACCCTTTCCTTGTTGTTTAGGCTTCTTGATGTTAATTGTTCCCCACTGATTCCCTTCATTGCTTTTTGTCTGGTTCCTTGTCCTGTTTACCCTGTGCTATGCCTGTAGGTTTCTGTCAGTTTTTTAAACCCTCTATTCACTAAGCGACTTTCAATATTGTGTGTGTGTGTCTTGTTCCTTCTAAAACTCACAAAATATGATGACATTCCTCTGTTGCTCTGGTTGAATGTTTGGGCTCACATGCTATTGCCCTGCTGGAAAGGAAACGTTTGCCTCAGTTTTGGATGTTTTCAGCCTCTAACAGGCCTTATTTTGGGGATTTTCCTACATTTAACTCCATTAGTCTTGACATAAACTTGAGTGTCCTCCCTGTTCTGCCATAGAAAATCATCCCTATTGAAACATGGAAGTGTAACCACCATCTATCACATTGTAATTATGTCTTCAGGATGATGTCATCATCATACAGCTTATTTAATCAAGAACAGCACAAAAAATAGCATATAATGAAATAATGCAACTTTTGAACATAACTTTTTTTAGGCAAATGCTAGCCCAGTACTATATATGCAAAGATGTTTTGTTTTGATGCCATCTGACAAGTAAGGCCTTTTTTACTTTAACTTTATGCTAGTCATTCTTCCATAAAGGCTAAATTTGTCACATGTATGTCTAGTAACAGTTCTGCCTGATTTCTGGGTCAAATGTAGTTGCATATTACTCTTTGGATTTCTGTTTAAAAAACAAACAAAAAAACACTGTATTGCTGTTCTCCCAGTTCGCTAATGCACACAATCTTAATTTCTAGAAAAAAAACACTTTCATCTTTCTGGTTATAACCTGATAAAATGTGAAAAATGTTAAATTACTATTTTCACTGCTGTATGAGAAAAAGAAAAATAGGTACATATCGACAGAAAATACTGATCGTGGATTAAATTATATAACAAAAGACTGTTGTGATTGCATACAAAAATTAGGTCAGGCACTGAATTAAGTAAAGCCACAACACTGTTTTAGAAAATCACTTGAAACATCACATCCTAATCTGATTGAATAAAATGGTTGCATTATAAGAGGAAAGAAAAAAAATACATTAAATTTCTCTTCCTTTTTATTCAAAAAAGGTTTATATTTCAATTCTTCTTTTGTGAAGCTGCATCGGCTCTTCAGCAAATGGCATGGGGGGTAGAGTTGGAAATAAATGTGACATTTGCCAGATGTCTTTCTCTTCTTTTACATCCTGCCTCTATGCTTCCTATAGCTAAAAAGAGACTTGGCTACAGAGTGGGTTGACGTCGGCCAGTGATTTGTTATATGAAAGGAAATATCTGTAGCAGTGCCTTGACATCTTTTATTTTTTATTAGGCACCCGCTACAAAAAATATCCTTCTAGAGACCAAAGGGAAATAGCTGTGACAGTCTAAAGACAAGTTAAGAACTGTAAAAGCATATTTGGAGGTGTACAAGAAAAAATAAGATACAATGCGAAAAGGGCAACACTGGGTCCAACCCCGCATGTTGGAAAAGCTGTGATGGGGGTTACGAGTAGAGGAGCAAAGTGTTGGTCAGAGCATGGCTTGGGAGATGTGAAATCTTTGACCCAGTGACAGGGACATAAATCAAAACCATGTATAAATGTGTGTGGCAGTATTGGGAATTTTGACACACAGGATAGGGAAAATTCAATAGGTAACTCTTAGAAGAAAGAAAGCAAAATAAATCATTGTAAGAAAACTTTTCAAGCAGTGTTGATTTGTGCGCGAGCAGTACAATTCATAAATCTAATGGAAAAAAGCTATGAATTAGCAAATAGATATTTAAGTTTCAGAACTTCAAAAAAAAATTTCCTCAAACCACTGTGTTCTGATTTGACTCAAGCTGTGATGCTAAAAACGTAATATTCTAATGAAGTAGTTCTACATTTGTATAACAGCTACCACCTAAATAAGCATGAAGTATCCAAGTCCCCCCCTTTACTGAGAGACACTAGTATTTATTAAGTTCTTGAAGACCTACTGTTGTGTGAATTTTCTATCTATCTATCTATCTATCTATCTATCTATCTATCTATCTATCTATCTATCTATCTATCTATCTATCTATCTATCTATCTATCTATCTATCTATCTATCTATCTATCTATCTATCTATCTATCTATCTATCTATCTATCTATCTGCACTTAGTTAAATGAGTTTGGTTTCTCTTGCCTGGAGGATATTGATGAAGTGGTGTCTTATTTCAGATGTAGATGATCCAACAACACTTGTAAGTGGAGCAGAACAAGCAGCGGAGGAGTTGTTAAGTACTGAGTCTTCATGGTAAACAGCTATTGGTAGCAAGAGCTGTTGGTAGTCTCCATCACTTTTTATGTTTTTCATTGGTGTTGAATTAAACATGAAACACAATGATCGCAATATCTGGCAGACTCATTGTTTTATCATTTTGTTAGAAGGATGGTAACTGTTAGGTCTAATACCACATCAGCTCTGACTTGTTGCCCCGTAAAAAAGCTTTGCTTAATTTTCAAGTACACCTCACCCCATGCATCCTTACTAAGTCAGCTTCTTTATTTTTTCCATACCAGCTGTTGAGCTTTCTCTTTAAATTATCAATGACTATGCTTATCTCTATAAAGATTTTGCATGAAAAATAAGGAAATGAGCAAAAATAATCTTAACTTTGCTGCAGCAAGAGCCAAAATGTCCATGCATGTTTATAACAAGCTAAAAAGAGACATAAAATAACTTTATATTTTTAACACACTCATAAAATTTAACGGTGGTGTCTTTTCAACACGGAGTCAACAAATGTTTTATGGATTTTTTTTGTAAGTGTTATGTCACACAGCCTTTGGGTGGCGCTAATCCACATTCTAGCTCCCACAGGAGAAGAGAACCTTTTTTCTCTATGTCAAGGCGCCTTGCTTATGAGGACACTGTCCTTTCTGGGTCAAAGAAAACGGTTAAATGGAACAGATTTACCTCACGTGACCGCGGCTAAAACAAACATTTTAGATATAAGCCCGATAGCTACAAATAGTTGACTGACATTAAAACTGGAAATTTCTGGGAAATATTTGACTGAGAGAAGGCATCAAGGCACCTCTGATGTATCCTTAGTCAGTCAGCTAAACGGCTAACAAACGGAGGACAGATTCCTCAGTAGCACATGAACATTGGAACATGCCTTGGCGGTCCCCGATGACATTTCTCCTAGGCAACCGGGGCTGGACCAAGGCATCAAGGCGAGGTTCCTTGGCATTGAAAAACACCCAGGAGTTTTACTGCAACAAAAGGACTGTCTATGCCACCTGGTCGTTCTCTTCCATTCAAAGCCACAGCGGTGCTATGACTGAAGAGACACTTTCTTAGCTGGTGAAGGAAAAGCACATGAGTTTCTGGGAGAAACTCACCTGAAGCAAGATAAAGACTGCAGATTGATCAGAGGGAGAGAGAAAGCTGTACCCCTGCAGGGCCGCAGGATCCGAACATGCCAACAGCTGCATTCACCCGCCGCCACAGGTACTGTTTCAGTGAAGGTTGTAGATGATAGCTGTACAGCCAAGCCCAAAAGGACAAAGCCGACATCCCAGTTGAAGTGCTACCCGTGTTACCAGCTACTGCGCAGCCATGAGGTCACAGCTAACTCTAGCAGCTGATAGCAGCCTATTGTTTGCCACTGGCTAATGTTGTTGAGCTTCCCAGCCTCTCATCATCCACAGATAAAACCTGGAGACTTTTTACCTTTCAATAAGGTCTGTCTGGGCAAAAGGCAAGATTAGTTTAGGAGAAATATGATTTAAGGGTTAGTCTGTACCCAAACAATAGCAACTGAAATCTTACAAAAGGTAACAAATCAAACAGGCAATTCAGCCTGTAGGTTTAACCATTGTTTTCAAAGGTTTTCCGACTGAGAGTCATTTTGAATCCTGTAATCTGAGTTATTTTTTTCTTTTGTAAATAAACTATTGTACTTTTGAGTAGTCCATTTTTCCACATATATCTGTAGTAATTTGCTTTTCAATGAACGTTGAGAGCTCATTCCTTCACCCTTTGTTTATTTACCTCTGACTTTACCAGGCAGGGAATCGTAAAAATAACTGAGACTGCAATATTTGGCTATTAATATAGTTCCTGAATATCAGGTGGTGCCCTGTATATAATGCTTTTCTATAACATTAATAATCTTATTGAGTGCCATAAGCAAGCCTTCATAAATATCCATAGCCAAACAATCAAAAAATACTTCTGTAGACCATACAAACTATTAGACTCTTAAACTTCTTTTTAGATTAAGTGAAGGAGTGGTGCAGTCCCTAGTTTCTGCACTTTCTTTTCCACCTTCATTCAGTACTTTATCTGTAAAATGCTGTCCAAAAAAAGCAATTTTTAAATGCTGGTAAGATACAATTGATTGAATTGTAAACATTGAAGTATTTTAGGTGCAGTTGTGCTATTTAGTCAGGGACCACATTTGATTACACCAATCACCCTTTTCATTAAATGCTTTTTCTGATGTTAGTCTAGAGGAGCTAAAGCCTAACTAAGTAGGTATTAAACAATGACACATTTGAAATACTGTGTTTTCTCTTTAACACAGCAAAAAAAAAAAAAACATATACAATTAGCAACTGAGAGGAAAGCTTGTGCAGAACTATAGCAAGCCAGATAACGGAAGAACAAGAGAATAAGAGCCCACCAAAATAAACTCTATGCTCCTGATGAATGAGCTGCTCTGAAATAGAAACCTCATCTCTCTTTCATCTTATCTATTCTCACTAGTTTTTCCTTTCTTTCCTCCATAACTCAAACCATCTTTATCTTGCTGTATCTGTCTGCAACTCTCCCTCTCTCTGATAGCCTGCCATATTTGAAATCAATGGTGTGGATACTTTGCCAAAACTTCTTTCCTGATTGATTTACTTTCTAGTCTGTGATACGGGACCCAAAGGCAAACTGCTGTGTTGTTTCTTTGTCAAATGCTTCTTAAATCTGAACATTTACAGTGTAGATCTACACCCCCGGTGTTTTGTTTTTTGCTCTATGCTATATGCTGTGAATACCTTTTGCTCGATAAAGAAATGAAAGAAGGATCTGCAAGGGAACTGGCATACTAAACTGGTCAAAAGGATTTGACCAAGGAGGATTTTTTATGTAAAGTTTTATATATTCTTAAAATGATAGTGGGATTCAGTATGCTCCACAACATTTGTTATTCTTCCTAATTCCTGCCTCGCCCCCATAGACCCCTATGCATTTCACCTTGTTGATTGACAATCAATTTGCATGCGCATCATGCAGACCTGTGAGAATTGTGCCGGGCACACAGGCCGCTCCTGTTTATAGTCGCCATATTGAAAAAGCATGTCAGTCATGGAAAAGTCTTTCACCTCTGAACTGTCCTTAACAAAACACAACTGGGAGATTCTCGATAGAGCTAACTGTTTTCATCTTTGACCCACTGTGACAACACATGTAATGCGCGTTCAGAATTGTTGACGAAGGGTTTGAGGGAGAGGGAGGGGTGGGTGGAGAGATGTTTTAGGAGGGTCCATGATAGTGGGATTCAAGAAAATCTCTCTTGCCCTGAAAAACTCTAGACAGTGGCTTTAAAGTTGGAAAAAAGAGGTGAATCTAATGGTTAGCAACTTCACAACATGGCAGAACACATTCGGACATGTATTTTTTATGAACATAGCACGTCAGAGTTGAATGTTTTTACCCAAGAGCGAGGCGTTGAGGAAGAAACTGTTGAAATTTATTTTGGAACACCACCAGTGAAGTATTTAAGGTTAGTTATTTGTTCAAAGACAGCATAAGTATTGTATTGGTGTTAGCCAAACAAAAGGGGAGACGTTCGCATATCATGAATATTATTGAGTTAGACTTGTAATCCTGTTGTCCCCCCCACCCGCTCCTCTGACAAAACTTCAAACTCTTGAAACAGGATTTTTTTTCTTAAAAAAACAACTGACAAGTAATTGATTTAAACTAGAGACCAAAGCAAATATATTAAAAAGAAAAGGAGTGAATGAAACCTTGAAATGTTTTTTTAAAGTGTGACAAAATTATGGGTGCTGGTTGTAAACAATGAAACAAAACCTCATTTTCAATGATGAACATGTTTTAATCATCATCAACAATAAGTTAATACCATTTACACTGTTGGTAAGAAACTTTGGCATCTTACAGTTGATATGAATATATTAGTCTTTTACAATGCTAATTTAGTCCCTTACATATATATTGTCTATATCCAATGAAATGTCTAACAGGGTTTGTTTGTGTGAAGGCATATAATGTATTGTTCCAGAGACATTTTATTAAATTATTGTTAACAAAATGCTGATGGCATACATGCAGGCACATGGAGGATGTGACAAAAAAACCTTGAATGTGTGCGTATCTGTGTGTCACTCTAATTAAATATAAAAATGTGTCCTAATATTTTACCAACACAATATCAAGCACCACTGATGCTATTATCACATCTTGGGATCCTTCCTCCTAACTAATACCCATCTGGCTTTGCTCTTTCATTCTTCTTTCTCTTCCTGTCCTGCACGCTTCAGTGTGTTTTGATTACTGGCCGTGTGTGAGCGTGTCTGCACTTGGAAATGGAGCAGGATGGGCATTTTTTGGGGGAAGAAGGATCACAGATGGGCCTTGTCAAATCTCTGTACATCTGGCTTTATTCCTGTCCAATTTCCCCCCACACAAAGACACACTCTCTCACTCACACACACAGGTTTATATTCTGTAAACTTTTTTGATCGTGAGAAACCTTCCAAAAGAACACATATGTGTGCTTTCAGACTTTGGATGTCTAGCAGACGGATACTTTTTATGCATGGATGTTCATGAGGACTGGAGTGTTCAGAAATCCAATTGGCCACACAGAGACTCACTGTACAGCAGGGCACAGCGGGTATGAACTCCTGTTGTGTTTTGTGGTTGCCAAAGCAATGATGCCAGGGAATCTAGATTTTGCCAGGCTTAATAGTAGCCAAAGACATACCATTGTAAGGACGATAGAGTGCCAACTCTGACTTGTGGCATAGCGCCCCCTATTGAGCCAAGGGTTGTAGTGAAAAGGAATATTGTTTACTTGAATATGGATTAACAACACAGTAAAAGTAACATGTTTTTTTAAATAATAATTTTAACATTTGGGAAAAATATGATGCTAAAATCTAAATAATATATATATTTTAAAATTCTTAAACATTTTCAGAAAAAAACAGAATTGAGGAGGATTTCTTTGTGTTTGAAAAGACAAGTTATTGTAATTCATAGTGTTACCAACTACATCCAAGAGTAAATTTTTGCCTGCATGGAAAATCTCTGAATGTATGTGTGTCAGGTGCTCAAGGTCGCTTTACAGAACTGACATATGCTTCATGGGATTCATGTTGACGCGGAAACATCCATGCAGACACCTCAAGGACACCCATAGTGACGGAAAAAGAATGAGAGGAAGAAAAAAAAGAGGTTGCAAAACCTAATGTGTTGTGTCCATATAATCTATTGCCTGTGATTCTAGGGATAATGTTCTTCTAAAGAAAAAGTGGAAGCAGATATATGTCTGTATAATATTGACCGTCAAAATATATGTAAAGCTGGTCTCTAAAGTTTTGGAAGCACCAAGCTGCTACACTGGCGAAGAATAACATGGAAAGATTGAAAAGTTTAAAATATTTTTCATGTTTATAATGCAATAAACTATAAATAGGCTTTATTATTATTATTATTATTATTATTATTATTATTATTATTATTATTATTATTATTATTATTATTATTATTATTATTATTATTATTATTATTATATTTAGAGGTGCCAGCAGCAAATTGACAAGCAAATCCAAGCCTGCAGATTCAAACAAAATGTAAAAACAGAAAAACCAAAGATAACAGAAAAGACTACAGTAAGAGCAAATTGAAGGTATAAGAAAAAATATTTTGATTAGGAGAATTGTAAAAACATACAGAATGTGCATGTATATTTGAGAATAAAAACTGAAAATTTTTATTTACAGAAATAAAAAACAGGCGGCTTTATTTGAATAGCACATATTATGACAAGCTATTTTAACATTTAATCAATATCCACTCCTGTCCATAAGTTCTATTTTAGATGGTAATGATTTAATTTCTCCTAGTACAAATACATTCTTCATAGTCAAAATTGAAATTAAAGATGTCAACAACTGTATTGTTACTAGAAAAAATTGTATTTTAGGACATTCATCATTAAAATTATACTTGTAAAAACGAAGTTTGAGATATCTCAAAATTCTTAAAAAAGTTAAGGTAGCTGTTTTAACATTTAAACTGGATATGTATTCCAGATATCTTTAAATCAATTCTTCCTAGTAAGAATTAAAATTCCGGATATCCATAATTAAATTTGTCCTGGTACAAAAGAACATTTCTCATATCCAAAATGGAATTCTTACCGGGACAAATGACTTCACCTTCCCCATTCATGTGTGTGGGGTTTGCAGTTGCTCCTATCCACAAATACATTCGTCCCATCTAGAATGAACATTGTGGATAGGAGAAATTGAATTCTTACTAGGATAAATTCTTATTTTGGATAGCTAAATTTCAATTGTTACTAGTAGAAACTCTTATTTTAGGAGAAATTAAAATACTATTCTACCTATCTATAATTTAATTTCGGGTATCCAAAAATAAATTTTAACTAGCAAGAATGTTATTTTAGATAGGAAGAATTGCAATCTTCCTAGGAAGAATTACGTTTCTGCTGTATCTTAATTGTTGAAGTCATTTATTTTATTCCTCCCATCCATAATTCTTAATTCGGATAGCCTGACTTTAGAAATGCAGCCGCCATATTGGACCGGTGTTCCTCTCCGTTGTCAAACCAAAACAAAAATAGGTGTAGCTACAAGATGCCTGAGCACCCTGGGATGTATTCTGTTCGAATCACCAGACTATTGGGAGTTGGGACTCGGGGGGATTACATTTCGAGTAAGATTGAATATTTTATTTGAATTTTGTAAATGTATTATTACTCTGAGTTTACTGTCCACCAGCAAAATCTTGCTTGCTAACTTGTCTTAGCTACATGTTTAATGACCATATTCTCCAGCTGTGTAAATGAACTGAGACTTTATCATGTATAACAAAACACTGACTTATGCTGCGTTCAGACCGCATCCGTTGGATGCATCGAGCAACGCATCCAACGGATGAAGTTTGACGGATGTTCTAAAAAGCATGCAACGCTTGCATCTGAGGAAAAAAGAATGCATGCTTCTGTTGCTGTACATTCTGAACTATAGCAGATAGTATTGAGAGAGTGGCTTGGCTTTATTTGCTAAATAAACCAAGACGTCGACTTTGGCTACATCAGCGCCGTTTGTGGGTTCACCCCATTATTCAGATGCTTTCTGAGTTTGGGAAGTTTTACCATTTGGTCCAGCAGCTATGTATGGATGAGGTTCACTTTCAGCAGTACTTCCTACTGTCCCGCGCCCAATTTGATGACCTCCTGGGCCGCATCGGAGCTCAAATCTCCTACCAGGACACCAAGTTCAGGCGCTCTACTCCTCCTGAGGAGCGCCTGTCCATCTGTCTTCGGTAAGTGTTAGTTCTGATTTTGCGATTGCAGACGGACACAATCAGCCTGTCTTCCATTGTTGAAAATGTTTTTTCTTATCCCGCTTCATTCAAGATACGTGTATAGTGACATCACTACAGTAAGATGCTCTGATTGGTTGCCGTAATTTGTTAACTGTGTTGGGTCCGTCAAAAGTTCAGCTTGCTGAACTTCTGCGTTGCTACGTTGCCGTATGAAACGCAAGTTAAGATGACGGAGCCAACGTATACAACGAACCACAGAGCCCCTGACAGACCTCTGACGTACTCTACCATAGACTTTACATGTAATCTTGCCGCAACTGACGCTGCCGTTTGGGGCGGTGAGAACGCAGCATTAGATTACAACACGAGGCTGAAGTTGGTTTCCGTTTCTAGCTTCCAATTCTCCCAGTTGTATTTAACCTGTTCTAGTTTAAAAACTATAATACTTAGATATTTAAAAACTGGACTATATTATTCTACACTAATAGTAGAACAGTTTAAACCAACTTTGTAATTTGTGACACCTTTTAGTGATTTGTGAAAATTCAATATAGACATATTTTAACACTTTTCTTTAATCTGGACCATACTATTTTACCTGTAGCTCAAAAACTACATTACACTTTCCAACCCAGATTATATTATTCTTTACTAATAGGAGAGCAATTAAAACCAATTATGGTATGTGTGAAACCTTTATGTGATTTGTGAAACTTAACAAAAAGATAAATTTAATCACTTTTTGTGCAAAAAACCTACCCTAGATTATTTTATACCAATTGGAAAACATTTAAAACTTAGTTTGTTAAACATATATTTGATTTGTGAAACCTCAATAAACAGCAATTTTAATATTTGCTGTTGCATCTGGAAAACACTAGACTATCTCTAGCTCCAACACTAGAATATGTAAACTTATTTTCTTGAGTGCGGCATTTATTTTTACCAGTACAGCAGATTAAAATATAAATTCAAGTAATGTTAAAAGTTGTGTATGTTTTTGATCATGACTTTTTAATGTATTCTGGGTTCACACTGGGGTTTTTTCAGCACTTGAAATTAAACAGTCATGTCTTATCAACTATTCATTTAAATTGTATATATTTTTTGCTTCATTTTGGTATAGCTGTCAGGATCCTGGCCTGTGGATATACCCCCATAGTTTTGCCTTCCTCAGATTAATGTCTCTGCTCACTCTCCGAAACTATCCGTTCATCACCACCTAGATCTCACAAACTGTTATCTTCGCTTCTAGATTAATCTTCTCCATACTATAACCTCTTGCTGTATTCTCCATTCACCGCATCTACTTTGCATCAAGATTCATCTTCATATTTCACATTTCATATTGATCACCAGTTAAAATAATGTGGTACAGATGCAGAAAAAGTGCTTAAATCTGCCTTTATTGAAGTTTCAAAAATTACATAGCAGGTTCACAAATCTCAGAGTTGGTTTTAATTGTTCTGCTGTTAGTGTAGAATAATATAATACAGGTTTGGAATTTCTGGGTTAAGTGGTTTAGTAGATAAGCCTGATCTAGTCTGTTCCAGATGTCGATAAATTGCTGAAATTTGTCTTAAAGTTTCACAAATCACAGAAAGGTTTCACAAATCGCAGAGCTGATTTAATTTGTGCTGCTGGTAGTGTAGAATAATCTAGTCCAGGTTTGAAATGTCTAAGTAGTGTAGCTTTTAAACTAGAGCAGATTAAATATGCTCAGAATAGAGAAAAATGTGGTTTGATTTAGCCATTTCCCGACTCGGAAGCTAGAAAAGGAAGCCAACTTAAGGAATGCTGCTGCGGAAATAAAACTAAAATAAGTGGTAAAATATATGTCTCACGTAACATACCCACCAATCTGACTGTAGACAAGTTTGCAAACAAATTTAGTAACAATTTAGTCACCTTTGGTTTATTAGCGACCAAGATGAAAAGGTAAAGTTCCAAGAAACCTGACAGAGGAAGTAATGGGGAAAACAAAAATAAAATAGGACGGCAGAAAAATATTAATGAAACAGAAAGAACTGATTTAATATGATTAATATCGCCATAATAAAATGTTTTTGTGTTGACTCTCCCTAATTCCTGTTTTCATTTTGAAGGTTCTTCAAAAAAGATTTAATAAGGAAGTAATAAGGAAGTTAAGGAGAGAAGTCGTCACTGCAACTATCTATGTATAGAATAATAATTCTTCTTTGTTGGTTTAAAGAAAAAACATGACGTATATAAAATGACATATCTAATTCCTCCTATCCACAATGTTCATTCTAGATAGGAAGAATGTATTTGTGGATAGGAGCAGCTGTAAACCCCATATACATGAATGGGGAAAGTGACATCATTTCTCCTCGGAAGAATTACATTTTAGATATCATAATGTTGATTTGTACTAGGACAAAATGATTTATGGATATCTGGAATGATTATGTTTCCTATCAAAAATTAGAGTTTGTACTAGTAAGAATTGAATGCAAGGTATTTAAAATTAATTTATCCTAGTAAGAATTGAATTCCTCCTATTCATAATGTTTATTCTAGATAGGAAGAATGTATTTGTGGATGGGAGCACCTACAAACCCCATAGAAATAAATGGGAAATATGATGTAATTTGTCGTAGGAAGAATTACATTTTTAGATATCCATAATGTTAATTCTCCTAGTACAATTGATTTTTGGATATCTGGAATATATAACCGATCTAGTAAATAAATATTAAAATCTACGAGTAAAGTGTTTATTTCTTACTCGTATAATTATGTATGATATCTTAAAATCACATTCTTACTTGTCAGAATGGCATTTTGACTGGTCACAATTCCATTTTCATTATCGCGAATGCAATATGGCTAGGAAGAATTACTTTACTGACATCTCAAATGTAATTAAAGATAGTCAGCGAATGTATTTTATGTGAAATCCATCCAACGAAACATCACCAGATGTCCTAATATCTTTATGTATATCTAGAAGTACATTATCACTAGAAATAAATGTAATTACTCATATCTCAAAGTGTATTTTAACTAGTTGAAATATGAATTATGGATATCTAAAATAACATTCTTGCTAGTTAAAATTAATTTTTGGATGACCAAAATTAAATTATAGATAGGTGGAATAGTATTTTAATTCTCCTATCTAAAATAAGGGTTTGTACTAGTAACAATATAATTTTAGATATCAAAAATTAGAATTTCTCCTAGTAAGAATTACATTTCTGCTATCCACAATAGGAGAAATGTTCTTTTGTATGAGGATAAATTTAATTATGGATATCCGGAATGTTAATTTCTCCTAGGAATAATTGATTTATAGATGTCTGCGATACATATCCTGTCTAACTATTAAATGTTAAAACGGCTTGCCACAGATCATTAGCAGTGTAGAGTTTGAAGACCTGAGTTATCTGGGGGTTTGGTATAATGACCACAGATATTCAACATACTTCGTTGCTAAGACATTCAATAATTATAAACTATTAAAAGTAATTTGAAGTCTGTTCTCAGAGCTTCAGGGACTTAGTGTAAGGACTTTAGAACTGGGGTGAGGTGCTCTACTTTCCCGTTTCTAGTAAGGACGCGAGCAGCTGCATTCTGGATCAGCTGCAGCTGTCTGATTGACTTTTTAGGCAGACATCTGAAGACAATGTTGCAGTAATCAGTCTGACTAAAGATAAACCCATGGAAGAGTTTTTTAGGGTCCCATTGCATCATTAGTCCTTTAACCCGTTTTTGTTTAAAGTTCTCAGTTGATTTTCAGCGTTGCAAAGCAATTCCCCATCAGGACAGCAGGGGGTGCTAACTTTTCATGGTTAGTCTGCCTACAATTTCAGTGATGTTTCTGGTTAACTAGAGTTTATTTTCTTCAACTCTTGACGCATTCCACCCTTAAGGAGAATTGGACATCAGAAATTAAGTCTTGATTAAGCTGTAAAGCTTTTTATTAGAAGTGCAGCTCAAATAGTACTCGTAAAACACATATAAACAAATACAGCAGTGTGATTTGTTATTTATTTACACCTCTCTGTGTTCAATCACCAAAAGAACATATAACATACTTTTTCCTTTTAATATAAAGCATAGAGTGCCCAAACACTGTATTGACTACTCATTACAGTGACTATAGATCACCGTTCAGGTGAAACGATCTTTAGCTAGCTGTTGATGAGCTGACCAATCTCAGGCATACACTCTTCATTGACAGAGATGGATAAGCATAGACTAGGCTTTAGGGTTTGGATGTGTTCATAGTCACATGGTGACATTGTAATGTAAAGCTGAGTGTCATCTGCATAGTTATGGTAACTAATCTTTAACAACTTATTGAGTTTCAGCTTGTTAGGAGCAGTGATGAGTATAAAGTCTAACAGCTACTGGGAAGAAGCACCTGTTATAATGATGCGTCTAGGAGTTTTCCTGTTCTTCAACCGCTTATTGTATGAGGTGCAGATATTGTCTAACTATCATTTTTTGCTGTGCAGGAAAGCTCAAATTGTCAAAGAATTGCCTCCAAAGGTGGTGGACAATTACCAAACTGAGATCCTTTTGGACTTCAAGATACAAACTGACAAAATGGCAATGGCCAACCAACAGGATATTGAAGTTATTGATAATCAGCAGAGGAAAACTGTTGTGATAAATTTGGCCATCAGGAAATGGAAGACGAGAAAAAGAAGAAATGCCAAGTCCTCAGGGAAGAGCTTAAGGCAACGGTAGTGCAACATCAGAAGATAGAGATTGAGAGAAAAGTCTTTTTAGGTTTTAATATATATTTCAGACCAACTTTTGCATCTTTAACTTTTGATTAATTTATCATTGGTGATGTACTTGAAGCCTTTGAGGTTGGAAGCTTTTTGCCCAGATTTCATCAGATTTGAGTTGGGACTCACTTGTGATTTCAAAGTGTTACCCCCTGTCAAAAGATCACTTAAAAGCTAAATCTATCAAGGTTATGAATGATGTTCGGTTTAACCATGTTTTTTTTATGTTTTAGTATTTGTAACATGATAAATATGTTTTTTGTTTGAATATGATGTTAGAAATAGACAATGATGTTGTTGAAACAGACTTTTGACTTCATAACATGATTTGATTTAACCTTTTTTTTTGCCTGGTTGATAGTTCTAAACTAAAAATGATAATCTTCATAGCTAGTTGTTTTTCAAAACAAATTAAACAAAAAATGTTTCACAATTAGACTAAAATGTGATTGTTTTATCCCGATGCAAGAACACTGTGGTAAAAATGTTTAACTGAAGCATTCCTATTTCTTTTTTACATCAGTCATCCTAACTTTCACTTACAGTTTATTCATACAGTGCTCTAACTCCACTTTTAAACACTGTGGTCTACAGTGTCATTTTTCGAGAGTTGTGTGAAGCGATTATGTTTAATATAGAAATGCCAGAACCACAACCAGTCAACCATCAGTTCTATGCATTTTTTTCGTCTTTTTACCATCCCTGTTTCTCACGTTCTTTCCCGTATTTTGCTACTTGCTAGCTATCTGATGTTCCCTCTGCTTGTCTCTCCAACTTTAAACATATTGCTACGTACACGTGCACCATAACCAACCCAACTTGCTTACTCATTTTTACACACAGTTTTTTTTTTCTGTTTTTTTTTACTGCTCTTGTTTTTTGTGTGTGGTTGTCTCAGTATGAGTTGCCCCAGACAGCGCTATTCTGTCCCACCCTCATTATATTTTCACACTTGGCTTCCCAAGGACACATAAAAATACAATACAATTCATAGAATTTTCCACAAACTCCTCACTCTACATGTGAATTTTCTTTGTTTCACTATAGTTCAGTAGAAGTACTTTTTGTCTGTTCATTGGTTAAGAATATGATGTATTTAAAACCTAATTTGAAAACCTGTTGAAAATGTTTAAACATGCTTTTACAGTTTACTGAAGTATTGTAAATGACAGGCGTACACACATTAGTTTCAGTACAATTTTCTAAATGTCTTGCTGATGAAAATTGACATTACTTTTAAAAGTATGGTTTATGTCTTATAAACTGAAAGTTGACTTGACACCAACATAATCAATTAAGTAATAGTTGAATAATTCCTTTTTTAATGTATACAGCTTAAATTTAGGTAATTAAGTTGTGTAATTCTTGGTTTTGAATCTTCTTTAAATCCAATATTACCAAGGTATGGCAAAAACGTAATATTTTTACTCAGGTCTAAATATCAGCCCATTTTCATAATGGCAAAGTTTTTTTACATAAAAGATTGTCCTTACATTGTCTAAAACATTTTTTGTTTGTTTTCCGGTACATTAATTAAGGTGACCGTTCTTCTGTATTAAATCACCAGTGTTTAATGCATCTGCCTAAAGTCTGTTGCTCAACCAGTGGTTTGGGGCTCTAACTGTTGTCACAGACACAGGTGTAGATAAATCAAGGTACTGCAGTATGATAACAGAACCTGTTATTTGCTATAGGTTTTGTATCATTATAATGGTTAGCGATAAACCATGTTACATATTGGCTTGTTTTTAAAGTTTTGGAGAATTATAATAAAGATAACTGCTTTATTCTGTTTTTTACCTAGGGTTTCTATTTTTTTGTGCTAAGTAACTTTATAGTGCTACGTGATTGTCTTGTTTTGTTAGTTTTGCCTAATTATAGTTATGCCTGTCTACATTGTTGCCTGAACCAGGCTTGGTCTTTCCTTCCTTTAATTCAACAAAATCCATTTTGTCAAACAACTCATGAAAAGTGTTCAAATATGCAACTCTTTAATAAAGATCACGCAGCAAGTTTGGGTTTTGCATCTTCATTTACAGTGCTAGTGGATGTACTTTAAGGGGAACATTTTCAAAAAAAAATATTAAAAAATTTTTTTGTGTCTGTAATGAAACTTTTCAAAACCACTGTTGAATTGGTTACAGCTCATCTTGGGATGAGGTCAGAATCCCATTCAATGAGGTTAAATAATTAATCCGTTTTGTGGGTTAATGCTCTTGAAACTACACTGATAACAAAAAAGAGGATAGATATTCATTATTAAAACTACCTCAAGACAACACAATTCCATGTCCTGTGTAGAAATAGCATACAAACCAAAAGAGCATTATCTTTGCATTCAGACATCCAGTTTTTGCGAGATGTCAGGAAAGCACACAATGACATTGATAAGAATTAAACCTATAAAATGGAAGAAAAAAAAATACAAAAATGCAATATTTCATTTTTATGTGTGAGTCCTTTGCTCATAAAATTTGAGTCTTAAAAAAAGGTGTTGCATTATTATAAGCTTTGATGCTTGGTCAATATACCTCATTGATACTACTGTGAGCCTGTGTTTCTATCATCATTTCTCTGTGGGAATAAAAAAAAAGTGTTAAAGACGCTCCATACATTATGGCCTTTATGTCAGTGAGTAGAGATGCCTTTGTGAAAGAAACTGAGAAGATGTGTACATGTGTTTATTTCAGAGTGTGAATAAACTAAAGATTAACTGTAATGGTCATTAAGGATGGATTTATTCACCGTCGGTTTTATTTGAATAAATTATTTTCCACTCTGGTTAACACAGAAAACAAAATCATAATAATCGTATGTTTTACCAATACCTTTAAGAATAATAATGTTAAATTTATATTTGCCCTTTTTATCTTGTTGCTTTATTCTCTGATTTAACTTTCTTATTTTGTCAATTTTTCTCCTCAGTGTCTGACAGCCCATTAGGAGCAATAGGGGGTGGACCAGGCGCAGGGCCAGACTTTTTCCAACCTCGTTTCTCCTCCTCCCTCCCGACCTATCTCCCAGTCCAGTGCCAGCTAAGTGGAGCTAACTCTGCCTTCTTCCTGCGGGAAGCTAATCAGGAGGTCATGCGAAATGGCAGCTTGTCATCACGGACAGAGCCCTTCTTTCTTCACCAGCTGGAGTCAGGCATTGCTGCTCAACAGTCCCTGCCGAGTGTCAATTGTAGCTATGGAAATGTGAGCATTGAGCAGCCGATCCCAACGGAACTTCTTCAAGGTCCTCAGCCACATTTGCTGACCTCAGTCAGTCAAGTGACGATAAACTGGAGGGTCAAAGCTCAAGTGGTGGTTCCTAAAGTGGGGTCAACAAGACCATGGATTCAGGTATAAACACTCTGTTTCATTATTTTTTTTATTTTAATGATTTATTGTATTTTTTTCTTTAGTTTTTTGTTTGCAGCTTATCCATTGTGAAGAAATTGTGGACTGTATGTTGGTCAGTGTAAACCGTTTCTGTTGAGGTAATAACATTGCCTTCGCCTTTGGTGGAAGAAGCACAATTTTGTTCGCATAGACCAATAACTGTAACATTTTACATAAATAACATATTTGCTTTTACATCCTAAATTTCTAAGTGAATTAAAAAATGTGTTTGATAGAAAATAAAAACAACCTATAAAACAATAGGAAAATAAGCTCTCAATAAGCAATATTTACAAAGTTTAGGTATTGTATACACTATCTAAGAAACCTAAACTTCAACAACAAAAAACAACAAAAAAAACCAACAAAGTTTCCAAGGAAAGTAATTGAAAGCTTTTCACAATCTCCTCCACCTCATTATGGATAACCCCAAGGTGTTAGCAGGCCACAAGGGTATAAAGATCTAAATCCCATTTGTTGTACCACCTAGCCCTCCTACCATTATCTCTTAAAAATTAAATTGGCATTCAGTGATTTAAACTATTACCCTAAGAAACTAGACACTCCCTGAATTAGTTGCTCTGCTAGTTCAGAATCCTGTTGTCCTCCTATTTTTGTATATCACTTTATTTATTCTCTATGGACCCCAAAGCACTTTACACTACATTCAGTAATTTGGCCATTCATGTACTGGTGATACAAGCTACATTGGTAAGGCCTGGCAAGGCTGGTGCCACCAGGCCCTCTGACCACCACCAGAAGGCAACAGTGAAGTGTCTTGCCCAAAGCCACAACAGCCGAGACAGCTGGGGGCTGGGGCTTGAACTGCAAACACTCCGATAACAGGCTGAACTCCCAACTCCTGAGCCGCGGTCAACCATTTTCATTGTGTAATTTAGTAATCCTGCAGCAAATGTTTTTCATACTTCTGAAGAAAAACTAAACACCTAAAACACACACATGGTGAGAATATACTTTCTTAGACTTTCTTTTATAATTTATCGCCAGTGTACTAACAAGAGATATACCATAGGCTTTATGGGTATTCCTAAATGGCAAATCTTCAAAAACCCTGATAATTTATCTGACTGTAGGTATAATTAAGTAAAGTGGACCCCCAGTTAAGTACTCATTGATTCACCTATTTTGGAATTTTTCCGTATAACATGCCAAATATATGTGTATGAATGGATTTTGTGGTTGGAAAAAACATTTTAAATAAAGAGGTGAGAGAGATTCCTTGATTTTCTTAGAGGTTTATTTTTTACTTGAGTTTGATCGAACACAACAAGGTACATATTTACACAGCAATGCCAGGAATCGTGTGAAGCTGACCTGCCGTCCCCCAACTGCTTAAGCATTTTAAAGATTTTAACAACCTTGTTCTAATCTCTTTCCATCTGTAAGTAAGTGTCCCTGGTGAAGTTTCCAGACTCCGTGGCTTCTGGGTCATTTAGGAAAGGTCCTAATCTAAGGAGAGTCAGCATAATCCAGGGTTCCGAGCGTAATTTCCATAGGAATGTAGATGTGGCAGTTTTTCTATCTCTCCATTCGACCATGGCTTGAGACTACAGCATCATTCATTAAGACTAAACATAAATAATACAGAGTCACAGTAACTATGAACACAGTTGAATACACAGAACAGATCGTTCTTAATAAATTTCTCAATATAAATTTTTCATAACAGATTTTTTATGGAGCATTTTGGTTTTAGTAAAAAAATGCAGCTTGGTAAACTACAATACCCAATCATGATGATGATTGACATGCTTTTTGCTGGCATTTGCAAAGCAGCCAATACAGGAGCACCACAAATTTTCCTTTGCACTAATTCGTTGTACTTCCAAGACAGGATAAAACAAAGACTGTAGATATTCCCTTCAGCAGTTATGTCCTTTTTTGCCCTCTGAGAAGAAATTACTTCAAACCTAAGATTAAAGTAGTAACAGTGCCAATAAAAATGTGTTAAGTGAGATAGTATTTACACGTGTACGTGTATTTAGATGCCTGCAAAGCATCTAACTATTTTCATAGTGTGCCCCTGATAATCCCCCTAACCTTGTTCTTGCTCCACAAAAAATAAATGTGAAACCCTAGAGAGACTATAGAGATTATAGATCAATTGTTTTCTTTCAACCTAGTGAATACACACAAAAAAGATACATTACTTTAAGTTGGGCTTAAAGTGTATTTTAGTTAATTATCGTAATTTATTTACTAAATATCTTAAAGTGTTAAAATATCTTAAGTGTTGGGGCTTTTTTATATTTTCTTATATATTTATTTACCTTTACTGTTTCAGTCTAGTTGCTGTGATTTTACATGCATTTATTTTCTACTTAGGTACTGTTCTATCTGATTGGACGGCGCTGGGATGAGCCTGACCCACTTCCTCCATCCATTCTCCCTTGTGTCCGCGCCTTGGCCATACGTGACACCAGTGAAGCAGCACCTTCAGCGGGCTGCCGTCTCATGGGACCATCTGGCATCTGTGTGGTCCGTCTGGAGATTCCACCAGCTTGGTTTACACCATCACAAGTGAGAAAAAGACCTTCTGAAGTGTCTCTACAATCAGTGGATGTGTACTACTCAATCATACCAGTGGAGGGGGCTGGTCAAGAGTGTCCCTCCATTGTGAATGAGCCATGGAAAGCTCAGAGTTCAAATGTTGGACCTCTTGGAGGCCTGGGGATTGGTCTTGGAGGACAGTGGAGCACCTTGGACGATGGAGGTCTTCAGGAAATGCTGAAAGCTGGTACTGTGGAAATGAGCCCAGGCACTGTTTCTGCTAAAGGAGAAAGATTGCCATTAGATGAAAACCTGGAGGTTCTTGTCCCACCAAGTCCAGTTCGGCTTGGCAAAACAGTGACATTTGGCATATACATGAAGACAGAACCACACTTGGAACAGTTCATCTTGAGGTAGGATCATAATTCTTCTGTAAAACATTATTGCTTGAGTTTGGTTAGAAGTTTACTCTATTTTTTGGCTATTTTTTTATTTATTTTTTTGTGGTTTCTTTCTCACTACCTTGACCTACTCCTCCACTGCATATGTGCCCTGTTTATGCTGCCAGCTCCCAAAGTAATCGTTGTGATGTTTTTTGTTCAACTTTTCCAAAAGTCAGAAACACAAATAGTAACTTTGCAAGTTTTTGTCATATCCAACAGAAACAGAGACATAGAAATCAAGTATGGAACAATAAAATCAGACTGGGAGTGAATAAAAATTGGGGAGACAAAGTATGAGAATAGAAGCTGAAAATCTGGGTTGCAGAAACCGGAGGGCAGTACCCTTAAGGAGTCTCACATGTTCTTTAAAAAGCAAGAGTACGTTAAGTTTTGACAGGGGCTGAATGTCTGCATTCTCCTTATGCCTTTAGACAGCTCGTTTGTTCTCTGAGACAATAAGTTCACAACCACTGATCTAGAGTAAGCATGCATATCTTTTTCTATCTCGTGTGCCTCATTTCAATGACTTCAGGGATTTCCGTCTATAAAATGACAGATGTGCAAATGCATCATTCTAACCAGCAGATAGCTGAGGGTCTGAATTTATCATACAGTTGATATAGCAATATTCTTTATGGAGTAAGCCATAGTGACAAAATTTATGGAAGTAGTCGCAGACAGCTTTTCATATAATTATAAGATTTGCATACATTTAACTTTTATCTTCTCAACTGGTTTATTCAGTTTTAAGGGGAGCCATTGCATATTCTGGGTGGAGGTGGTGTACACCCTGGGGGAGATTACCAAGAAAGACGCATGAGATTTGCAATCATGCATCCCACACTCCCTCTTCACGTTAATTGTAACACAATGGCACCCAACTTGTACAAATTTAATTCGAGTTTGTCTACTTCTTTTCAAGACTATGCAATCATACAGATTGCCCAACATTTTTTTTCATACTTGGCAGAAAAAAAGGAAAACTTAAATGGTAGATAGACTAAATATATAGAGTTACAGTGTAACTTTTTCTACTCAGTGATCAGGATTTGATTGGTTTGGACAGGATTTTTCCCATGCCAAATAGTTGTCTTTTAAAAACTACATTTTGTATTTAACTTAGATTTTTTTTAACTGTCTGATATAAAAATTTGTTCATCTTAAACTTCTAAGTGTGACAGATATGCAAAAACGGAGAAAAAGCTATAGGGTTGAATATTTTATTTTATTTTATACTTTATACCAATTGTGAGATACATAGCACCAAGTCACAACCTCTGCTGTTTTTGCGTGTCAATCAGTTCAGCTAGACTCTATTGGAAGATTATGCATGACCATGAAATGGTTCAACATTTTTGGCCATGTCACCTAAGGAGCTCAGTAGAAGTTGAAATTATACCATCAAAACATAGAAGCATCACGATTTTTTCCTTGTGAAATTTTTGGTGGTAAATACAGATGTCAACCAGGACACTAAAAATGCCTCATGTCGAGATTCAATGGCATTCATTCATTTTACTGCTGGTTTAAAAAAATATGCTGTCGCATTGGGTTATGTTGCTAGCTGTACTTTTATATATAAAAAAAAATCACAGTTAATGAAAGTAAATTTTCCATACATTGTGTGCCTTACATTATACAAATGGTACCTTTTTGTCAATAATTATATGTGGATTTTTTTTTATAATGGAGATCTTTTTTCGTTAGTTCTGTTAATTAACACATTTTATAATTCAGTATGAACGTTCTCTTGCAATTTTTTTCTCAAACCTAAACAAAGGAAATCTTAAGAAGATATATGTGTTTTTTCATTGCTAATATTCATAATCTAACAATCCAATCACCCAAACAAGTGAAGCAACTTGACTTGAAAGTGGGAGGCTGAAAGTGAATTTTCTTTAACTTAAGTGACGTCACCTCAACAACTGTGACAACCCTAACATGAATCATTAGGTTACTAATTATAAACACTCAAAGAAATAAAAAAGAATCAGGCTGGGTCCAGTAAAGTGTTCACTAAGCATTAATTGAATGTGCTAATAATGCTAAGAGGCCTGAGAACAAAGTTGGTAATCAAAGTATTAATCAAATGTTTTACTTTTTTTACACCTCTTGATGTTGTTGCACCAGAATAAATAGTCAATCTTCCCAATTCTCTTGATTTGAGTGGACTGCCGTAGCTGTGTTTTAAGAAATAAAATTTCATTTATAGAACTTGGGTAATTTATTGGTAATTTTACTGCATTTTAGTAAGATTATATTCATACCCCTTACATATTTTCACATATTGTCACACTGCACCACTTACAATTTAGATTAGAATAATAATCCTTTAATCGTCCCACATAGGGGAATTTGGTTGTAACAGCAGCAAAAAACAGATGTACAGACAGAACATGACACAGAACAGAAAGGCACACAATTATTACAGAAGACAGAAAAATATTTACATTTCTATAGTTACAAAGTACGGATTGTGCGTTGAGCAGTGCAATTGAAGAGTAGATGTGCAATTTTCAATAAGTTATTATAAATAGTCTGTTAAAAGTAATGTGCGATTTATAACAGTGTTGTTGATTTTTATTTAGTGCAAAATAGCAGCAATGGTGTAAACATCTATGTCTGTGGGGAGCAGTGTAGATTGTTCATTTATGTTAAATGTTTCTGTTATAGAAGAATAAAAAACACTATAATACATGATTATGAAGGGGGAGGGGCAGTGACATAATTTTCAAACTTGTTTTGCAACTAAAAACAATTACAACTGCAGGTATTTTGAAAATATTATAAAAGTAGCTAAAGCTTATAATAAAATATGTAATAAAATCATTCATGGAAATCATATTAATTCTCAAATTTGTTGCAAGTTACAATTTGACTTTAGATCTGGACTTAGACTGTACGAATTGAACACAGCAAATGTATTGATCTAAATCATGCATTGTAGCTGTGGGTGTATGTTTAGGTTAGTTGTGCTCGAAGGTAAACTTTCACACCTTTTTAAAATTCAACACAGCCTCTTTTAAGTTATTTCACAATGTTGTATTTAGCTCAATCTTTCTTTGCATGGACTTTAACCAGCTTCTCTGTCCCTGCTGGCAATAAGTATCCCTGCAGAACAATGCTACCACCAACACATCAACCCTTTTAAAGGGTCAGTTCGAGGGTATGTGGATTAATAGTTTATATTGATGAGTTACATTTAGTGTAATTTGACCACAAAAAAAATAATTCTGTGTTTTGTGTCACCTACATGACTTATGGCAATCTGCAAATATGTTTTCTTATTGCTTTCTTTTAAGAAATGTTTTCTTTTTGCTCCTTAACCATAAATAATAGACTTCTAGAGTGTACAATTCTCCTGTATATTTCTCCATTAGACAGATTCTTCCATCTTAGTAGTGGCTCTCCAAAATTACCACAGGCCTCTTGGCTGCCTCTCCAACTCATACTCTGCTTGACCAGCCTGTCAAGCCATGTAGCCATGACTTGGTAGGTTTGTAATCCTGTCATGCTTTTACATATTCATACAAAGCATTTAGTGGTCTATTTGATGTTCAAAAGTAAGCATATTGTTTGGTGTGTCCCTTGGTCGTTGTGATGCTGTTTTCCCACTAACATTCATTCACTAGCTAGGTCCACACAGCAACATGGATTAACGATTGGAGGCAGTAAAGGAACCACAAGTTCAGGATTTAAACGGTGTATTGAAGGTGGGTAGAATGAATGGTCTGGGGTGAGGTGACGTCGGAGACCCGGAGGAAGACTCAGTGTGGGGGCGCAGTCTTCAGGAAGAAACCGTCTTTCCAAGCCTGCTCGGATCCCCCCCAGACAGGTCCTAGAAGAGAGAGATGTTAGAAGGGTGGTACAGGAGTGAACGAGAGCGTGGAACAGGGACGCTGCGAACGGTGGATGCTGCAAAAGAAAGGGGGATGGGTTAAGAGGGGTGGGTCGGCAGGACCCAGAGAGAGAAAGAGGAGGCGGGTCGGCAGGACCCAGAGAGAGAGCGAGAAAGAGGAGGCGGGTCGGCAGGACCCAGAGAGAGAGAGAGAGAGAGAGAGAGAGAGAGAAAGAGGAGGCGGGTCGGCAGGACCCAGAGAGAGAGAAAGAAAGAGGAGGCGGGTCGGCAGGACCCAGAGAGAGAGAGAGAAAGAGGAGGCGGGTCGGCAAGACCCAGACAGAGAGAGAGAGAGAGAGAGAGAGAGAGAGAGAGAGAGAGAGAGAGAGAGAGGAAAGAGGAAAGAGGAGCCGGGTCGGCAAGACCCAGACAAAGATGAGGCGGGTCGGCAGGACCCAGAGAGAGAAAGATGAGGCGGGTCGGCAGGACCCAGAGAGAGAAAGATGAGGCGGGTCGGTAGGACCCAGAGAGAGAAGGAGGAGGCGGGTCGGCAGGACCAGGCAACCTAGATGGATGGGAAAGGAAGGGGTAACAGAAACGAACGAGACGGAAGAGAAGTAAGAGGCAGATGGGGATTATATGTGTATCGCAGCGTGATTAGCGATGTGAGAGAGGCCGGGGGTACCAGGTGAGACGAATTTAGGGCTGATTAGGTGGTGCGAAGCGGGTTTGGGGCGTGGCCCTTGCTCCTGAACTTAAGTCAACTTAGTTAACTCCATAAAAATAAACTTCTCAGTCCTTCACAGAACAGCTTTATATAAATTAAAATAGGTGGAACTCTGAAGGCATTAGTTGAACTGGATTTTATTTAGATATGAGTAAATAATATCCTTTTCAATGTATTTTACACTAAAGCACTACTTTGTAGTTGTCAACAAAATACACTGAAGTTTGTGATTGTGAGAGATTGTGTTGTCCATTATTATTATTTTGATTTGAAGTTTCTAAACCAATAATAGGAGTTTCAATAGACTTGAGGCATAATCCAGAATCAAAGGAAACATCTCTATTAATTAGATTAAAGCCATTTAAATTGTTTTTTTTTTACATTTCTTCCATGTTTAATAAATTGATAGAATGAAAATTATGACAAATTGCCACTAATCTCAATTCCTTTGTTTTTAACAACTCTTTAGGTCATTTGAGGATACCGGAGGTAAACTGACAGTGACTAGATTGCGGTGCACTTTGCTTTACTACTTGCTGACATACAGAAACAAATACACCCACAGACAAATGTGGATACAAATAGAGGGAAAATAAATTCTCATTCAGCACACTTTATATGTACCTTGCGCACTTGCATTTTCCATGCACACACACAACAACATTGCACATGCACATTTGCTATGTATAAAAGTATTGTGTGCAAGCAAATAACAAAGTTGCACACACACAGATATTGTGCACTAACTTTTATGGATGCATTCATGGAGAAACTAAGAGGCCACCTCTTTTAATGTCTTGCAAATTCTATGACTTTATTTTAAAATACTTCTGATATGGTTCTTGTCTATAAACATGTATGCAACAACATAGATTGCATGAATGGGAGTGGAGGTTGTTTGAAAATGTTTGAAATATTTGAATTTGTGGCCTCAGATACTTTGCTAAATGTATCTTAGCACTCAGAACTCCTCAAAGTTCTTGCAAACTTCTGGGTGGATATATGGCCACTCCTTTTATCAGAAATTATGGAACTAATTTAAATTCTTTGGCTATGGACTATGCTTTTAAGTAATGTCCATTAATTTTCTATAGGGCAAGGTCATGGCCTTCCTAAAAGCTTAATATGAGCCTACTTTCTTAAATTTTAAAACCAGCTTTGTTGTGTGTTTGAGATAATTGACCTGTTGGAACACACTGTTAAGTTGATTACTCCAGTCACCTTGTGCAGCGCACCAGTTCCACTCACAGCAAAGCAGGTCCTCACCACAACCCATTTGAAAATGTATTGATCTAAAGACATGATTGAAATGATATCATAAAATCAACCCATTTAAGAAAGCTCTAGCTGTTCTGTCTCGAAGAATGGTCAAATATCCTGCCGGAATAAAGCAGTAACCTTATAGGTGGCTACAAAACTGTGTTGGTTCCATACAGTGTGGTGTCCATACAACAGTCAAAAATGTATCTATAATTTTTTAACTGTATGGACTAGAGAAAATCTGAATGATGTCTATCTCTCCACGCAAATTTTTAAAGTAATTTTTTAATTATTTGAGGAATCATTATTTCAGTCATCTATTATATATACCTTTTTATCCTTAAAAGAGTCACAGAGAAGACTATCTCCAGCGGTCATTGGGCAAGAGGTGGGGTACACCCTGGATATGTTACCAGTCCATCGCAGGACTCTTTCTCTGGATCATATTCTGATCCAGAGAAAGAGCCTAAAATGCTTAAATGAAAGGACATAATTAATGGCATCAATGTTGTGTATGAAAAATTCTATACAGAACGGTCTATAAATGTTTATCCATAAAGCGTAATGAAAATGTATTTCTTAACTGATAAGTTCTTTTGAATTCCATATTTAAAGTGAAAGGGCAGGCTAATTGTAAAGATCTCTAAATATTTATCCTTTCTTTATTTACAGTGAAGATTTATCTCTATGTATGTGTGTTTCTTACCTGATATTCTTGCCCCCTGCCCTTGAATACTACCTGATGGATAATCTTCAGTGTCAGAAGCACAGTCAGACATGTAATAAGGCTTAAGTGGATCTCATTTGTGTGTGAGTTTGTGCATGTGTATATCTATGTGTGAGACATAATAAGCCTTAAGTGTGCTCCATTACTCTGAGGTTATGTGATTATGATAAACTGCTGAGGAGATGGAGGGACACGAAGAGAGGATGAGCAAGGGAGATAGACGGAGGTTAAAAGGAAAGGAAGAAAAGCCAAGAATAAGGGACAATATTTAAACAACTAAATGTACGAATGAGAAAATTGCAAGTAAGGAGAAAAGGAACAAAAGCATCTCCCTGTTTTGCCCTTACAGTTCAAAGCAATGGACAGATGACTAGAAGAAATCTGCACTTTCTCTGTTGGACAATGAGACAATTATGCACTTCTTTTTACTGAGGCATTTACACTCACTGGCCCAAAAATAAATCACACTATATTTTACTGGTCCACTAGTAGATTTTATCACTGCACACATTTGCTCCAGCATTGTTTTGATACACTTCTACAGTGTCAAAGGATTTATCTCAATCAAGTATTGCATTAATTTTTCACCTATATTTTGTATTGATAATAGAAGACTCCAACTGCTGTGCAAAGCTGTCACCAGCACTTCCCAATGATCCTCAGAGGAGTTGGGGTCTATACTCTGTGGTGGCCAATCCATGTGTGTAAATTATGTTTCAAGCTTTCTGAACTGCTCTTCTCCAGTTGGAGCCCAATGAATCTTGGCATTGCCATCTCAGAATATACCCGTGCCATTAGGATAGAGAAACCCCATTGATGGAATAACCTTGTCATTCAGTAAATTCAGGTTTTCAGCTAACCTCATTATTTTAGCACATTCTGTTGCTGAACCTCAATGAGACCATCTACAGCCATCCCAGTTCATAACACTGCCCCCATAGGATTGTAGGGGAGAGTGTTTTTTAATATCATGAGATGTGATGGGTGCATTATTTCAACATTTCTTACCCTGATGCGCAGATCACTCATCTATCTGGAAAAGCAGTTCTATTGTTCTGTAGAGTAGTTTCAAATAGCAATAGAAGACTCTGCATACGTGTATAATGTTTCATTTTCAGCAATGTAACCAGAGACATCAAACAATAGTCATGTCACCAAAAAAAATATTCCCCCTACTTTAATAAAAGCTTTATTTTAATTCAGCTTTCAATAAAATTACCATCTATTTCAAGCTAGGTATTAATTTCTTTTAAATGCGTCATAATGTGATTAACTTGTGAAAAAGGTGGATTTATGAACTTTGATTGGCCTGACTGATCAGTTGCATTACCCAGTTTCAGTCAAGTCTCACCAAGCATCCAAGATGCAATAAGCCTATCAGGATGGTCTCCTATGTTTAAAAACTGTTTGCATGTACAAACTTGGACCAAGATGCATCTTTTAATTTGAGTATCTGCTTGACACGAAACTCTCTACACTTGTTAAGCAGAATAAGCAATGCTGTCCAAACTTGTAAAACATTACGTACAGATGGGTGCATACTGGATAGTCGTACTTTTTTGTCAAAAGTTTACATTTAGCTTTTTCATTGTGGTAACATTATGACTCAGATTTACAGTGCAACACCAACTGCAGCAGGTTTGCCTATGATGCTGGAAATAATAATGAGTTCTATACCATCTCTGTCATGTTTCATTATTATTATTAACGAGTAACACTCAGCACAAATTTGGCCATGCAGAGTATAGAGCATATTGAACTGAACACACATTCTTGACGGGTACATTTGCTCATATTTGGTAGATCATTTTCTAATATTGCTAAAACAGATTCTTTGGGTTTCTTTCTTACAAGAAGTCTATAATACAATATAGCATGCTACCTTAACCTTGTTTTAAACAATCTGCAAATAATTTAGAAAAATGTATCCTTAAACTTTTTAAGCTATTGAATGTGTGTTTATTTTGATATATTTTGCTCTGGTACAATGTAAAATTAAAGTACCACACCTTTCAGTCAGGTTTTACATTGTCTGACCTGTGCCTGGTTCCAAAATTATTTAAATCCCACCACCAACACAAAATGTTCCATTATTTATTAGATGAAAATTCTAAGCAGGGCAGAAGCTTTTCTGAAAAAAACAGGCATGTCCCCCCAAAAAAATCCACAAGCTAAACATTTTGTTACATTTTTCTCAAGACTCATACCTGGTGTTTTAAAATATTAAAGTGATCAAAACTTAAATATAAGTGTAACAGAGTTTCTAAAATTTTCAGACTTCAAGATTATGATTAGCAGTGTTCCACAGCGTTTTTCACAAGCAGAAATGTTGACAGATTATAGTTCAAAATTATTAGCAACTGCGTCATTACAAAGTTCTAACTCTGATGCTATTTAGTTGTATAATTATGAATATTTTGTGTGACTCTACTTATTTTATTCATCCACCAGTTTTTAATCAAATATTTAAATGTTGTAGGTCTTAGTTAAATACAACATTTTTGTTTTAAGTATAAGAAACCACTGGAATATACATTTTAGACCAACAAAATGCATGTGATAAATGTTCTGAATGACATAAATTTGTCTATTTATTAGAAGACATGAAGAAGCCTCCAACAAGCACTTGTACACATGGAATCAAAGCATAGTGTTGTCAGTGTCATTTCATCTCTTACTTTTCTAAATGTCTGCCTGCTAGTGAATATATAACAGTGGGCTAAAACTAGACTGTGTTTAATTATCTGATTTCATAACAAATTATATACATTTAAAACTTTGTGTTGTAAATAAAATGGTAAAGCATTATACTAGATTCTCAGAAGATATCTGTTGTGCTGCAATCATTTTGTGAAGCTGAATCTAGGCAAGACAAGGCAATTTTATTTATATAGCACACTTTCAACACAAGGCAATTCAAGGCGCTTTACGTGAATCAGTGGTAAATAAACCAAATACATGATAATAATATGAAAATTAAAACAGATCATCAATAAAAAAAATGCATTTTGTAATTGAAACATAAAATACAATTTATGTATGAAATTTAAAAAACAAACAAATCAACAAATACATCCACGAGAATCTAGCTGTTGTAAGTGTAAGTATATCTAAAGCAATGTTTCTTTCAGTATGCAAATCAATTAACTTGCAAAATTAGCCATTATTTTATGTATCTAAGGGCACATTAACTTATTAAATTGCAAAAAATCTTTTTACATAATACACAAAGGCAACTGTACTTAAATAGAATGCACTCAATTCCCTTTTGTTCAAGGTTTGTCTTCCCTTCTATTTTTCTCCCTATCGTATTCCTGAAAGGTAATCTTTGATATCCCTTGGAACAGGATTACTACTGCGTCCAGTCTCTGTTTCAGGCTCTTTAGAGGCAGCACTCTAAATAATCATTTTCTCCATTAAATTGTTCTGAAGACAGCACGTACTGGTGCTTATATAGGCCTTTGAATCTCAGTGTGTTCTTGCAGCTTCAATAGTTTAATACAATTATCAATTGCTGCTTGTTTCATCCACTATGTAGAAACAATTACACCTGCCATATTCAAACTGGGACAGTACATCTGCACTCTGAGTGTACAGAATAACTTATTTGAATTGCTAATTGTTATATTACTATATGTTATGCAAATTAATAACAAATGGACTATAACACAAAATAAAATACATCTAATTGTAATACAGTTAACCTTACAATGAACATTATACCACAGACTGCTTGGTGAACAGATTTCCTTTCCCAGTTTTAAACAGATATTTACAAGAACATAAATAATGTTTTCCACACTTGGACACTTCTGACATTAAATTAAACTGATTGAGAGTTCATACGGTCAGTTTTCAGTATTTTGTTAAAAGATTTAAAATACAAAAACACTCTACAAAAAGTACCCTGTGAGATCATCACTATAAACAGCATATGAGGTTTACAGTTGAAGTCTATTACAATACACACACACACACATCAAACTAAATTCATGATCCTTTATTGAAGATAGATGCTTTCAAAATATGACCTCATGCATTAATTTAAAGGATTTAAATAATTTTAAAGGATATTACAAATTACATTGGACAAAATTACAACTTTGTGAAGAATGTGTGTGTGGACGTCATTCATCCATTAGTGCTATAGCATATCTAGAAGAAATGCATGTTGAGTTAATTGGTAGATCTAATATTCAATTGTAAAATTGTTGCACATTGTTGATTATATATTGACAAATATGTACATGATATTCAATAATAGTAGCTTAAAGTAAGAGTTGAAATGTAACTGGCTGTTTTATCATTTGCAGAAAGTTTATCATGCATGGCAAGTCAACTGAGATTTTGTATGAACAAACATCCAAATTGCATGATAAGGATTTCATCAAACTGTAACCCTATATTGTAATGTTGAAACATGTCAAATAGTGAGTAAAATAGCTGAAAAGGGGGAAAAAATAGAATGTTGGGTCCAATGTGGTTTATCTATTGCTCCAACTGTCACTGCTCCTGTTGTCAGAGTTAATCAGTGCAAAATGAATGTATATTATTTTATATAATTTTTAGATTGAACTTTTATACATAAAATATCTCATACTTAACGTCACAGCTATGATATAAGTGGTTGAAATAACTTTATCATTCCTTGATAGATATCCTCTTTCAAATTGGAAAAGTCACACTGTAATAAGCACACCAAGGTATATTGATCAGGAACATGCAGCATAAACAAACACTACTCGGTTTTGTCTGTTTAACCCAAACTGTCACTGGGTTTCTGTTTATTCTCGTAATCCATCCTGTTCTATCTGTTCTGCCTGCAGCGGTCCTCCTTTACTTTCTCTCCACTGTAAACCTTCAGTTTCCCTGTCACCACCTTCCCTTTTTCCCCCTGTCTTTTGCTCCTTCTGTCTCATTCTTTCAATCTCAAATCGGACCTGAATATTCATGAGGGTGTTTGCATTGCTGGCTCCTGAAAGAGTCTGAGTACACAAAGGTGACAGCCATCAGCCTCGAGATAGCGTCAGTGTTTGTGCATTTTGGGGAGTCGCATTTCTGGGAGGGTGAGGAAAATAGACAAAGAGGAGGAGAGAATGAAATGAGGACAATGTAGAGAGAATGGAGAAAAGGAAAAGATAGAGGTAGTACTTTGGCAGTCTGTTCTGCAAAAAATAATTGACATTATCTCTGAAATTGCAATTAACAACTTTCAGAGTTTGTTTGAAAATGAATTTAATTTTTTTTTGCTTGCTTTGAACCTCAGTTACTGAAACTGACAATGATCCTCTTTGCACGTGCACCACAGTTTCAAGTCTCATGTCACATGCACCTTTAACTGCTCTGGATACAAAATTTCTCATCTCTTCCCAGTGTTAACTTCTAGAACTCCTTGGTCCCTTTTCATCTTTCTTTTGTGTTCCTCTATCGCTCTTCGTGTCTTGGTCTGCTATCACCAATTTGGGGGTGTTGATATGCAAATTACTGACCATTCTTTGCAACGCTCATTGTTCGCACCAGTCACTGTTGCTGAAAAGAGTAGCTCCATTTAGAAACTGGGCTCCTCCAGACAGCATCTGCATTACTCTGAGCTGAAAATTTACCCGTTGCTTGGTGAAGCTCCTTTTCAAAACTAAACGAGCGTTTATTTTCCAGATAGCACAGGAGTATAAAAACATGAACCTAAGGATGAGAGTGTTTTTCATTGTAGAAATAAATTATATTATTTGATATTATTTGCTAATGTAAAGGAATCCCTGTCTGAAGCTAACTGTTAAATACACAACAGTATAGCAAAATACACAACATATGAAAATATGTTGTGTATTTTACTATACTGGAAGACATGAAACATGCCACAGATATATTTATAGTAGAATTTACGGCTTTAATACATGTTGGTTCATTCTTCAAAGAGACATTTTAAACATTATATCATGAGTAGCTGAAATATATATATATAAAATCCCCCCCTCGCCCACTGTGGGCGGTGTTTCCCATTCCAAGCTCGGGTCCTGGGAGCTTGAGGGTCCTGCGCAGTATCTTTGCTGTTCCAAGTACTGCACTTTTCTGGACTGAGATGTCTGAGGTTCTTCCAGGGATCTGCTGTAGCCATTCCTCCAGTTCGGGGGTCACTGCCCCAAGTGCTGCGATTACCATGGGTACTACTGTCACCTTCATCTTCCAAGCCTTCTCTAGCTTCTCTCTGAGACCTTGGTATTTCTCAAGTTTCTCATGTTCCTTCTTCTTCATGTTAACATCACTTGATATTGCCACATCCACCACAACGGCTTTCCTCTGCTCTTTATCAACCACTGCAATGTCCGGTTGGTTCGCCATTACCAATCCTGTCTGTCTGCATTTGGTGGAGGATGACCAATCTTTGCTCGGTCATTCTCCACCACCTTTGGAGGTGTTTCCCACTTTTACTTTGGGGTTTCCAGCCCATACTCCACACAGATGTTTCTGTATACTATGTCAGCCACTTGTTTATGACGTTCCATGTATGCCCTTACTTTTTATTCCTAAGTGCTCTACCCTTAAATAACTGAATCTTCAAAGTCCAAAACATGCTCTTTGAAAATAAAGTGACAAGTTTTTGCTATTTCTCATAACCTTATTTGATCTCAGTCAAGTGTGACTTTTCCCTTCTTCCCTTTTCAATTGCAAATCAGCTGCTGAATAGGTGTCACATTTACCCACTGAACCAGGGAGCTACCATCAAAACGACAGATTTTTTTTCCCCTTCACATGACTTACCTTCTGTGACAGTAATGGCCTGTTTTTTTTCTTTTTCTTCCCATGCACAGTTCCAATGAAAATCCACTTGCAGAAATGAATAGTCTTAGTTTTAGTGACAACTTTTTCTCAAATGGCTTTTCAAAGAAGAAGCTATTATATCCGTCAGCAGATCAAGTAATAATTCAATGGATGGCTTCCTCAAGTTACAACAATTTGTGCTCAAGATTTCTCATCAAAGCCATTCAGTGTAAGAGTTTTAGTCTAAACTTTGTAACACCTGAAGATGCTTTGTTCATTCTTGACTCTGAGCATGTTTGACTTAACAACAGATTAGACCCAGTTTGATGGACCCCGTCTGAAATAAATGTTAACCTAATCCTGCGACCAGCTTTTCCAGTACAAAACCAGTAGCAGTCTTTTCTTTTTTTTTAGCTGCGTGACCTTTGTGAGATCATGGGGATGATCTGTCATAGGCAACTGTTTCACTATCCCTTATAATCCAGTGGCTGCTTGTCATGTTGTGACCATGGAAAGCTGAGTTCACTCAACTGTTGAACTGAGTGTGAAATAACTCTGAATAAGAGCTTTACCAAAAATCGTTAAATGGTAACACTTTTACTAAAGCTATTAATGAAGAAACTAAAACTTTTAAACTGCCTTCATGCTCAACAACCCATTCACTCAGTGGATAGTATCACACGTCATACCAAGAGGTGTGTTTCCATTATGCTACCTTTATCATATGAAATCTAAATTACCCAGAACCCTTAATCTCTGAGTTTCCATCTGTAGGGCAAAATTCTATGCTGTTTATCTAAAGTAGCTTACAGACTCTTGAAGGATCACTAGTCTTACCGCCCAAATCTTGCTGATTTGTACAGAACAGCATTAAAACTATGACGTGCCCTACTTTCACTATTGATCCTCTACAGCTTCTATAAAGTGTTCATCAATGTTTTTTTGTTTTTTTTTATATGGAAATAACATAATTAAACTTTCTTTTAACATATCCGTTTCAACTGAGAATATAACAGGGCCTATGTCAGCAGATGAGATAGCTCCTGAATGTGACAAAACAGTAAAATAAGACCCAAAAAAATAATGTGAGATTGAAATATCAGTAAAAGCAGCTACAAGCTAGGGCACTCTCAGTTTTACAAAACAAAGCTGTGAGTTTTGACCATAAAACTACAACTGATGATTCAATCACAGCAGCATAAAATTTGTCAAGATATACAATTTTCAAATATGTTACTAAAAAGGTTTTAAATGGATTTCACAGAGGTATGACAATGCATTCACTCAGGCCGAGTCCACACTAAGCCTGATAATGCCTTAAACGTATAATTATTTAGTCTACACCCCCCTATCGTCCACACTAACCCGGCGTCATTTAAGGTCTGTGGCCGGATAACTATAAGAGAGCCGTGTAAATCTTAATTCAACGGCTAAACGAGCTAGTGTGGACAGCTTCCCTGGATAATGAAAGGAAGTGTCAATGAATCCTGCGTCAATAACAATACGACACTACAAAGACAAAGACAACAGCGAAGAGTAATAAATCGATATTATCATCTGTCCACACCAAAAACTCTCTCTTCTTTTTAGCAGCTATTGTTCTCTTCGGTTAACGGGACAAGCAGATATGTACTGTGCTGTAGAGCTTCTTGTATATTATGCATGCCCAGTATTTGCACAGGTCGGTATGGGATTGCGCAATCATGGGACCTTAAACGGGGCGTAAATGCTCGTGTTGAGTGGATAACATTAGGCGTCTTACAGTCTCATCTATCTTAGGCGTATAACCTTATCGGCTTAGTGTGGACGAGGCCTCAGATTTGTGGTTGTGGAGATCTATCTAGCTCCTTAATAGTCATTTAAATGTGGTTCATTTATATTCCACCAATTCACAGGGCGACTGTGGCTCAGTGGTAGAGTGGTAGTGCAAGTTGGCTTGCAATCGGAGGGTCGTAGGTTCGATTCCAGCTTCCTCCAGCCACATGTCGATGTGCCCCTGGGCAAGGCACTTAACCCCCAAATTCTACATTGTCCCACCGAGCCATGTTGGGTGTCGGTGTATGAATGCGTGTGTGAATGTGGCTTCAATGTAAAGCACTTTGAGTGGTCAGTAAGACTAGAAAAGCGCTATATAAGTTCAGTCCATTTACCATTTACAACAGATGTCATCTCAAGGCACTTTACATAATAGTAACTTCAATTCAATCATACAAACATTCCACACACAGCAGCAAGCAACATGGCTTTTAAGTTTTGTATTTACAATTTGTTAAAATAAGTATTTCATAAGTCAAGGGCTTCATAGTTAATTTTACTTTGAACAATTAGGCTGTAAAACAACTAAACTTTTAAAAACATTATTTTGAGTTCAGGATTTATTTCAAAAGAGGGCAAAAAGCAAAAGTAGATCTTCAGTTATAAAAAAGACTATCCAAAAATATGAATTTGCAAATGCAGAAAATAGGAAAATAAAAATGGGAGACATTTTTTTAAATGGCTTCACTGCTGAGAATATTGTTCCAGATCAAAATTCTTGGCACACACCATATATTAGTACCTACCTGAAGTTTCATGGTAATTTGAAAGTAGTCTTTCACTTTATCAGGGCTCTTTTCTATCTAGTTAATCTGTGTTTACCTTTTTACATAAAAATAAATTCCTCTGATAATATATCATATATATGTATTCTGTGAGGGTTTAAATTTGTGTTAATCACACAATTTATTTTTAATTACTGTTACATAGGTTTAATCAACCCTTGTTTAAGGTTATTACTTCCATATTCTTTCCTGCTTGATAGTTTCAGTCTTTTCTTGTTCATATCTTTCATTTAGGCTCTTACACTGTTCATTTTGAAGTGTTTTTTTCAGGGGGCAGGTAATAGCTGAACTAGAACTTGAACCACATTTTAAACAGCTGCTTCCCATTAACATGGTATGGTACAAATACGTGGCTACCCCCATGATTGACCACCATTCTCTGTTTGCTCGTTTATCAGTGCTAATTTGCCAGTTAATCTCCCCATTAGGCTCAGTGAGAACATTAGCCTAACAAATTAGAACTCATGAATGGCCTATTATTCATAGCAAAACCCCCACCCCTGTCGTATATTTTTTCTATACTTTCTCCATGAGCTAAACCCCTCCATTTCCTTCATTTTTATCTTCCCTGTACATCTCTCTCCGTCAATGTTTATATTCTTGTTATGTTGTACCCAACGTGCTTCATGCTGAAACTATTATTATTATTATTATTTTTATTATTATTATTATTAATAATAATAATAATAATAATAATAATAATAATAATAATATTGATGCATCAGACTTATATAGCCTTGTTTTGACACTGAAAGACGCTTTACAAATTCCATTATTCATTCACTCTCACACACTGGTGGAAGCAAGCAACAATTGTCGCTACAGCTGCCCTGGGGCAGACTGACAGAAGCGAGGCTGCCATATCACACCATTTTAAGACATAAATCAATCCTAAGGAATACAGGAAATCATTCCCACAGGGTAATAAAATAGAAGCTAATTAAAATATCACCAAACTTTTATATATTAAATAAAATCATATATTCAACCTGAAGTTAAACTGCAACACATTTTTAACCCATTGTAATTAGCATTTTGTAAGCTGGACAGTCTGGAATAGAAAAAACAAAAGATAACAAAAGGATGCTGATATAGTCACCCTTTTCAATTCAGAACTTAACCACTGGCTTCAGGGGTATGCACACTGTTTGACTGTATCTCGTACATAAGAAAAAAGTAGAATGGGAAGAAGTAAAAAGGTGGCATAAAGGTTATGAATAAAAATAGGACAGTTAAGAGAGAATAAGAAGGCAAAGAAAAAAAATCTCAAAACTATTGCTCTGCCAGTTTCTATGTAAATTCTCCTAAAGGGGGGTTTGGCACGTTCTCCTCAGGCAGACAGAGCAATTCTGTGATACAGTACATCCATAATATTACCCTCAATTGATCTGGAAGTTCATTAAATGATATATTCTACTTATTTGAAATATTTCACTCATAACATGTCCGAACTTAATGCTTTGAAATCAGCTGCATGTCCCTTTAAGAGCCTTGGACATTCCCCACTTCGAGCTGCACGGGTCGCGCTGTGGTGGAGAAAGGACTGGGTCGTGTTTACTCCTCCAGACAGACTGTCTGGGTGAAGAAGCATTTCATGGCTCACTTCTTGGCAGAGAGAGCGGTGCATTTGGAGCCGAAACTCTTTCAGAGCCACCAACAAACCTCTTAAGAGCTTTCCTGTCTAAATAGTTCAACCTCTTTATAATGTTTTTTTTTATTGCTTTCTCTGTATAGCAAAAAGCTGGTTTCATGTAACCCCCCTCCCCCCAAAAACTCTTATGTGTTGTCTCTCAGTGAGGTTCAGTTGGTCCCTCTGTTTCTCTTCATTAGTATTTATTATGTGTGTTTTACAGTAACCTAATTAATTTAAGTAGTCATCTTGTGATTACTTGCCTAACAGCCGAATAGAAGGACCATCATTATCTAAGTCCAGGCAACATGATCTGGAAGGATACATTACTCACACACAATTCCAGTCATGCACTTATGCATTACCAGACACGCTCTTAAAATGTTTGTTTCTGCAGTCCCATGGGAATGCTTCTTTCCATAAGACATTACTTAGACCTTTACCCTTAAATAACTTTTAACCATTAAAACTAAATGCTTAAGGCTCATTGTCTTTACCTACCATCAAATCAGGAGAGATCTTCTGTTAGTCAATAATTTACTTTTCTTGGACAACAGTATAAAAAAAGATGCAGATATTTTTATAAGTATTTTGTTTCAGTTCTTTTCTTTTTCTTTTGTTCTAAGCAGACGGCCAAGAAATCAGTAGACTAGTGCAACCGAAGAAGGTGCAGTAATACTTTTACATCAAAGTGCAAAGCAGTTGTTAAACTGAACTAAAATAGTATGAACACAAGTGTATGCTTTTGTACACCTACACTATGTCAAGCCATCAAGAATTTCCCATAGAAATTGGAGCAAAATGGTTCAATGGTTTGATTCTAAAAATATGTCACTTGAACAATTGAGTCCCAATCAATGATTTTTAATCATTAATATTGGAATCCCATTTAAGATTAACTCCTGACACCTGCTGATGATTCCATGTTAGCTGCAAGTTGGCAACATTAAAAACAATCCTTAGCTAAGTTGAGGTACAGCTTTCAGGTTACACAGGTAACTTTGTCGATCTAACAATTCGTCCTTTATAGTGGCCTTCATTTCTTGTACATTCCCTGTCTCAGTGTGTCATTAGACATCTTCAGCATAAAACACTTATAAATATAAGCAAAACCTTAATTTAATTAAGGCTGCCTGCTTGATGTTCAATTCCAAAATATCTCTTAATTTCCAGAAATACTTGAGGATGAACTGGAATGACACTGATAAAATGGTACAGCACTTGAAAGCAAGTAAATTATCAAGCACACGCAAGTAAATTATCAAGCACACACAAGTATTTTTTTAAAGGATCAAATTGGAACTGCATTGAGGACTGAAAGTAATTCTAACAGAAACTTCCCCAGTAGACTTTAACAAAGGTCTTCTAACATCTTACAAATAACCCCTTTGTGCTTTTCTCATCAGTCATTACCCTTTTCTGAGTAACATTTTATCCATTATCTGAACTCTTTAATCCATGCAGGGTTGTAGGGGCTGGTGCCTATCTGCAGCAGTCATTGGGTGAGGGACAAGCGAGGACACTCTGGAAAGGTTACCAGTGAATACATATGGACACACCAGAAAAACAAGCATGCATCCACACACTCACAACTAAGGACAATTTAGAGCGACAAATTAACAACACATTCCTGTTTTTGCAAAGTGAGAGGAAGTTGGAGTAGCTGGAGAGAACCCACACATGCATGGAAAGCACATGGAAACTCCATGCAGAAAGATCCAAGGCTGGGATTCAAACCCAGGACATTCATTCTGAATTAAAATAGTGCTACCCACTCTGCAGCTTGTTTTCTTTTGACCATCACCTATCTTTCTTTTTCCATTACAAATTCATATGGTTCGTCATGAAAACATTTATCTGACCCTTATTTACTTTAGATAAGGCATTCAAGCAGTAGACTGTTTTAATACTTGAGAATCTATCACAATAGTTACTGAAAATAGCTGTATGAGATTTACCTTAATTCATGTCATATGTATAGAACTTTTTTGTCAATTTTCATTTATATATTCTATTGGTCTTATGCTGGGATCAAACTGTGCGATTTCGGGGGAGCTTTTCTTTTGTCACGAAAATGTTCTTGATGAAAAATGGGGCGTGTGCATGTCATTAGAAAGGTAAGAGTCTTCTGATTACAATTATGTCAGCAAATCAAGGAATCAAGGACACTATCATAACTTTAGGCACAGCGAGCACTTTTACCAACCTCCACCAGTGGGAGATAAAATGTGCAGCGTACATCTTTGTAGTTCAATAAAATCAATCCATCTCAAACAAAAATGGTCATTTTACATTAATAAGGGTCAGAATAAAGTCATCCTCCTCGATAAATGTCTAGTAGCCACTTACTTCTCTGTCCACCAGGCGTCTTTGTTCTTTGATCCAGCAGCTGTTCTTTAGGAATGTAGAATAAAATCCTGTAATCCATGCAGCCACAACCCCCCCCCCCCCAGCAAAATGTAACTAAAAAGACAAAAGCAACGCCATTTCTATGACAAATGAAAAATGTGGCTGAAGACTGAAACAGAAAAAGTCCACACAAAAGGATGTCAAGTGATGTACAAATGGTTCAATTTTTTTCCCCCTAACATTTTCATTGCGGTTAGATTGGAACATAACATACATAACATATGGGCTAAAAATCCTCCAAAACACAATGACAGACCTACATATGTCACAATAAGGTGTGGACAATCAATGGTAACTAATTTATTGACAATTGAATATCCATATATATGTATATATTTATTTATAAGGTTTAAATTGGTGAATAATCAATTACCGATGTCTCAAAAACTATTGAAATTGTTAGAGATGGTTTAATTCTCTATTTAAATTAAAATGTCATGGTTGGACTACTAGCCAAATCTCAACATAATTTAAATGTGTAGTATGTGGTGCTGTATAGGAAAACTCCAGCTCAATAATGTCACTAAGCGGCAAAGTTTGCATTATTATTATTGCCATAGGAAACCCATATTTTTGTTAAGTACTCTCTTACATCTTTGTTTCTTTCTCTTAATTTTTTGAGCAACTTACAGGTATAATGGAAAATAAAATAAAAAACTGAGCCCTCCTCTAACAAAAATTTAAATCAAAGAATTCCTGTTTCCTGTAAAAAAAAACAACAACAATAATTTTACAAATCGATGTATACCCCTAAGTAAAGTTTATCACTTTATCTATTTATTTGTAACTTAATCGTTAGGATGTGTCTTGTCACATCTGTCTGCGTATGCGACAGTCATTAACGTAATTTCTATTCCTTTGTATGTCTAATGCATGTGAAACATTGCCAATAATGCTGACCTTACACCGAAACAGGAAAGCAAGAACATCTTCCAGTCACTAGTTAATCCTATTAGATTGTAAAGAGTCCAATTCCAGTCTTCTTCATATTAGTGTTTCCTATTACAGAAAATGAAAGATGAACTATTTTATCCTGTTGCGTTTAAAATGCTATTCAGCATGCTTACAGGAAATCATTTACAGCAAAAGTGGAATTAGAAATATAAATATATATTTTGTTGTTAGTATATTTAATAAAAAAGTAATATATTGTCCATTTTTTCCAATGTGTGTGTCACTACAAAAGACAAAGGAAAACAAGTGCGAGAAAAATGGGAAAAAAGGAAAATATAATGAGTACTCCAGTAGAGAGGGTTAAGAGAGACAGAGGGAGAGTTGGTCTGCATAATGAGTCCTATAGCATTGAGGTGGCATGTGGGAGGGATGGCAAAAAAGAGGGAGGAATGAACCAAACTATTCCAGAGGAGACTAGAGAAAACAGTAGAAATGGTTGAAATCAGAGAGAATGGCCTGTATAATGAGTAATCATGGGGACATTTACACAAAAGATGATCATGATACAGTGTGGGGCAGTCTAAACTACGAAAAATATCTTGTTGAAGTTTATTTTTTTGAGAGACCCCCCCCCCCCATTTTAAAATTATGGTTAAATTCTCATTATCTTTATTATACAATTACTAGAGGTAATCTTGAACCTTGAGCTTCTGTGGCTGCACACTGTTCTTGGGTCAGTTTCAGTCACACCACTTGTATCACCACAAGTTTTGTAGTACTCAAACAAATCTACTGACATAAAATTATCTTCCATTTTTCTTTCATTTCTTTCAATCTGCTCTCCCGGATATATATATCTAAAAGAGATACCGCAAACACCTCACTGGAAAAGCCAAGAGGTGTCAGCTTTGCCTAAAATCTTTGAGAAAAACTGTAACATCCAAAAGCAAACAAGACACTGCAGTGTTAATACTGAACCAAATTCTATTGAAGACTTGTATCCCATCATATTCTTCCTGTCAATCTAAATTTTCAGATTAACTGTCAACACATGTGTTTATGTGTAACTAATTTGCTGAAAGCTTAATTATTCAAAAACAGTTTTCTATACCCTCTTCAAATGTTGTACTGAAAAGTTTTAATAGAAACACAGCTTCATTCTGCCAGGATAATGTTGCTTTAAGAAATAAATTGCGGGGTACAATGCCATGTGCTGTCTTGGTGTTGGTTCCCAGAAGCTGTCATAATATGATCAGCAGTGGGTGGCATCAGAGGAATAAACATGTCTACAGATACTCTATAGCTATATGCAAATAATTGAAGAATGGGAAAGCAAAAAACAAACACTCCAAGAATATATGCACACTCTTTCTGCGCAGGCATTCACAATTTACCAGCTAGCTTTTTTCTTGTCTATTTAAGCAGCAGAGCAAATTTTTTTAGAAGGAATATAAAATGGATGAAGAAAGCAACATGAAGACAGACTGACAAGCACAAAATAAAATGGAAAATGAATTCTACTGTACCAAGACTCATACAGTTAAACTGTAGGAGTAGAAATGTTAGTGAACACCATATTGAAGGTTATACTTTTTTTAGACGTCTATTATTGCTTATCCTTGCTGAGCTTTTTTTAGAACTTTATTAACAACTTTGACAATTTACAAAGTCCAGGAGGGAATACAACACTGAATACAATGTCAGAATAAATTTTTTGGGGACACCGGTGTTTACAGATACATTCTTAGGCTGAGGTTATAATAAATATATATAATTGGTGCCAAAGGCTTTTCAGGGGCATTGTTGTTGTATTCATATATCCATTTTTGTTTGTTGTGGATTTGGCGTTCTTAGTTGGGGCGACTGTGGCGCAGGGGGTTCAGAGGTTGCCTTGCAATTGGAGGGTTGCTGGTTTAAATCCCCGAGGCCCCAAATCCATCTGACACTTCACCCACCGCAGCTGTGGCTACGATTGCAGCTTACTTCCACCAGTGTGTGAGAGTGAATGAATAATGGAATTTGTAAAGCGTCTTTGAGTGTCCAGAAAAGCGCTATAAGTTTAAGGCGTTATTATTGACTTGTTTTGTTTATGTTGTCATCATAACCTCAAGAAATCAAAACCAGACAGTAATTCTACTCCCATCGTCTCCCAGAAGTTGCTCAGCCTCCCTGAACAAAATAGTACTATCCCAGTGCTTATAAGCAGCAGAAAACAAAAAGTTAAATCCAAACATTTGCATAAAAAACAAAATCTCAAGTTGCTCTCCTGTCAGAAAGCTTAGTTACCCATCACCAAACTACTTAATCTAGCCTTGTTAAACATTAGGTCCTTATCAGGCAAGATTCTTCTTATCAATGACTTGATCACTGAGCATAATGTGCAGGCTCTGTTTCTCATAAGAAACCTGGTTTGGAAATATGTAAATAATGAAACATCTGCACTAACATAATCTACCCCCCAAAATACAATTTTCTAAGCGACATCAAGAAACACAGACGAGGTTGTGGCATTGCCACAAATTTTCATGACTTAATAACTTTAAAAAAAGTGCCCCATGGTATATTTGACTCTTTTGAATATCTAGCCATAAAGGATCCTAACAAAACTTCATTTTTAAAATATATATTTACCACCAAAATTTAACTCTAATATGTTTGGAGGATGACTGACAAATCATTGTGGGTGACTTTAATATCCATATCAACAACCAACAAGATAGACAAGCAAAAGTATTAAGTGACTTCAGCCTGACCCAGCATGTCAAACAGCCAACACACAATCAAGGACACACTCTAGACTTGAACATTAGCAAAGGTTTAAATATCTCTAAAATCTCTGTAGTTGATGCCACGCTATTAGACCATCTGTGTGTTTTCTTTGAAAGCTCCATCTTTACCAAACGTTCAATTCACAATGAGACCACTGTAAAACAACATTTTCTAGGGGACAGTTCAGTTGAAACTTTTAAACAAATCTATTCTCCCACCACACCTCCCTCATCCTCCAACTCCACCTCTGTAAAGCAGCTGGTGGATAACTTCCTTGCAAAAACTTCCGACTTTATCAGAACCATTGCTCTAACTAAGGTTAAAGTAGCTTCGGGTAAAAATAAGTATATGTGGACTAGGGATACACTGGCTGGTACTGAAAAAAAGGATTGTCGACAAGCTGAAACAAAATATCGAAAAACTCAACTCCAGGTCATGAGATGAGATCTACAAAAACAGGCTGAACAGATACCACTTTGAAAAATTCAAGGGAATTGTTCCTATCTGAAATTATTAACAGAAAGATCAATAATGTGCTGATTTTGTTTGCAACAATTAAGTGACTAACTGATCCTTCGATGACAGTAGCACCTGAACTACACTCCACCAGGGCTTGGAGATTCAGATTCATTTAAGCAAGTGTTACAACAACAAATCTTCCCATGGAAGTTACCTATAGAAGTAGATAACTTGTTCTTGCATTAATCGTAAATGCATTGCTCCAAATAACATGCCAAACGTACCGCTGTGAAGTTAGTTGGATAATCAACACTCTTTTTTTTTTTTCACTGAAGCGGAGACTCCCTCCAATGTCTCACCAAGAACTGCGCTCTTGGAGCAGATACATCGCTGCTGAAGGCTCACTCCTGAAGGCAGTGGTTTTGGTTAGGGACTGTCGTAAATTTCCATACATCACAGAAAATAAATCAATATCCATGCGATCTCCTAGCAAAGTAACTGCAAACTTTTGCCTAACTGTCAAGTAGAAACTATGGTAGTAGAACCTGGGCTGTCAGCACATGCTATGGGAAATAATCTCTTAATAACACTGTGGTCTTGTTTCTCTCTTCTGAGCCCTTTCTCTTCTTCTCATACATCTCAAAGACTCTTTCACTCTAGCAACTCCCAGCCATTTTTAAACAATCCGGTGAGAACTGTGAGGCAGAAGGAATGGATAATGGCGTAGAGCTACTGATAAAGGAGAGTGCGCATATGCATGCATACTCTCAGGATGATTGACAAGTAGGAGATGTAGATGAACCACCTGGAAGAAAAATATCTTCCACCATACCTTTAATACAACAAGAAACTACTGATCAGGCCCATGACCTAGGTATAAAAATGGACTCAGACCTGAACCTCCAGGGCCACACAAAGGCAATAACAAGTATGCTGAAGACCTATTGTCATTATACCAGCCCAGCAGAGCACTCAGGTCGTCCACCTCTAGTTTAGTAAACATCACTAGAATTGTAACCAAACATGGAAAAGCAGCTTACAATTTCTATTTTAAACAAATCTAGAACAAAATTCCATTTGACTTGAAAGCTGCTGAATCGTTAAGCTCTTTTAAATAAAATATTAAAACCCTTCTGTTTCGAGCTGCCTTTGATTAATGTTCTAATATAATTTTGTGTTTTATGCTTAATTCTTAATTGCTGTTTTTACACTTAATTATGCTTCTCATATTTTTCTATGCTCCGCATGTTTATATATATAAACATATATCTTTATCAACCACCACAATGTCCGGTTGGTTCGCCATTACCATCCTGTCTGTCTGGATCTGGAAGTCCCACAGGATCTTTGCTCGGTAATTCACTGCCACCTTTGAAGATGTTTCCCACTTTGACCTTGGGATTTCCAGTCCATACTCTGCACAGATGTTTCTGTATACTATGTCGGCCACTCGGTTATGACGTTCCATGCTTTACCTGCCAGCATTTTACATCCTGCTGTTATGTGCTGGATTGTCTCAAATGACTCTTTGCACAGCCTGCACCTTGACTCTTGTCTGGTGTGGTACATCTCGGCCTGTGCTGCCAGGATGAGTTGCTTTGTGGTGTCCTGTAGGCCAACCCTCTCTACCCATTGGTGAGATAAGCCACTTCGGTTATGTTCCGATGGTACATCTCATGTAGGGGCTTGTCCTCCTATGATGGTTCCTTCTCCAGCACCTCCTCATCTCGCCATTGTCTCAGGCATTCAATGAGTACGTCATCTGTTGAGGCCTTATACTTGATGTATTTATAGAGCTTCGATGTTTTATCCTGGATAGTGGCTCTCACACTCACTAGTCCTCTGCCTCCTTCCTTACGGTGTGCATACAGTCTCAGGATGCTGGATTCGGGATGGAACGCGCCATGCATGATGAGGAGATTTCGTGGCTTAAAATCTATGTTTTGTATCTCATCCTTTGACCAATTTATTATTTCCGCAGCATATCTGATCACCGGCGGGGCATAACTGTTTATTGCCTTGGACTTGTTCTTTCCATTGAGCTGGCTATTTAGGACTTGCCTCACTCGTTGGAGGTATTTTGCTGTTGCTGCTTCCCTTGTTGCCTATTCAAGTTTGCCATTTGCCTTTGGTATTCCCAGGTACTTGTAACTGTCCTCAATCTCTGCTATTGTTCCCCGTCAGGTTGGACTACCGTGCCTCGCTTTGTGACCATCCTACTACATTTTTCAAGCCCGAATGACATCCCAATATCATTGCTGTAGATCCTGGTTTTGTGGATCAGGGAATCAATGTCCCGTTCACTCTTAGCATACAGCTTGATGTCATCCATGTAGAGGAGGTGGCTGATCGTAGCTCCATTCTTGCGGCGGTATCCATAGCCAGTCTAGTTTATTATTTGGCTTAGGGGGTTCAGACCTATGCAGAACAGCAGTGGGGACACAGCATCACCTTGGTGTATGCCACATTTGTTGGACACTTGTGCAAGTGGCGTGCCATTGGCCATGGGTAAGATGCCAGAAAAAAATATATATATATATACTGTGTATATATATATATATGTATGCACCAATACTGCCTAATGTACTGGTATCGGCTAACATTAACCTGAACATGACCGGATACTTAAGATGTGGAAATCCTGCAATAATTTCACAGAGAATATTAGTTTTTAACTTTTAAATGTAAGTTCTGTCGTCATTTTTATTAATATTTTATTTTTTATCTAATTTACCACAATTTCTTGTAACAAGCAGAGAAGAAAACGAAACCTGACTCCTAACTGATAGCACTTTTTTGTTTGATAGAAGTCTCGGCATTGGTACTCTGTATCGGTAACTACTCTGATCTAAGTATCGATATGGTATCAGTTTTGAAAAAAGTGTTATCGTTGCATCTCTATATATATATATATATATATATATATATATATATATATATATATGTAGCGTGTAGTAAATACTAAGGATTCGGATGCAGCCTTACCCTGCATCTGAATTCTATAGTATGTACTACATACTACTAGTAGCTTCTGCAATACTTGCCCGTTGATCCAGTAAATACTGCGTAGCAAAGGAGCGAGTAGTAGGCATGAAGTTGGATGTACTGCTCCATCATTTTCTTACGATGTTTAGATTACATTACATCGCCTGTGGTCCTGTCCTCGGTAGCCAACGTCACTCTTCTTCTACGATTGTGGGGCTTCCACTGCGTTGTGGGATAGGTAGCATACAGATTCACATCTGGGAACTTTATGCCTACTATGCCAATCCATACTAGAGATTCGGATCTACTACTTCGCTCGCTTACTGCATTTCACCTGCTACGTAGTAGCGTAGTAGGGGTATTCGGATTCAGGGTTAATCTCTAGTTTCTCATTTAGGATGGTTTTCTGTTTTTTTCTTCCTGTTTCCTGTCATTCTACTCCCCAGCCCAGCTAATTGCCTTCACCTGTTTTCTTCCTCTCACCTGCATCTGTTTTTTAGTAATTAGTTCTCAGGCTTTCTCAGTCAATTCCTACTTCTTCTCAGCATATTTAAGATCAAAGATCCTCCTCATATTTATTGTGTATCTTGTAATTATGTGATAACCAAAACATTTAATCCCAAACATCCAATCTGCCTGGATTTTAGAGGTCACTTCTTTTTCAGCTTCCTTCTCACAGCCTTACATAGAAATGTGCAGTTTAAATACTGCAGAATGGTAATTTCAGAAGTTACAATTTTTATTGGTATTTCTAAGGCTGATCATATTTTGTTTTATATTTTACAGCATATTATAGTCTTCACTAAAGATTAAATTATTCAACAACATTTATTCAACAGAGTGAATGAAAAGAGCAGGATTTTTCCAATTTAATATAAAAAATAGTTAGTGTTTATATAGCAATACATAGTCACAGATTATCCATCATAGATGCAGTCCCAAGGATCAGTTTCCACTTAAAAGTCAGGAAGCACCGAGCTTATTTACAGAATGAAAAACGCTTTGCTGCAAACTCTGTTTAAAAAAACAAAAGAGAAAGACTGAGCCATGCCACTACTCACCCCCGGACGGCAGTCAGTACCACATTAAACTCTTTCCAACGTTCCACAGAAAATATCTACCCTCTTCACCTCACTTTCAGCAAGTATTGTTTTATTTTTTGTCACATTCAACAGAGACACAGAGGATTTTTTTGTGTGAATTTCCCACTAATCAAACAGCAACGAGATACAAACGGATTACACTGATTCTGTGACACACATTGGGGGATTAAAGTAGAAAACACCTGTGGAGATTGCACAAGAGCTTCAAACATTGAGTCTAATGGTGAGGAGAACAAATAGAAAAAAGTGCAGCAGAGCAAGCAGGAATGGAGGGAGTATGTTTTGAAAAAGAAGTTTGAAGCATGAGAAAAGGAAAATTGTGAAGGATAACACGAAATAGTAGGCGTTGCTTGGAATAAAAAAGTAGCAAGTTGAGGCAGGCAAGACAAATCAGGAGACTGGATTGAAGGAAATACTTTTTTTCGGTCTCAGAATAATTTCTTGGCAGTGACTTAGCAACAGGGTAAATAAAAGTTGGAATTAATCAATGGATGCTTGTTCTCTATATAGAAAACGTACTTGGAGTGCATATGAAAAGTTTTAAACAGATTGCTGACTCCGTGCCTCATTTTAATTTGACACAACAATCTTGTATGGCAAGAGGCTCCCTATTTATATTGTATTGCTAAGACAGAATGGCATAAGGTTTTATCCATTGCTTTATTTCTAGCCAGTTGACAAATTTACAACCAATAGTCATTCTTGTTTTACAGCAGTGACAATCAACCATAGCAGTAAAATTGGTAACTATAAAACAAAACAAAGAAACGATGTGGACTTGCAGAGTGATTTGAGAGCATTTGACAGTCTGTCATTGTGTGCAACCTTATTTAACAGGGTCTCTTTTTTTAAACTTCTGATTCAAAAAAAAAATTGCATCTCAAAAGTTCACTTTCTGGTCTAAACCTAGACCAGAAAGTGGAATTCGAATTACATATTAAAATATGGTATAATTACAATTGGATCTGGCTAAATAAGACTACAGAACTATGATTATACACTTATTGCACTTGTATGTTCTGTCTGCCTTCAGTAGTTTAGGAATATGCAATTCTTCTGAAATTCTTCAATTTGAGATTTACTTTTTTATTGTTTATGTAGTGCTTTATTATTCTGTTTCAAGGTTTTCTCTGTCTTCCCACTGGCTTTTTTGGAAATTTGGTAAAAATGAAAGTCCTTTAATCTTTTAAGTTCTTTTTTCCATTTTTCTCAAGAGTGGTGAGTTTTAACAGTTGGTTTCAGGGATAGGGAATTATTTAAACTTATGGTGCATACACAGCGAACACGATAAAAGCGACCAAAAAGCGCATACACGCCCCTATCTGGTTGCTTGCATATTCGCACATGAGATGTTTTCCAAAGTCGAGCTTTAAAACATGCCATTTGCATGCACGTGAAGTGGAATTATGTAACTTGTGGGAGGACCGTGACCGGGACCGCTCTCCTGCCTCCTCCTCCTTCTCCTCCTCCTCCTCCCTACCTCCTTCTCCAGACCCTCCAGGAGCTCCCAGTGGACTCTGGTCTCTGAGCTGACTGCTTTAAACGTTCGGCCTGCCCTCAGGTACAGCTGGGAATGCTCCTGCCAGGGAAGACCCAGTCGAGCTGTGGTTCAGGGATCCATAAACACCCCAGCTCCTCGTCCAGTTTGTTCCGCGAAGGTCCAAGTTTTACATGCCGACACACCAATTACTAAGCTGAGCGGCTGTCCATCCGACTGTGGTTAGTTAAAGTTTATAATATAAAATGTGAGAGGCGCGGGATGTGCTGTGGTGGAGACATTACCAGGCTAGGGTGTCCGGGTGAAGAAGCTGTTCATGGCTCACTTCTCGGCAGAGAGAGCGGGGCTGTTTACAGCCACAACGGCTTTTTTAAGAGCCACCCACAGACCTCTTATGAACATTCCTGTCTAAATAGTTTAATCTCTTTATAATGTTTATTTTTTTATTCCTGTCTCTGTATAGAAAACAGCTGGTGTCATGTAGCTTGGCATGATTAGCCACAGTATTTATCAGTATCCATGTCCTGTTGATGCTGCAACTACATTCACTCAGTCACAGGATCACTGACACCCATCAGCTAATGAAGCTAGAGTTCAGATTTTTCCAACTTGAGCAGCAGCTGCGATAAGCGCAAATGCACAAAATGCACCGCATAAAATGTAGTGCATATTTTTGGTTGTGCATGAAACGCACCAGCGACGCTACTTGGTCACGCAAATCAGGCAGAAATGTTTTATCGCAACGCAAATCTGCTTCTGATTTGTCGTGGGACTCCCAGTCACGTTTCATTGCGCTCATCTATTGACTTTACGTGTAAACCTGACTCTCTGGTTGTTTTTATAATGTTTGGTATGTATGCACCATCAGGATCAGTCATCAACTCACACTTTGTTAAAGAACCTGGATAACCAAAATGTCATAGTGGTTTATCATATTTGCAGTGCTCTATCCACTTAAAGTTCACCACCTAATTGATTTGACCTTAAATTCCCACACAATGTTGAATCTGACTAAAGGTTTCACAATTTTCTGTGTTCAAACTGAGTGGTTTTTTTAAAAAGCCAGGTGAGAATAGTGTAAATTTCTGTATTGCTGTTTTCTAGCACATGAACTCAGTACTTGGCTGTTAAAGTTTCATCAGTGTGGAGTTTGAAAAGGTCATGTCCATGATGTGTGGGTTCTGTAGAGATCTGAGCGGCATGTTCCCTGATTCTCTGAACAATTCCTAAATGGAGGGAACCTCCACACCAAGGGTTTTTCTCTGTAGACCTGATGACTTGTTAGAGTCGGTTTGTAAGATTTTGAAATTATCCACAGTAGGCACTGCCTTGTTGAAGATGCTAAAAAGAAGACATGCGAGATGTGTTCTCTGGAGCTCCACCACAGTGCTAAGTGGGTTAAGATCCATGTGCTTCTTACCGCACCAGTGGACCAAGCCGATCCTGTTTGTCATTTTTTTCATTTGAATCTTGAAAGAATTGCCAATACATTTCAAATGGGTCTGATTGGTTTCAAGAGCTTCTTGAATCCAGTTAAGAAAATTTCACATTATTTTTCATGCTGCTGCATTTCAAATGTCTGCCATTTCTGATAGTTGCACTTTATTTTATTCAGTAACTCCAATGTTTCACTACACATATCTTCATTATTTGCCTTTCTGTTATTGTGTTTTGGAATGTTTTTCTCTTGCTGGACTATTTTGTAAACTCTTTGTATTCCAGAAATCTAAGCTCCTGGTAAAAATCAGGCAGGGAAAGAAGGATAAAGCAAGGATTTATCATTCATGGCTAAACAATGGGATGTTGAAGGCGACTTGATGATTGAAGCAGTGGGAGCAAGTCCCATAAGGTTGTGGTAGTTTATTGACAATCAGTTAATGTTCTTTTGGGCCTATGTGTAGAGGTGTTTTTATTGCTCAGATAAGTTTAGCTAAACTTTTCTCCTGTTGCAAACCATTACAAATTATGGATGAACTTTCAAAGATTAGTGAAGCTCGTGTGAATAATTACCATGCTGCAATATCCTAAAACTTGATAAGAGATTTGCGGCAGGTTGGTTTTTAATAGCAAATAGGAAAATTACTATCAGGAAGCAGTTCAGAAACAAGTCAAGTAGACAGGAACTGTAATGTGCCTGACAACTGTTTTGGTGTGGACCAGGAATGCAAGGCAAGTTTAGAAACATAAAACATGGCAGGTAGGATGAGCCAGCATTTCTGTGTGAGGGGGAGATGGTGAGGAGCAGATGTTGTGAATAGTAAGGAGACTGGAGAATGTAATGAAACACTGGAGAAAGTTGAAGACTGTTGAATATAAGAAAAAACAGATCTCAGTAAGACATTTCTGTCACCATACCTCCACCATCGCAAAATGAACATGTTAAAGAAAAGCAGAGAGCAGATACTGGATATGTTTATACATATCACCTTGACCAGTAAACAGCTTGTATAGTTTAATTGGTAACTCAGTCCCCAGACAGAGAAACGTGAACCAAGACACAACACTCACAGGGTAGCAGGTGACAGAAGGAATGCTGTGGGGAAAAAAATACCTGATCTCTGAGAAGTCTGGTGTAAAATGCTGACATCGCTGTGTTCCACTATTTACTGAATTTGATTTATTTTATTGTTGTTTAAAATATGTAATAAAGCTCTCCTTAAATTATTTATTCAAGAAATTGCTGAGCACAAAATCTGAGAACTAGTCTTTTCCACAATGTATTTATTTCATTTCATTTCTTTTTTTATAAACAGTCCCAGCTGTGTTTGGCTGTGTACAGCAATAGTCCTCCTATTTTTTTTTTGTATACACAGACAACATTGATCCTTTTCACTAAAGCAGTTTTTCACATATTCAAAAGTCAGAAAAGTTATGTTATTGTCGTACCATATTATGTTGATCATGATAGGCGTAAGCAACTAGAAATATGACAAGCTTTTAAAACACTTTGTTATATATTTGAAAGTATATCAAGTATATTTGCTGGCTTGAAAGAGCATGTTTTGCTTAAAATAAGGTAACAATAAGGGATGCACAGATCCACTGTTTTTCATTTCCGATATGATACAGATATCTGAGGTTCATAATCTGCCGATACCAATCCAAATAGTACTGCATTACATAAACTGTGTGCCATGAGAAAAAAGCACGGGGGTTGCAATGATGAAACTTTTTTTCAAACTGATACGACACCAATGCTTGGATCTGAGTATTGCAGATACCAAGTACCAATACTTCCAAAGTACACTAAAGCAACACACAATAAATTCATGGTGTCAGTTAACTTTACACGATACAGTACATAAGAAGATTGTTACTAGAGATGCATTGATACCGATACTGGTATCCGTGCTGATACCAGTATTGGTATCAGTGCATCCCTAGTAACAATCTTCCTTTGTCACTAATTTTAGGAATTGTTTGTTACTGTAATGCAAAAAAAAGAAAATTCCATGCCACTCTTGAAACTATGGGTGGAAAAAGGTCATTTGAGGCCCACGTCCAAATATAATATAATACTATTATAAAATTATGACAGCATATCTGTTTTCTTATTTTGTGCAAAACCAATAGGTAGTAGGCAGGATAGCTGTCGTTAATTAAAAATATATGACTAGCTTTCATGTAAAGCAAAACAGTAGAAAAAATTACGCTTTCAAAACCTTCAGTAGGGGTCTTCAATCAAAGTAAGTGAAAACTGCTTTAAGAAATGCATAAATGAGTTTATCCATATTCAAACGCATATTGTAAGGTATTTGAAAAATGCAAAAAGAATACAATATTTAAAACCATTTGTATAGAGACTTATGGGACATTGTATTTAGATGGTGCTAATGGCAGGTTTGGGTTAGTGGCTGAGTATCTGTGTCTGTGTAGTGGGGAAATTATTTCGAGATTTGTTCTTTTCAGCGATTAGTAATTATTAGTAAGAGCAGCAGGGGAATATTCCAGAATGCTGCAGATTCATTAACATTTTTGTTAAGTGTCATGGACATTTTGCCTGATGTAGTTGAATTACGTAGCTGTTACCTTATTTTGTACAGGCCGGAGCCGGGGCTGATAAAGCACACACTAACACAGCACACAGGGGCAGAGACACTCACTCACACACACAAGCAAGAGACACTATGTTAGTGGAGAGAGCATCGAGCCAACTAAACTCGTTGTACTGTGGAAATAAATAATGTTGAAACTCCTATGGAGGTTGCATCATCCTTATCCTTATCTACAACTATACGGAATCCTACCATATCAGTCTGTGCATCACAACTTTGCAAAATCACGCAAAACTTGTAAAGATTGAAATAAAAAAGTTGGCAAAAATGTGTTTCTTAAAACATTTTCAGTATTCAGTTGTATATGTGCCAAGACTGTTTTCAAAAAAGGTTGGTCTCCTGCTTAATAAAAGTATTGCCTTCCTTTGAATCTCATTAAATCTGATTAAATTTCATTGCTCTGGTTTAAAATTGTTGCAGGTGAAGCAGAAAAATTGCTAATTTGGCCAGTGATTGGAGTTAGGATTTGAATTTAGTAAAGGACTAATGCTAACCATTTAACAACGCATTGATTGTGAAACTGATACTGAGCTTGTCATCAGATAATGACATCCCTTGTTAAATGCTATGCTTACTAAGTCCAACCAAAATCTTCTACGCAAAAAAAAAAAAATACTCCCCAAGGATAAAAATCTTTACAGTATTACTGCCGCACTGGTGTATCTAGCTCTGACTCATGTGTGAATAAATAAAGCTTTTTCCCCCTTTTGCTAAAAAGTGTTGTCTTTCTACACTATTCCCTTAAACTGTAATGAAGAACCTGATAGTTTTTCTGTCCAAAATACCATTTGGGGCTCTTGCTGTTGGGCTCCAATAATGCAATGTCAAAAGGACACTTGGCAAGCTTCTTAAAGACCCAATGGCATTCTCAAAATTGCACTATTTGTTGCCTCGGACCAAAAGCAGTTTGATCTTTCAGGTCTGCAGTTGGAGTTCGGACAGCTCTAAAATAAAAATAAATGTATTAGAAAGACCAAAAAGACAAACAAAAGACCTCTGAAAGTTGTCCAATATTCAACGCAAAAATTGATGTAGAGCTCAACAGTGTAAGCTGATCAGATCAATGTCCCTGATATTGTGCTCTGTTGTAAAGTAATGTTTTTACATAGTCCAGTTCCAGGAGTGTTCATGAACAGTGGTGGTGGTTTAATATTTAGTGTGGACACAAAAACATAGGAACTAACTGCAAAGTTAGGCTATACATAATCAATACTCAGAAATCAGGCCAATTCCCAGCAGCTTTTTACCGCATCTGTATTATGTTACAATCTGTTTTTGTAGGTTGTCACCTATTGTGAGACTACACTATACCCCTCACTCTTTCACTCTTTCCTTCCTCAGTTTTCGCTCTTAAGAGTCATCAAGAACATGAACCAGCACCTCAGTACCCTCTCCATTAGGCTTTCACCGTGGCTATTTATCATTTTGATGTTTAGTCCATATAGCAGCGTAAATGATTTAGCACTGCTAATAACTTCAGTTAATGTCGCTCTAACAGTGGCTGGATGTTTTTGTTGAATGAGCTCCAAAGAGTTGACTGTCAAAGCGGAAACAAGCTTTTCAGCTGTGAGGTGTTGGCAGATTCAGTCAGACCAGGATGGAGGGGACTAGGGCTGAGGAAGGAGAGTAGGTGTCAGGGTGGGGCTCTTATCACACCACAACACCTGGACCAAGGCAAGACTGGGTTGCACAGAGGCACCTGTCAAATTTAGAAACTAAAGCAGAGATGTACATATGCATGAAGCCAAGCTATGGCTATCCAACACATATGCAAGTGTGTTGCAAACCATATTTGTTTCTCAGCTCCTAAATGTCAGTGTAGCTTTTTTGACATTTCCTTTTCTCTTCAAATTGATCTCTTATGTCATTCTCTCCTTGTTATCACACAGTCTTGTATCAGACCATTTCTTTCTTTTTCCACCTTCACTCAGCCCTTGCAATTTTATATTCTTTATATCAGGATCTACAGACGTGGACAAAATTGTTGGTACCCTTCATTAAATAAAAGGAAAACTCATAATGGTCACAGAAATAACTTTAATCTGACAAAAGTAATAATAAATAAAAATTATATAAATGTTGACCAATGAAAGTCAGACATTGCTTTTCATCCATGCTTCAACAGAATTATTTAAAAAATAAATGCATGAAACAGGTAATCAGAGCCAGTCTAGGTAAAATTGGCCACCTGCCATATATCTATGAATAAAAAGTGAGAAGCACAAATCATTTAGAAAACTAATTAAAGGTTGTAATATATCTCAGACATATAATAGCTCAAATAGTTAACAAATTTTATGCTTTTTAAGGATTTTGTAATTTTCTTAGCACAAAAAATCTTGCTATTTACCTCTTTGACTTCTCTTGTTAAGCCTTTTCTCTCTTCTGTAAGTGTCCTGACATCTCCAAGACTACCTGAAACCAGTCCTCAAATCAGCGCCTTTACCCACTTCCCCTCTTCCTGTTGATCTGTATTAGAAAGAGTAGGTCTGTGAGTCTCCCTGACAGCACCTGGACGACAGGCTGAAATGACATGTACTTCTGTTTCAGTCACTCCCAGAAACTTCACTTCAGTCTCCAGCTGCCCTCCTATTATCTAGTCTTTGCTCCCAGTTATGTTTATGGATGTAACCTGTTGTTTGCTGTTTTTGTTGACATGTTTATTTGTTTGTTTTTCCTGCCAACTGCTGCCTTGGTTACTATTGTTACTGTCCTCCCCGACCTGTGATTTACTTTCTTGGAAGCGGAAATGTCTGTGCATTTGTGTGCGGCATTTGCCAGGGCTATTGTGTAAGTGCACCAGAGCTAGTCCGACTGAATGCTAAGATACACAGCACAGTTTGTATTAAGATAATATGTGAAAAATAATGTTATGCTTTGTTTGTAGTGTAGTTAATCAGTACCAGACAACATGCAAAATAAGCTTCTCTTTTTAAAAGCCTAGTTCATTTGGGGAGGTGTTAATGGGCAATCGAACTCTGATTCGGACCAAACAAACAAACTCTAGTCCGACTAAAAATGCTGGTCTTCAGTGTTGGGAGTAATGCATTCCAAAAGTAACAAGTTACAGAAATAGTTATTTTTTTCAGTAACTGAGTAATGTTACGTATTCATTTTTAAATATACAGCAGTATATTGCTCATTACAATTTCAGTAAAGTTACAAGCGCATTTTAAATTATTTTTCAACCTAACTAATGCAATGGACCGAGTTGGATACCGTAGAAGATCCACCGTTCGCTTCCTCTTGCTCAAAACCAAAGGTTTGGAGAATCAGGATGGCTGAGGAAAAGATTGACTTTACATTTACACAGTGGAATTATTCACACTATTTTCCTAACCATCTACTGAAAGACTGCTCATTCTCAGAAGTCCCAACTTCATCAACCATCTTTGTGATGAGCGTTTTCAGCGCCTTCTTTTGAGGCAATTTAACAAACACAATGAGACAGAAGCATGCAAAGGCACTTGAGACTTGAAATCGAATAAAAGAGTGTTACAAATACAGTATTTGTGGTGTCACAGTTGTGTAAAATGTAAATTGATAAGTTACAGTGTTTAGAAGTCATGTTACATATTTAAGATATTTTGCCAAAAGCAGCTTCAACAAACGTAACTCAGTTACATTTTTGAGACAGTAATATTTAATGCAAACATATTACATTTTTGAGGCTGTAATTAGTAATAAAGCTGAATAGTACAATGAACTCCGAAGGTGTATAATAATTAAAATCAAAAGTACCTGCCTAGTCAAGCCACCTTAAAACTTAGTACCATACCTTAGAACCATATTCAACTTTTACTGTCGTTATATGTTACATTGAATTAAAGATTCTGAGTAAATGAAATCTTCATATCAACAGTTATGAGTAAAGAGACATGATAATATCATGATGTCAGGTCATGTGACTGTGTTCATTGCAGCAGGAGGAGGAGACACTCAGTGAGAAGGGTTGTTTGCAACTGTGACTCAGGTTGTAGGAGTTCATCACATAAAAAGTGGGTTGCCAGCTAAACCTAATGCTCTGTTTTAGTTGATGTGTCATGTGACACAATATTTTATCCTGCTGCTGATGGTGTTCAGTAGTGTAGACAGGAATCCAGCTTCACTTTTTGTCACTCTGGCCCAGGTCATACATGTTTCCTCAACATTGAAAAGAAAAAACAGGGACATTGTATGGAATATCAAACAGCGCACAAGTACACATTTAATAACATTCGATGGAATTTCTTGTTTTGCAAACAATTGTTAAGAACAACGGGAGGTTTAGCTCTTTGGAAAGTAGAATTTGAAGAAAACAGCTTGTGCTCAATTGATAACCCTCAATCCTGTTTTAGTGTTGGTTTGATTTCTGGCAACTACTGGGTTTTATTCCCTCTCCAAAGAAAATACTTCAAATTGAAACAGTGAATGTCATGGTTGAGGCGGTTTTCTTACTTTTTGTAAGTAAAGCAGCAAGTTTGGCGGCACAATGGTCTTGGGAATTGTTGACAATCTTTTTAGATTTCATCTGCTCTTCTCTTTCAGGATCAAAAAATAACATCTACAGTATACTGAATTTCTTTATAATCAGTGGGTTGACCAGTGGGTTAAAATCAGCCAACATATTTTTTTTAGCTATAACTTTCCCACAGAAAGTGTCAAAGGCAGTCTAAAGTCAAGGAGTGTTGATGTTTTTGGTTTTTTTAAATCATTTTCATTGCTTGTTTCAGAATATATTTACAAGTATTAATATTTACATTAGTTTAACAATGTTTTAGCTTGTATACAGTAGAAAAACAAGAACTAAACATGACACTGTTTAACATTTTCTCACTAAATACATTTTGTTTATTGATATGAATTTAACACCAGAGGTCTGAGACAATACTAGCAATTAACAAATAAATCCAAGCAAAATAAGTTTCAAAATAACTTGGATATCATAAAAATAATGTATTGAGCACATAAAGAAAATACAAGGAAGCAACTGTGATTCATGAGTATTACGAAAAATAATTGTTTTCTAGTAGTACCAGTTAATAACAATTAGGTCCTAACTGATGGCCCTTAAAATGGTATCTCCTCACCTAAACTTTAACCTAAAGTTATCTATCTCATGACAGATAACATCAGAGCTCTCTCAAGACCTTATTTGTATGAAACATACAAAGTTAAATTGTTTGACATATTTCTAGCATCAAAATCTTACTTTTGCCAAGAATATGCTAGACAATGAAAGAGGTGCATAGTGGGGATTTGAGCTTTTCACATTTGTTGTAGTCAAATGAAAGAGAATTCTTGAAGGCTGTTGTTACCCTCTTTGTTCTACCTGTGAAAAGTGATCAATTGCTCAACTGCTTGTTGCCATGTTGCTAATCTATGACAGCAACCCAAACATTGAGCATGAAACTACTGAAATGGCCAGCAGCCTACCAATATTGTAGGTATTTCTTTACAGAAAAATATGTTGTTGTAATCCCATGTGTGGTGGGAAGTAGAAGTGAGCGATCTGGTTCCATGTGTCAGTTTTTTGTTGTTGTTATTTTTGAGAGACATCCAACACTCAAACATCAAGAAATCATCAAATGATCAGTGTCCTGCATAAAATATGTGCAGCACTAACATTTGTAGTTCCTACATGGTATTATTTGTATGGGTAAATGGTGCTGTATTTTGTGTCATCTGTCAGAAGAAATTAGGGTTTCTGCAAAGAAAAAAGTGGTCAGTAAGAAGCTTTTCCTTCCCTGCTTGGTGCGTCAGCTGCAAGGTATTTAAAAGTGAATTAGTCTTCCTGCTGTGCTCTTGTAAGAATGAAATGTGATTTTCAAATGTACATCAATTGTAATAATTTATTAAATACTTTCAGCTATGCTTACAAACCCAGTTTTGCAGCTTTATGTCAATTTGCTAATCAGCTCCTGCTGATTTTCCTTTTCATGGCAGCACCCTCAGGCTGATGTAGTTCTAACTTAATCAGAGAGAATTGTAACATTTGCATTCAAGCTCTATTTATACTGGTCCTTTTTATAACATTTAGCACACTTGATTTTGCTTTTTAACGATCTAACCTGCATACAATATCAAAGCTTTTATTGCTTTGCAGGACAGATGGCTGGCAGAGGCTGAATCAAAGTGTAGAATAAAGACATCTTGAACTTAAGGGAAAATATGACGTTTTTCACAACAATGGAAATGTACCTTGCAAACAGAAAATAGATTATGCAGCCATAAGCATATGCAGTTGGAACCATGGCATTGGGTTTTTTTTGTGTTATTTTCAGTTTTAGGCCAGACAGGATTACCAAATGTTTTATCTATTTGCCAGAATAACAAAATATTTTTAGACTTTCAAATTTAGAAGTTGGCATACATTTCTTAAATTTATTGCAGAATTCTACATCAAACCATATGACTTGGGACAAACATTTTGTCTATCTCTACACAAGCTTCTAAAAATAGCTTGCTGGAATTTTGACCCAAAGATGTGGTATACATGATTCGGGTACGTAGGCCCTGTTCTTGGCACATAGCTTTTCAGCTCTGCCCAAAATTATTCTACCGGACTGGCAACAGGGCTTTATGATCACCTTAAAACATTTACATATCCCTTATACAACTTTATAAATAATTTAGAGTCGCATTTAGGGTAATTTTTTTATTGGAAATAACCTTTTGTACCTTGGATTGAACTTTTTGGTTAATGTCTTAAGATGTTACTTTAATGTGTCCACATAATGTTCTTTCCCTAATGATGCCATCATTTTGTGAAGTACACCAGTCCATCCTGCTGCAAAGCGCCCTCACAACAAGACACTGCTATCCCTGTTAATCATGATGAGGATTCTTCTTCTAAATGGAAGAAGCTGTTTAGTGTGTGAGGCATATAAAATATATTTACTACAGTTTGTGCTTAACATTTGCTCTGTAAGTCATACTTTGACACAATTAAAAAGCAGGCATATTCTTAGAAGGGAAAAAGGCAATGTATACCAAAGGTTTTGACTTTTCTTTTTCATTCAACATCTTAACAATTAGCACATTGCTCTTACTTCCACAAGCTGTACAGCTGCTATATATTTAATTGGTTGCCAGGTACCTGTGGAAGCCAATAGGTGCTAATAATGTAAGAGCAAATGCATTATGATTGTTCAGATAAAATACTACTGAAGGATCAGAAGTACTATATGTAGCCTCACTTCAAAAATATGACCTTTTCTTGTAATTTTCTGGAAATGCTTGAAATTAAAACCTTTCCAGTCAGGCTGTGTGCTAAGCCTCCTTTTCGATATTTTTTTCCTATTTTGTCACCCTTTTTATTTTTGAGCCCTAGACAACGGGCAAACTTTTTAAACTATTTTTCCTTTCTTATTTCTCTCAAAAACATTAGCATTGAAACGAATGATCATTGTTTTGTTTTTCTTATTTTTATTCTTTGTCGAACCTAATTAGGAACTAACATTTTTGTAGTTTTGTTTTATTTGTAAAATATTTTCTTTGGTATATATTTTTTATTTGAAGAGGAAGGTTTGAACATAGATGGAAACAATCAAAGCACAAACCGGACTGAACACACTAATATCAGAAAACAATAATGAAGAGTTTAAAAGGCAAAGAAAGAGAAAAGACTCTTTAGGTTAAAAAAAAAGTTGAATGACACATGCAATACCTGATGTTTAACAAAGTTGAGACTATGATGCCTAAATTACTTTGAAATGATATTAAATACAAAAATCTGTTGCAGTTTGATTCCTACATATAACCTAGTAAAAGAAAACCTTTTAACACAAATTAATTTTAAGGTTGTCCTAATTTGGTACTTTGCAAATATAATTTGATTCAATAAATATGATACAACAGTAACTGGAGATACCAAAATAATTGCTAATAATTAACAAATGGTTAAACAGAACATAAAAAATAGATAATCCAGCGTTTGCATTTTATTGACAGCTTGTCACATGAAAACAGTAACCCCTCGTATTTTACTGTTCTGATCCCAACAACAGACTGTTTTCCTTCTGTCTTTCAAAAACCAAGAAAAGCTGAAAACAAGATTTAATGATTTGACAGTTGACTCATTTAAATGCCACACATTTTGAGTGAAGGTAGCTTCTGCTGGGTGTGCTGCAGACTACGCAGCTGTTTTGTTGATTTTCATCGATCTGCTTTTGTCTTGTTGCCATTTTCGTTACTGTAGCCACAGCTGTCACATTAACTTAAGAATTGTCATCTATTTTGGGAATCTAAAAGGCACTCTGACATTTTTTATTATTGAAATAAAGGACGTTTTTCATGTGAAATCATATGTGTTGCTTTGATTCTGTTAAATATACTGGAGCTGCTGCCACATCTGAGGTTTTTTCTCATTTCATCAACTAAAACTATATGCAGTGGTTTCTAAACCAGGAGAAATTTCTGAGAATATTCAGCATTTTTTTACTTAAAAGAGAATATTGGGTTGCCAAACTATTAAGTGAAAGCTGTATAAACATATTACAATGCACTCATGTAGTTTCAAAGTAAATTGGTGTGTCTAGTTAAAGTGAGAAATTTAGACTAGTATGCAAAGACTGCCACTATGCTGACAATACAGACCGCAATCCTTTAGGTAAGAAACTGAACATTATCAGCTGGGATAGAAAAGAGAGAAATAGTTATACTGGTCCTTTTTATAACACGACCAATAGTTAACAGAATTAGTTATGTGTAAAGATCACAAAAAATAGAGGATACTCCAGGATACATGGGATTGATTGTGCATATCAGGAATTTTTTAGAAACACCTTTATGTACTTGTATGGAAACAGCAAAATGCGTGGGGTAATAGGCTATCACTTCAGTCTCACACTTCTGAGAATGTGGAACTACATAGTGCAGAGGTTGTTTTTTTTTCTTTTCTTTTTTTTTCTCCAAAAACTTTACAAATACAGTTGCAAACAAATGTGTGTCTATGTGTTATCATGCAATTATATACTCAGCAAGAGTGGTACATATATTCTGAACATTGATTAAAACCACTTAAATACGACGATGGACGATGATACATCTTGGTTCTAAACCCTCTTAGCATCTAAGGTTAATTTTTAAAACTGTCACTAAAGTTTATAACATGACGTGTTGTGGATTTAAGAGGAAAATGCAGCTATTTGGCTATTAATAGTCAAAGGACTGCTTATGGCAGTCAATACAATTAATATTTTATAAAAAATTATGAATAATTTGGGGCACCACCTTCATCAGGAACTAATTTAATAGCCATAAATCTATATCAGTCTCATAATCTGAAGGAGTGACTTCTTTACCATCTATTGATCATGAAACTTTGCCCTGTGTTTGTGTTGAATCAGAGGCACATGAGTGACTTTCCAAAATACAAGAGTGCATTTACAAAAGAAGGAAAATAAACATTTAATCCCTCAAACTGAATAACCAAACACTACTGATCAAACTAAACAAATTACTAAAAATAAAAGAAAACAAATGAATAAAAATGCAATGAAAACAGAAAACATGAATTCTGATATATGCTTGGAGGAATCTGGATGCTTTAAGACTGAAAGCTAAATTATTTTACCAATTGTAATTAGTTTAACTAATTAGCACCATTGATTTATGTGTAAACCAATAAAACAATGTAAGGAAAATCAAAACATTCTTTGGATAAAGAAATGTTTGTTTAAAAATGATCTGGATAAGAGTAATTAACCTTCATGGATTGATCACCTCGGTGAACAAACTAATTCCAGTATTTTGATAAAATAAGGCAAATTCAATAAGATTGAACATTGGGTGTTTGAAATGGTTCAAATACTTTTTTTAGAAATTAGACAAAGAAAGGAAAACTCTTGTTTGATTGAGTAGCTCAAATTGCAGGATTTAAAACGACTCTTTCTCGGGAAAGTCTTTTGAAAACGCTGATAAAAGTTTTAGGCCGAGGGCCTTGTCTTACCCAAAAAGCAGATGAAAACGTATACAAATATACAAAAGTAAATCTCACAACTTTAAAATGAGTGATCTTAAACTAATTTGCCTCCGCTCAAACAGACCTTATGAATGTTTAAAGTTTTCCAGTTTTCTCCTTGGTTGAGGGGGAAGCTCGATGGGTGCTAGCCGGTAGGCTAACAAAGGGGCTGCCAAGCTAATTAACGGGCTGGTAGCACCGGGAACGTCTGGCCTCCGCATACTTTCCCTCCTCTCTGAGCTCAGCTATGTGGCAGCTGGCCACTGGAGATGCTGGTGGACTGTCTTCCGATTTGACTAACCGGCAATCAGCTCCAACTTCTTTCACTGGAAACAGTTAACTTTGGCAGCTTTCCAGCATGGCGACTCTGGCATGAAGCCGGTTCAGGCATGCACTTCAGGCTCCCGTTTCTCTCGCGGCCATAGGCAGATTCAGGAACGGTCTGCAGAGTTCAGGCAGAACAGCTGGGTTTGTTAACAATGTTTTTCAGTCACCTAATCGGTCGTCTGTTGGTGTTGCTTGAATGGGTTCCTCCTCGAACTCAGATGTTTCTCTTTTGCCCGCGAAGGAAGGTTCTTTGAGGTGGGTCTTCCCAATCAGAGCTCAGCCAAAGCTCTGAGTGAATGAAGGATGAACTTCAGCTCGTGTGGTGCTTATATAAAATCTCTTCTTCTCCACTTCCTGTGACCCAAAACCTGTGAGAGCATTTAAATGGAATTTTTTGTTTTCACTCATTTATGATGCATTCAGACCAAGGACTTTGTCAGCGTCAGCAACGTCAAGATTTCATGTTAAGTCTATGGCGGAGGCCGTTGGGGGAGCGTCATGGTCTCTGTGGCACTTTGTGAGCTTTGGCTCCGTCAACTTTTCAAGCTTTTCCTACTTTTCGTGCTTCAAAGCTCATAAAGCCAGTAGCGCAGAAGTTCAGCTAGTTGAACTTTTGACGGTGCTGACGGCCCTGAAGCGGCGCGTTAACCAATCACAGCTAATAATTGTAGCGAGGTCACTACACGTATTTTGAATGTAGCAGGAGCAGGAAACAACCTACATTTTAAGTCTAGAAAACGCAGATTTAAAAAATCATAAATAACACTTACCGAAGACAGATAGGTCCCGCTCTTCGGGAGGAATAGAGCGCCTGTAGTTGGTGTCCTGGTAGGAGATTTGAGCTCCGATGCAGCCCAGGAGGTCGTAAAATTGGGCGCGGGACAGACTGAAGTACCGCTGAAAGCGAACCTCATCCATATGTAGCTCCTGGAGCAAATGGTTAAACTCCCCAAACTCAGAACGCATCCGTAGAATACAGTGTATCCACAAACGGGGCTGATGTTGCAGAAGTCGACGCTGGATAGCTTTATTTAGCAAATAAAGCCAAGCCACTCTCTCAATACTATCTGCCATAGTTCAGAACGTACAGCAAAAGAAGCCCCTCCAATGCGTTGTTTTTTGCTCAGAAGTGGCAGACTTTGCTAGCTTCAACATAGAAGCGTCAAACTAGATGCTTTGTGAGCTTTGCCTGACGCTGATGAAGCCTGCGGTCTGAATGCAGCATTAGTTGTTAATAATTCAAAGTGAAGTTACTAGAACCATCAGTCAGAATGTGTAAAGGGAAAGTTCTGCACAAAGTGGATTGCAGAATAGAGGAAAGGAGGGGGGGAAATGAAAATCTTTCAAAAATTTACATATATACCTATCACATTCATTTAGGACAAAAAATGCCAAAGCAAATAAAAAGTTACTTTTAGCTTACTAAAATAATTATCATATTTGCAACATTTTGTACATTTTTTAATATAACATGACTGTTTCAGTGACATGTTAGTATGTGGAACAATTTGAACTGTTCATCTTTTAAATATAATAACATGTTTTGCACCTGGGGACCAACTCTTTACCCTTTTGCCTTTTTCCAAACTTTTTAGAAAGTAAAAGGTTATTGCTTTCAATCTCCTTTTTAGTGATTAGAAAAATAGAAAAGGACATTGAGCTAAACAGCTTAAATTAGACTGTTCTGCCTGTGAATGTGTTTACCAACTTGTGACATCATCAACATCACTTTAAGAGCTTGGTTTCCTAAGCCCTTTGAGTTATTCTGTCTAAAGATATTTGTCAATTTCTAGCTGTTATAAGCCCACAGGTTTAAAAACATGCAGAGTTTCAAGGCAATAAGGATTTATAATTTGATAAGAGATTTACTCGAGTTTATGAGTATGCCACATAGAGGATTTTTTTTTACATTAATGTTAAGACAAGGGATTCTTAAAATATAGTACATATAAATAAAGACAGAAAGATGAGCAATTACCATAAACCTTTGACTATCAGATTTGTGCTTTGTGCTTTTTATACAGTGTTTTCTATTGAGAATGTAACTGGCACAAAAACAAGATTTCTGCTGTTTATTCTAAAAAGTTTGCTTACAAAATTCAAATCCCAGCAGATAGACAGGGCAAAGGGGTCAGACAAAACACAAGGCGGAGGTTATACTTTAAAACGGAAAGCTATATGGATGACACGCATAAAGCAGTCAGGCACAACATAAATTGTTTCAATTCTGGTTGTAGATAAATCAATGGAACTAATGAGAGAAAATGTTAGTGGTATATCAGTTAAATGCTCTGCTTGCTGACCTTGAAACACCTTTCTAGCTGTAATGCATAAATCTCAACTGATCAATGGAATTTAAGCAGCGAATGCTTTGAATGAACATATTGACTTCTCTGAATGTAGCACCTAATGTCGCATCAGCCTGTAGGTTGTGATTTCAGTCTGTGATTGTTTTTGGTTCAGTTTCTTTCATTTCTCTGTTCTGTGGGATTTTTGATGTTTTCTATGTAGTTCTTCATCCAAATGGCCAAGACCAATGCTACACAGTGAGCATTCTAATGGGGCTAATCGCCTATTAGTTACTGCCCAAATTAGTTTTCCATTACCCATTTACTTAACCAATGAAAGTGTACATGCCCAAGTGTTGGGGAACAGTATAGACACTTTGAGGAAATACAGTTCTACACCATTAGGTGGTAATTGTGGCAATCTCAATCTCTGATATGTAGTTTATGACTGGGCACAAAAAAAGGTTAAGGATTAAGACATATGAATTGCAACGCATCTCTAGTTTCAGACTGATCTGAACTTAACTTTTTCTCACAAAAACTGATCACTTTGACAAACATTTTAGATTCATCAAACGTCATCATGTTGAAATCACAATGTATTCTCCCTTGCCATTAAAATAAAACTGAAAAAATGAAGTACATTCAGTAGTAGAGACAACCGATAGTGGGTTTGGCCGATAGCTGATAGGACCTATAGTAGTTCTTTTAAAAAGACAGATAGCAAATTTATGTGTTGATAGTTGATTACATGCTGATAGTCAAAAGGAAGGGCCGATGATAGGGATTGAACAATAGTGGATTTGGCTTATAGCTGATAGTTATTCTTAAAAAGGCAGATATCCCATTACTTGTCCGACATTCAAAGAGAGGAGCCAAAAGTGCTAATAGTGCCAATAGTTAAGACTAATTCGGATTACTTGACTAATAGCTATTATGTATGTAATTATGTAAGAGCGAGTAGGTTAAGAAACACACCAGATTGGAAGGTAAATATTCAAACTTAAAAAATGTACATAAAAATAATCAAAAGTAAATATCCCCAAAACATATGTAAATATAAACAATATGTATTATAATAATTTGGGGGAGGCTGGTGAGTGCCATGTAATTCTAAGGTTGAGCTGACTTACATAACAAAGTAAACACTCTCATATGGGGACTGTGTGCTGCCCATTTCTCACCTCAGCACTACTCATCTTGAAATAAGCTTTCTCCAATTCAATTTTATGATGTTCTCCGGTTCACTAAATTCTAGTGAGGTTAATTTAATAATCCTGTGTTCTAAATCAGCTAAACACTGGATTTGCTCATTCACCCAAATTGTTCATGCTTGAGTTAGCTAATGTTCTACGTTAACAGATGGCATTGCCAAAACATTATATGCTGTCAAATATTTGACTAAAGTTAGAATAGATTACTATATCTTCATAATGTATACAGTGCTGATAAAAGAAAAAAAAGTGGACAAAGGTGCTGCTAATGTTGTCTAAGTTTCACCAATGACAGTAGGTTCGTTAATAACCCTCACATCAATTTAAATGTCAGGATAATCCAAGTCAAAACATTCATAATTTCCTGAACATAAACCGGATTTATTAATGGACATAATGCTACAATTATATAATTTCCATATTTTTTTAATAACATGAGACTTTGAACAGTTACCTTGTGTTGGGAGTGCACCTTCCAACAAGCCAGGTGTCAAAGTGTTTCTAGGTCCGCAGCACTTGCTATTCCATATTTTCAATGTTTGGCCGTTAGTTTTGAGGCCGATAGTAACCAATTAGTTATTAATGCTATTGCCATTGATACTATCTGCATATCAATTAATCGGTCGTTCTCCATAAAGTAGTATAGTATCTTTGCCTTGTTTTCATAGTATCAGCTCTCATTGGACGCTTCAAAATTCGCAACTGAACACCGGTCCAAAGCGAATTGGATGTCCTTCAAAAAATACAATTTTGACGTGCATCAAGTCACAAATATACAATTTGTGGGAAGACTCTGACCGGGACCGTTCCGTAGCAGTCCACTGGCCTCCTCCTCCTTTACCTCCTTCTCCCAACCCTCCGGGGATGGGAAAGGGGCACCATCTCAATGGAGCCTTGCATATGTGGGTGCTCCTGGCGGTGGACTCTGGTCTCTGGGCTGCCCATGTTACGTGTGCGACCTGACCTCTGGCGGAGATCAGTGGCTGTCAATATGTCTGGGGTTGGTAAAAGTGTATAATGTGTGAGGGGCACGGAACCTGCTGTGGTTGAGCCACTGCCGGGTCTGGGTTGTCTGGTGCCCAACAACGCCTCCAGAGAAGCTGTTCAGGTGAGGGAGCTGTCCATGGCCCACTTCTCGGCGGAGGGAGCATGCTCTTGTAAGAGCCACCCACAAACCTATTAAGAACTTTCCTGTCTAAATAGATTAACCTCTTTAGATACTATATATATATATATATATATATATATATATATATAAAACAGCTGGTGTCATATAGCTCAGCGTGATCAACCATGGTGTTTATCAGAATTTACTCCATGTCATGCTGATAATGTGACTCCATGTCAGTCACAGTGTCACTGACACCCCGTCACCAGACTCCTTATTGGTTGATGCGGCGCAAATTGACTCCGAAGTTCACATTTTTCAACTTCAGCGGCAGACTCAAAAATATTTGTCACATGCTCAAAATGCATCGAATAGAATAATGTACGTATTTTCTGAAGTATGTCAAATGCCTCATTTGCACGAATCTGACACACGAATGAGGCAGAAAAGCGTTTTTGTGACACAAATTTGCTTTTGAAGTGATGCGGGAACCCCTGAAGTGTGCTTCTTCATTGACTTTACATGTAAACCTGACGCCCATGACGCTTCAAACACATTTGGTGTGAATGCACCATTAGATTACGAAATAAAACACACTCCTATTAATTACAGTTACTAAGATGTATTTAAATGACAGATACTTTTAGAATTGTATTTTGCATATTCTTTATAATGATCGTTTTTCTATCTATCTATCTATCTATCTATCTATCTATCTATCTATCTATCTATCTATCTATCTATCTATCTATCTATCTATACATCTATCTATCTATACATCTATCTATCTATCTATCTATCTATCTATCTATACATCTATCTATCTATACATATATCTATCTATAAATATATCGATACATCTATCTATCTATACATCTATACATAAATAACACCTGTGGTGAGATGAGACATCACCTGACAGCTTCCTCTAGACTTTTATATCTTGAATTCCAAACCTATTGCAAACCTTTTACTTTTATCTGTAATGAGGGCTTTTGACCAGTAAACAATGGTTCACTTCTTTTTCCTCAAACCAGGATTTATTCTTCAGACATTGTTTCTGGTTCAAGAATGGCATGATGGAAGGAAGAAAAAATGAATTTATTACACAATCCACAAATAGGATTTGCATCAAAGCATTTACCCGACCAACATGAATGGAAAAAGAACACAAAAGAAACATTAATCAATAGGGGGGGTGACTAGTTTTATTTTATTTTATCTCCAGTCTTATTTTTTTCACTTGCAAAAATAACATTGGCCTTGGTGGCCTGGTAAGCAAGGCACAGTTCTGTAGCAAAGAGAAAAACAAAACAAAAATCAATTGTCTTGCTGTCGGAGTTGATTCTCATTGAATCACATAAAAAACTGTGATTATCTGACAAGAGCAGACTATGGGCCTTAATAATGTTCTGTGTTGGAAATAACAATTTCCTTGTTTCTCCCTACATCGATTTGGCAAGTAAGAATTAAACAACTGATGCCTGTAAATATGAGCTGCAGGGACACTTAATTTGTCAGACAGAATGTGTCAGGGATCCATCACACAGTTTTCAGAAAGAGGAGCATTGCTGTCAGGAAAAATGCAACCTAGGCTGATAAATACAGAAGGGGGTGAACAAAGCACAGTGAGATGGAGAGAAATAGAACAGGGGGAAGTTAACTTGTCTTCCTGTATTACCAAAAACTGATAGAGAAAAAAAACAACAAAAAACAACTCAGACACTTGTCAGGCTCTCTTGCTGTACACAGATCTGACAGAGGCAGCTTAGGGATTCAGCCCTGTCCATCATCTGGTCGACTGACAAACATAGACACACTTAGATGCATACTTAGTGATATACTGTACTGTGTAAAAGACTGGAGGACAATAATGTTGATCTTTATGCTTTTCACTTTCCTAACTAAATTTTCTAGATTCACTTGCATATTCAACTTATTTAACATGAAATTCATCATAACTGTAAGTGTTTAATACACTTGGTAACTACATTTTCATACCTTCTCAAAATTGGCTAAAAAAAGGGTGATACTGCATTGTTCTTAAGGTATGAACATTAGTTTAATTTTCTCTTGTTGTGAACCTTTTATCTGACGTGTCTGCATTCGTGTTCAGATGTATAGGTTGTCAGATTACGAAAATCTATTTATTTGGATTATGCAAAATATCTGGAATTTTGAGATTTTAGACACTTTTAAACATTCATGACTTATAAACTTGTACTAAAATTACATTATTTTGAACATAAATCTTTTATATATAAACATATTATGTTTTCTGTTAGAATGCTGTTTGAATGGCCAGTCTTATAGCTTTCTACTTTATTTAATGGGTTTGGAAATGAGAGACTCTTTACAGTTATTAAACAGTTATTCGGCTTAGTTTTTGGCTTTTTCAAAATATAGCCAGCGCATATGTCAACTGCAAGTGGAATGCTATTCCTATTGTATTTATTTGCATTTCTCTGTTTGCTGTCTTACATCAATATTGGAGGGTTGACTGTGTGCTCAATGATGATTTTACTTTACAATGATATATAATTTCTCTTCATTAAATGTTTATGCATATATTTTTGATTTCCACTTGATTTTCAATCAAAAATTCTCAGTTGAATCAAAGGAACATAATTATATACAACAATTATAATTACAATTATATGAAAACAAAGGGTTATATTTCTTGTATTTTATTACATTTTCTCTCTAAACAGTTAAAAAAACACCACTGTTTATCCAATCAAGTATGTTTTCCAGTTTGTCCAGTATTTTGATTGGTTTGCTATTTTGGATGAATAATTCTCTCTAAACGTTTGACTATAGCCAAGAGGAATATCATTAACCTACAGCCTGCAGAGACTTGAGATGTAACTTTTTTTTTTCCCTGATCTTATTTACAACATACAAGGCTGCTGTACAGCTTTTGGACTTGCTGAAAACGTCAGTAAATTAACTAATTAGTAGTTTACTTAGTTTAATGCTATGTTGTGCAGGTGTTCTGTCTGCCCTTTTAGGAGATTCTCTCACATTGGCATGCAAATCCCATTCAATTCTTAAGTATGGAAAAAAAAAGATGAGAAGGCAACATCCCATTATTCAGAGGATGAACATAAGCCCAGGTGTAGATCCCCATGCAATGCACTTTTGAATGCAACAAATTATGCTGCAAGATACAAAATAATGTGACAGTAGGTTGAAGTAATGCAACTTTGCTGGATTCTACACAAATGAACATGACTTCTAAATAGTAAAATGAATTATATATGTACATGTTGTTGATGTGGTAATAAAAATAACATTTCAGTTTATTTTTAATACTTTTCGGGCAGGTTTTGGTGACTACCATCTTGTCCAATAGTCTATGTGATAAAGTCTAAGTGTACAATGTTTTTCTTTCTTCCTTTTTATTTCAACAAGTTTATCATTCATCTTTCTTTCAGTGTATCTTTAAAGAAAATAGCTTTCCATATGCATTGTTATTCATATAGTATAGATTCTATAACTCCCCTTTGAAATAAATGAACATAAATACTACTCTGGATAGGGAGGACACAGAAACAAAAGACAGAGAGCTGGAAAAAAAAGGGAGGAGAATGAATTTTTAAGGCGGGAGAGAAAAGCCATTCAGGAGACAGATATGTACGTCTCAGAACAATCCCAAAGAGGTTTGTGGAAATCCTCTAACATTTAGCTGTTAAATTATAAAAAAAGCTCTTAGAGGAGCCTTTTATGGTTTTAAACTGTGGTGCTAAAATGAAAAAAAGAAATAAATGTTTAAATCTGTTTTACCAAATCATAGCACATATTAAAACTATTGCCTTTATGAACTCTTAAACCCAAAATTGGACACTGACTTTACAATAGCAGAGTTGAGTATTCAATTATTTTTAAGGTTTCAAGCAGGTGGAACAGGTCTGCATAGCAGGCCTGTTCCACCTGCTTTAGTGGAGCTGGGAACCCTATCGTAATTGTACCGATTATTTAAAATGTGTTATTCTTTTCTGCTAAAATATTTTGGCCACATTGACTATAAAATGATAAAAAAATATATCTGATAAAGCATTCTTATAGAAAAATACTACCTCTACCTAAAGAAAAAAAAATCATACTTCTGAATCCCTAGGGGGTGCTACTCCAAAGGACACTGTATTTATTCTAATCCTTAACCATTCCACAAAAACTTATTGAGTCTCACTCTCAGTTTTTTGTCTATAGCATATTGCATTATATGTTGAGACTGTGTGGGGGAAACGTTTAATATTCTTTTTCTTAAATTTTTTAACAAAGCTGAAAACATATATATATAAATATAAATATATACAACGTACAACATATAGGGAATTTTTATGTGGTGAATGTACATGGTCAGAATTTGCACCACAGCAATAACTCTAAAATGCCAAGCTGATCGGACGTTGTGGAGAGTGTGCAGGAAGGTCAAAGCCAGATCCAGACTTGCTTGTACACTACCACTCATAGGTTAAACTTATTATGTGAACACTATTAAGAAATAAGCAATGTGTTACAAATTCCTCACTAGAATAACATGCTAGGAGACATGCAGAAATTAGATGCCAGACAGGAAGGACACAGGAAATAGAGTGCTTGGGTAAGGATGGGGTCAGAGGCTGACTTGCTGGGTCGGGCTTGGAACCCTTTGAAAACTGCTTCCGGTTCTAGTCTTTTTTATTAAGTCTGTGAATGCTGGTACTGTGGCTGCACCATATATCACACATATATCTTAATTTTATGAAGAAGACCCTGGACTGCAATAAACACTTGCTAAATATTCAAGTACTATTAATACTGGCTCTCTGTATTAATAACAGCATCATTTTTTTAGAACATAAAGCACTGATAAAGTCGTAGATTTTTTAAGGCGAAGGATTATGTTTTTTTTTTTTTTTTTTTGCCAAAACTGTAGATTTTGTCCGGAACCTATTTTTAAGTAAAACGTATTGAAATAATAATTTTTTTTAGTATTTGGATAGACTACTCATTATCTGTGCTCTGTTTGCTTTGAACCCAAAGCAGAAAGGCATTAGTGATCGTATTTTTTCTTAAAATGGTGTAATCCTTGGTAGGATCACGAATGATCTTGCAGTAGCTCAAAATGAGCAACTGTTTTACTGTGTATTTAGGCATTTTAGACCTAATTTGAGACTCACAGAAAAGTTACACATGAAAAAAAACATTCTTTAGACAAATTGGAAACTTTTTACTTTCAGCCAAAATATTGATGACTAAAGTCTTGAAATTTAGATTTGATTTTGAAAAATCAAAAAGAAAGCAAATTTGTCTGTTATTGGTCAAGGTGAAAACCACTGCATTTTCTAAACAGTCTGACTTAAAAAGATTTAAAAGAACATTCTGAGCACAGTGCAGAGCATTCCAGATCGTTTTGGAACCATGTGTTTTGCCCTATTCATCTGGAATAAAAATGTTGTTACAGTATACTAAGTGATGGTATTGTTTTGTATTTGTGCTAATGAGAAAAGCAGGGATTGTGTATCTCTGTACGTAGTTAGAAAATGTGTTAACTGTGAACTGAGGGAGGGTCTTGTTAAGGTGATAAATAGAGCAAAACACACCGGGACAGATTAGAAAGAAGGAATGATTGAATGAAGGAGAGAAAGCAAATTCAGACATGAACAACAGGATATTCCAAGACTGAGGGACAAGGGAAAGCAAATGTGGGGATTAACAGGGATATATATAGGTAATGAAAATGAGTAAATCACAGAGGGAAGGATGAAAGACTGCAGAGAAGCATGAGGAGAAGGAGTTTAAGAAGAAGATGAAGAACAGAGTAAGAGATGAAAGAGGAGACTTGGTAAGGAAAATTAAGCAGAGATTAACAAGGAAATCATGTGGAAGGGCAACTGGAACAGAATAACGAAAGGATGCAGAAGAGGAGAAGGGGTTAGGGAAGAAAATCATCAAGATTAAAATATGGCTGGTTAACAAGAAGGTTTCAAAAGAAATAGGAAATTAAGCAGCATTGGATTAAAATTACATTATGAAGAAGAACATGATGTAGCAATTGACATAAAGAAAGTAGGAAGAACAGGTAAGAGAAGGGATGATGAGAGATATAAGACGAGAGGAATACAACAAATGTAAATGTAGATTAACATTGGAACCCTTTTAAAAATCCCTAATGATATCAAGAATAATTATAAAAACAAAAATAGGAGGGGGAGGGGTTCTTTTTATCCCTAATAAGTAATGAGAGGCTTTTCTTTAGTTCAGCATATACTGTTCAGACATTATTCTGGTTAAAGAAAATATTAACTTTCATAAGAGCATCTCCTGTCACTCCATTGTCTTCTTCCTGTCGCACCTTTTTCTTTTCCCACCAAAGAGCGCCGTGGGAGGCAGATCCATGTTGTGAGAATCAATTTTAAAAGACATTTTATACCAAGAAAGTCTAGCACGTATCAGAGATCAAAGAAGATCACAACGGAAATCAGGGCAGGGAAACTCCAAGCAAAGCAGATTGAATTTTTAACCAAGCCCTGCTTTAAACTGTCACAGTAATAACGTGGCTTCTTTGTTTATAATGTGCTTATGTGAACTTTAGATTAACCTTGCTTTCTATTTCTTCTCCTGCTCTGTTTATTTTACTTGTCTGTAGGGTGTGGTTCCAGTCAGGCATCAACTTCCTCGCTGTGAAACCCAGCAACCTCGTTGCGTGGGAGATCAAACAGGAAATGGCACCGGGAAGCAGTTCGTTGGCAGTGATTTGTCAAAGAAAGGCCTCCTCCACAGCTGAGAGGTAGAAATGAATTTTTTCCAACAGATTCCCTTCATCCAGCACATCTTGAGTCTATTGGTTTGAAAAGGTTGAAGAGAATGCATCAAACGATCTTTGGTTATTTTTCTTGGAGGACCATAAGAGTCATACTGGCATATATCTAATCATTACATATCTCAGTGGTTTTATGGGGTCACGGTCTAGTGTTTATTTAATTTAAATACTGTCTTTATATAAAGAAAGAAGAGTAATGATATGCAGTGATGCATTCAGTTACACTTTAACAATGCAAACCAAAAATAGAAATGCTTCCGATTTTGATTAAGATTTTTATCTGGCTGAGACGGGAAGGGTTTGAGTTGACTGTGGCTCGCCAGGTAGAGTGGTTGGCTTGTAATTGGACGGGTTGTAGGTTTGATTCCAGCTTCTGTCTGTGACATTTTGATGAGCCCCTGGGCAAGGCACTTAACCCCAAGTTACCTTCAAATCTGGGTGATGATGTAGGAGTGTGTGCACACTTGTAAGTTTGAATGGGTGAACATGGCCCCAACAAATTGCTTTGATTGGTCAGTATTACTAAAAGAAATGCTATATAATTTCAGTCCATGTACTATTTGTTGAAGATAATACAAAGCCCTCTAAGAGGTTTGAAATGCCAAGTTAATTGAACCATAGCCTGTAAAATTGCATCTTTGAATTTCTATTCTGAAACTACTTAGTGTTATAAATTAAATGGTCTAAATTAATTCATACTGCTCATTGGTTGGCCAATTGCATTGCAGCAGTGACTTTTTATACATTTAACACTGTAGTGTACCTACATTATTGTAAAATTATAACAGGCACCAACAGTATAATTCATATATGATGTTTCAATCACATCTGCATGCTGAATGCTTGAAAAGATGGTACCCTACCTGCTTTCTGAGTTATCGACTCATGATTAACTGGCAAATGGAATATTTCCTTTCCAGATTGATCCCTAAATATGTATATATTTGAAGTGACACACCCAACTCTATCACAGGTGAACAAAGGTGTGATCATAGATCATATTAAGAATACATAAAAACTGACACACATACTTGAGCCTTTGCAAAACACATTTTACAATAGGCCAAAATATGGTATGTTAAGAAATAGTGGAAGAATAGTTTTAATGTCTTTTTTTTTAGCTTTACACTTCACGTTCTTAATTTTCTGAGAAATTTGCTTCCGCTATAAATATCAGAAATATATTTAAAAATGTAATATATATATATATGTATATTAAACATTGTATTTTTTTTCCATCAGAATAACAACAAAATGTAAAAACTTGCTTTTGATTTAATTTATGGCTGGTCCTTTTACCAAAGCTGGATTTAGAAAACTACATAAGCAAATTCTCACAAAAATGACAACTAAAGAAATTTCATCAGTGTATATTAAAATGGTTCAGTCATTTTAAAGAAAATCTTTATAAGATAAATGTATTTATCAGTTTATCTATTCTATACTATACCCAGCAGTCTTCCAGTTTGTAGACGTAAAGTCTAATAAAAAAGGGCCACTGAGATACATACTAACCTGAAGACAGAAAACAACAGAGCAAGTGAAAGTTTGAAACCCAGCAACATCTTTTATAATGCTCAACAGTTTATCTCTGTTCAATCACCAAAAAGAACAGTGCAGAGCGTTGTTTTGTGCATGTATCTTAGCTCTCTTAACAGCATATGTATGTTACCTCTATGGAAATATCTAAACTTTGCCACAGCATTAATTCAGATTTATTCAGAAGATTTTAAGTTGTAAAGTTCATGTGTTCATAGCATTTGTCCTATAATTTTGGCTTTCCTTTGTGTCTGTGTCATTCACTCGGCTTCTGCTTCCTCATCCATTTTTTCATTGGTTTAAAAGAGTGGGCATAATGACTTTCCATCAAGTGGTCCTTGCAAGATTCCAGCTCAATTAGCACCACTTACCTAGCCATTAGCCATGTTTGTCCTTCATTGAGGTACAGCACCAACAGCAATGAGTGATCTAAAAGAGGCAGAAAGGTAAAAAGCAAAAACACAACAGAACAACTTTAGGCAGGCTTGAACAGCTCTCACGTTAAACATCTTGTGGTGAGGTGTGTTTAAAGACACACTCTGTACCTTTGCAGATATTTGCCCCCTGTTTGTCTCTCATGGCTTACCGCATGACGTCACTGTCATGAAAACAAATTTCTATGGAGTGCTTCTGGCCAAGTCTACTTATGGTTTTACAAGCCGATGATACCGGGGTGCACTATGGGATAAAGGAAAACCATAAGAGGCAGAGTGATGCTTTTGGGGACATTTAATTGGAAAACCTTGGGCCCTGCTAATCATGTGAATGTTGTAGTTAGACCTAACACTTACCTAAAAATTGTTGCAGAGAATGCACATCCATTAATAGAAATAGCACTCCCCTGTGGCTGCGGCCTGTTTGAGTAGGACAATACACTCTGCCACAGGGCAAAAATAGGTCAAGAATGATTTGAGAATCACAACACTGAGTTTAATTCCACTGAGTTCCCCTTAATCTAATCACGATCTTTGAGATGTGCCTGACAATCAACTCTGCAGGACCCGCAGCTCACATCTTGCTGCCAGGATACCATAGAAGACCTTCAGAGGCGTTTTAGAGTCTTTGTCTCAGTGGGTCTGGAATGTTTTAATAGCAAAATGGGGGGCAACATACTATACAAATAATGTTATGCTTGATAAGTGTATGATGTGCAATGATGGTTTGGAGAACATGAATGTATATCGGGTTATGACACAGGTATGTATAAATTAGATATTTTTATTTTCAACAAATGAAAAATGCTGCACGTACAAATCACATCTGGAAAAACTTTAATAAAAACATTTTAAAATAACAAAGTATCTCAATCTGCAACGTTTACATTTCTATAGAACTATAAAACATGTCAAACATACTTTAGAAAGTAATATGTTTTTAAATCCACTTTGGTGCAAATTGCCATTTTCAAAGCAATATATACCAAAGAGGTCAGGTTTTTAATAATGCATTTCCAGATATGTACTATGTTTTTCAAAAAAGCTTGTTTTTATAATGCCCTTTGCATAAAAATAAAAATAGAGGTTATTTTTTTTATTATTTCAAAAGAAAATAATTCAAATAACATACAGAAATACTGCTTTTCGGTCATAAAATTTACAGTTTTCTTTTGAGCATTATTCCCAACTCTTACGGGGATAACCCAACAAAACACACAAACAAGGACAAATGTTCTGGAAATAAAAAAGAAAAAAAAAGAAGAGAAAAAATTAAAATGTCCGGGGCAGCAGTAATGTCAGCATGTCAATGCAGACGCCTAAATAACAATAAACGGACAACATGTACATAGCAATTGATATATCAGTTAATGCTTTTGTCATTACCAATAGTATAGGGCACGGAAATTCTTGAAAAGGACAGGTACTGTGGAAACATGTAAAGTCTACACACGATGCAGTAAAACTTTTGAAGAAATAATTCTGGCACATGTCAAAAAAATAAAGGCTATAGGAAGAAATAAAGCATTTTCAACTCTGGATCATTTTAAACCTTAGCAAATACCTTAGCAAATGCTCAGCATATGCAAACAGTGTCTTATGAATAATGTGGAGAATCAATGCCTTTGGATCAGGGAATGTGTGGGAGGATTGGTTGATCAAATTATATTATTTGTATAAATCTCTAATTAGATGTTTATAGTTGATATGCTGAATTGTAAATGTGATTAAAAAAATAAATGAAAGCCTGGGGTTGATTACTATGGCTGACAACAAACCTTGAAAATTAATAATATTGTACCTCCTGTTAGTTCAAGATTTAACTTCAGAGATTATGCGACATTTGTCTGTAAAAGACAAAAGTTGTTTCTATTTTTATGGACCTCCCACCACTGTCAAGCAAATGCACCACAAAATAAAAGTTTTCTATATTTTTCTGAGAAGGAATTCTAATGTTCCTAACCATCCATCCATCCATCCATCTTCCTCCGCTTATCCGGGGTCGGGTCGCGGGGGCAGTAGCCTAAGCAAGGAGACCCAGACTTGCCTCTCCCCGGCCACTTGGGCCAGCTCCTCGGGAGGAATCCCGAGGCGTTCCCAGGCCAGCTGGGAGACATAATCTCTCCAACGGGTCCTGGGTCTTCCCCTGGGTCTCCTCCCGGTGGGACATGCCCGGAACACCTCACCAGGGAGGCGTCCAGGAGGCATCCTGACTAGATGCCCGAGCCACCTCAACTGGCTCCTCTCGATGTGGAGGAGCAGCGGCTCTACTCTGAGCTCCCTCCGGATGACCGAGCTTCTCACCCTATCTCTAAGGGAGAGCCCAGCCACCCTACGGAGGAAACTCATTTCAGCCGCCTGTATCCGTGATCTCGTTCTTTCGGTCACCACCCAGCGTTCGTGACCATAGATGAGGGTAGGAACGTAGATCGACCGGTAAATCGAGAGCTTCGCCTTTCGACTCAGCTCTCTCTTCACCACGACAGACCGGTACAGCGCCCGCATGACTGCAGACGCCCTACCAATCCGTCCATCGATCTCCCGCTCCATTTTTCCCTCATTCGTGAACAAGACCCCCAGATACCTAAACTCCTCCACTTGAGGAAGGACCTCATCCCCAACCCGAAGAGAGCACCCTACCCTTTTCCGACTCAAGACCATGGTCTCGGATTTGGAGGTGCTGATCCTCATCCCAGCCGCTTCACACTCGGCTGCGAACCGCTCCAACGAGAGCTGTAGATCACGTTCAGACGAAGCCAACAAGACCACATCATCTGCGAAAAGCAGAGACCCGATCCTGAGGTCACCAAAACGGATCCCCTCAACACCTTGGCTGCACCTAGAAATCCTGTCCATAAACGTTATGAACAGGATCGGTGATAAAGGGCAACCTTGGCGGAGTCCAACTCTCACTGGAAACGAGTCCGACTTACTGCCGGCAATGCGAACCAGACTCTGACACCGGTCATATAGGGACCTAACAGCCCGTATCAGAGGGCCTGGTACCCCATACTCCCGGAGTACCCCCCACAGGACACCCCGAGGGACACGGTCGAACGCCTTCTCCAAGTCCACAAAGCACATGTAGACTGGTTGGGCGAACTCCCACGCACCCTCCAGGACCCTGCCGAGGGTGTAGAGCTGGTCCAGTGTTCCACGGCCAGGACGAAAACCGCATTGTTCCTCCTGGATCCGAGGTTCGACTATCCGTCGTACCCTCCTCTCCAGAACCCCTGAATAGACCTTACCAGGGAGGCTCAGAAGTGTGATCCCCCTGTAGTTGGAACACACTCTGTGGTCCCCCTTTTTAAAGAGGGGGACCACCACCCCGGTCTGCCAATCCAAGGGAACTGCCCCCGATGTCCACGCAATATTGCAGAGCCGCGTCAACCAACACAGCCCTACAACATCCAGAGCCTTGAGGAACTCCGGCCGAATCTCATCCACCCCCGGAGCCTTACCACCGAGGAGCTTTTTAACAACCTCGGCGACTTCAGCCCCAGAGATTGGAGAGTCCGTCCCAGAGTCCCCAGACTCTGCTTCCAAACAGGAAGGCGTGTCGGTGGGATTGAGGAGGTCTTCGAAGTATTCCATCCACCGACCCAAAACGTCCCGCGTTGAGGTCAGCAGCACACCGCCCCCACTGTAAACAGTGTTGGCGGCAGACCGCTTCCCCCCCCTGAGACGCCGGATGGTGGACCAGAATCGCTTCGAAGCCATACGGAAGTCGTTCTCCATGGTCTCTCCAAACTCCTCCCACGCCCGAGTTTTTGCCTCAGCGACCATCCGAGCCGCACTCCGCTTGGCCTGCCGGTACCTATCAGCTGCTTCCGGAGTCCCACAGGCCAAGAAGGCCCGATAGGACTCCTTCTTCAGCTTGACAGCATCCCTCACCGCCGGTGTCCACCAGCGGGTTCGAGGGTTGCCGCCACGACAGGCACCAACTACCTTGCGGCCACAACTACGGTCAGCCGCTTCGACAATGGAGGCACGGAACATGGCCCATTCGGACTCAATGTCCCCCGCCTCCCCCGGGACGTGTTTGAAGTCCTGTCGGAGGTGAGAGTTGAAACCCCTTCTGACAGGAGACTCCGCCAGACGTTCCCAGCAGACCCTCACAACACGTTTGGGCCTACCAGGTCTGTCCGGCGTCTTCCCCCACCACCGGAGCCTACTCACCACCAGGTAGTGGTCGGTGGATAGCTCCGCCCCTCTCTTCACCCGAGTGTCCAAAACATGCGGCCGCAGGTCAGATGAAACGACAACCAGGTCGATCATCGAGCCGCGGCCTAGGGTGTCCTGGTGCCAAGTGCACACATGAACACCCTTATGCTTGAACATGGTGTTCGTTATGGACAATCCATGACGAGCACAGAAGTCCAACAACAAAACACCGCTCGGGTTCAGATCGGGGGGGCCATACCGCCCAACCACGCCTCTCCAGGTCTCACTGTCATTGCCAACGTGAGCGTTGAAGTCTCCCAGGAGAATGAGGGAGTCTCCAGAAGGAGCACTCTCCAGCACCCCCTCCAAGGACTCCAAGAAGGGTGGGTAGTCTGATCTACTGTTCGGTGCATAAGCACAAACAATAGTCAGCACCCGTCCCCCCACCCGTAGGCGGAGGGAGGCTACCCTCTCACTCACCGGGGTAAACCCCAACGTACAGGCGCCGAGATGGGGGGCAACAAGTATGCCCACCCCAGCTCGGCGCCTCTCACCGGGAGCAACTCCAGAGTGGAAGAGAGTCCAACCCCTCTCGAGGAGACGGGTTCCAGAGCCAGAGCCATGCGTCGAGGCAAGGCCGACGATGTCCAGTCGGAACCTCTCAGCCTCGCACACCAGCTCCGGCTCCTTCCCCACCAGAGAGGTGACGTTCCACGTCCCAAGAGCCAGCTTCTGCAGCCGAGGATCGGACCGCCAAGGTCCCCGCCTTCGGCCACCGCCCGTCTTGCACGGCACCCGACCCCTATGGCCCCTCCCACAGGTGGTGAGCTCATGGGAAGGGGGGCCCATGTTTCCTCTTCGGGCTAAGCCCGGCCGGGCCCCATGGAAAAAGGCCCGGCCACCAGGCGCTCGCCAACGTGCCCCACCTCCAGGCCTGGCTCCAGAGTGGGGCCCCGGTGACCCGCGTCCGGGCGAGGGAACACTAGATCCATTTATTTGATTCATCATAGGGGTCGTCGGGCTGCGCTTTGTCTGATCCCTCACCTAGGACCAGTTTGCCATGGGTGACCCTACCAGGGGCATAAAGCCCCAGACAACATAGCTCCCAGGATCATTGGGACACTCAAACCCCTCCACCGCGATAAGGTGGCAGCCAGGGAGGGGTTTCCTCCTGAAATAACAGGAAACAAACGTTAGAATCTGCTTTGAATTAGTTTACCCTGTTAATCATTGTTGGAGTCCATTTCATCCTACAGGCCAATGAGAGGCCATGTCAGGTCAAAAATAGATTTTCTGAAAAAAAGTTCTAAAACAAGAAAAATTACTGTGACGCTGTTGCCTTGCAGCAAGAAGGTCCTAAATTCGACTCCCGGTCTGTGCTTTTCTGCATGGAGTTTGCATGTTCTCTCTGTGCATGCACAGGTTTCCTCCTGGTACTCCAGCTTCTTCCCACAGTCCAAAAGGGTTAGGTTACCTGGTCACTGTAAATTACCCCTAGGTTTGAGTGTGTGCATGCATGGTTGTTTGTCCTGTGTTGGCCTACGATGGACTAATCGACTGGCAATGGTATAGATAATGTAAGAATGGATATTTTTACTCCTTATCATGCTCATTATTATTCATAGTTCTTTCTCCTCTTTTGGCTTAAAAAGCCAAAAGTTAGATTTATTTATTTTATTCATGTGACATTGCTAGGCATTAATGGAGTGTGATTATCTGCTTACTTTTTCTATCTGCTAATCTGCTTTATTTGTTTCTGTTACATATATACAGTATATATATATATATATATATATATATATATATATATATATATATATATATATATATATATATATATATACTTGCAGCAAGAAGGTCGTGGGTTCGTATCCCGGCCCAGGGTCTTTCTGCATGGAGTTTGCATGTTCTCCCCGTGTATGCGTGGGTTCTCTCCGGGTACTCCGGCTTCCTCCCACAGTCCAAAAACATGCATGATAGGTGAATTGATCACTCTAAATTGTCCCTAGGAATGAATGTGATTGTGAATGGTTGTCTGTCTCTCTGTGTTGGCCCTGCAACAGACTGGCGTCCTGTTCAGGGTGTACCCTGCCTAACGCCTGATAATTGCTGGGATAGGCTCCAGCTGCCCCGTGACCCTGAATTGGATAAGCGGTTAAGAAGATGGATGGATGGATGGATATATATATATATATATATATATAACTCTGACATAGTATGTGGACAGCTATCCCCGTTTTAAATCACTGGAAAAGAGTAAACACTCGGGATGAAGCATTTTAACTTCTGTATTATCAGTTTTTATGTTAAATACATTTTAGAATATAATCTGCACATTCTGAGTGGTACCAGAATAAGATAGATAGGAAGTTTTGAATAAAATGTTATACAATTGTTCTTTGTTCCCCATTTGTACTTTAAAAATAATTGGCAAATCAAATAATTTCTTTATTAGTGCTCAAGAACAGAGCTGCTCTAAATGTTATTTTAAAGGAACATCCCCCTCTTTGTCAGGCTATTTTTGCTTATTGAATTTAGTTTGTATTTCAGATCTGCTCTTGTTTATATGGAAGGTGTAACTTTCTTAGGCTACAATAAAGTACATTTGTCTAAATATGCTGCTGTAGATACAGTAGCTCCTATATAACTATGATAATCATACTACCTTCTTTTTTAGTTTCATAATCTCAACAAATAAATTATGTTCAGCACATCTACAAGTCTGTCTGCTGCAGCTAAATGTTCTGCTTGTTCTGTTTAGCATTAGGTAAACCTAATCTACATCTGTCATGGACAGATGTGTTGAGGACATGTTAGACACATCTCTCTTCACATGAAGTCTCTTAAAAGCAATTTAGAGTTCCAATTAAATGGCTAAATATTCAAATCTTTCTAAGCCTTAATAAAGACAGAAATGTATGTCAACCTAACAACTTCTGAATAAAACCAACATTAGCTGCAGTTAAAAATTATATAACAAACCTTCTGTTATTAGGTTAATTTTTATTTATTTATATAAATATCATTGATTATAAATATAATTTATAGACCTACTTTGGAACTTTATGAATTTAAGTTTTCTACATAACACATGATAGCTCAACCAACTTTTCTGCATAATTACATGGCAGTTTGATCTACGTGGGGGATCCCACACCATGATCTTACCTAGTGCATCAAACATGGCAAGAACCAGCTCTGCATTTAGTCATGATTATACTTAAGGCTACACTTTTTTAGTACCATATCAAATTATGCCTCTTTTTCCATAATAATTTGCATATAGATTTTTCTGAAAAAAATAATAATAAAAAAAAAAATGGCAATGGTTTTGTGGTTTCTTTTCTGTACTTTTTGTTTTCATTGTAGAGAGTAATCTTCAGACAGTTATCTAAGTTATTGATGTCAGTGGCAATTTTTTTTGTATCTGGAGTAATATCTCATTTGTAAAATTTGTCAGTTCTTCTCCCTTTTCTGTTTTGTTAATGTTGCCAAAAAGTAGAGCATGCTTAGAGTGACCCTCATTTTGAATGGTGGGTTAGATAGGGAAATGTGCTCTGCTTTATGATTATGCTCTTAAAATGAAAGCAAATCTCTATTTCATAATAATGATAAGATCTATAGATTTATACTGGTAATGGTCTCTGTTCAATGTTAGAACTGGGGTAATGCACTGTCCACAACCAATACATGGATTTGCCATTTTTCTGCACGTGTGCGTGTGTGTGTGTGTGCGTGTTTGTGTGCGCATGTCTGTGTGTTTGCGGGGGTGGGGGTTTTCAGGTTTTTCATCATCCACAGCTATTTGCTACCAGTAGCAGCCTCAGGGAAAAAGTTCCATTTAATGATTATACAGCTGAGCCATCTTTGAACATATTAGACAGCTCACTCAGTTGATTTAAATAAACAAATTATTTTGGGAAACAATTCCCCGACTATCCAATGTAATTTCTGACATTATATTAAAAATTAAATTGTGTTGTATAGGCAGACTCATAAGATATGCAGTAATTCCAAGGAAATCTGTAAATGCACTGTTGCATGTAAAATGAGCTGAGTGGTGTCATTGAATAGCTGAAGACTGTTGCATTTAACTTTCTTCACCACAGTATTTTAAGTTATTCCTTCACAAGAGCTGGTTTTAATGCCTTGTAAACACTAGTGTCATAATTATACCATTGTTTAGGTAAAATCTTACAGCAAATACTAGGTGTTACCATGAAATTCTTGTTCTGTCATTATTAGACATTTTGCCACTGGTGCAGCATAGCTATTGCAGCTATTTTGTTCAAAATCCATAGGAATAATGTAGATTTCTCTATGACAAAAAACCCCCAAAACTGTTTAACCAAATATACTGCGCGGTGTGGCTTGGTTCTTAGGTTAGCTGGCGAAGATTAAGTATAAATAATATTCATAGTCCATGAGAAAATGAGTTTTGAACATTAACATAATAGCTGTAGATTTTTTGCAAAAAGTTGAAAGCAGACAATTAATTATCATTTAAAATACTATTCAGCAGTCTGTTCTCTTACCCACCATTTTGCTTTGCTCTTTTTTTCTGTGATTACTTGTTTTTCTACTTTTATGCCATCAAATTTATCATAAAGCTTCTCATTCACAAGTAATTCTGCTATTGTTTTCGGAAATCAAGCTGTGAAGTCTGAACTTTCAACTTAAGTGCACCTAAAATAAAATCTTGATGTTTGTTTTTTTTTTTTGGAAGAATCGCCAAGAATTTTATTTGATTACAACTTTGACTTTGTTGATGTTACTATATTTACATACACAACTGACAAAATAATATGGATTTGGCAGAATGTGTTTATGTAACAACAGGATGATCTGACAAGTAGACAGTGGAGAAACTATTTCTGTTCATGAGAACTAAACTTTTTTCTAAAAGTATTTTAGTCAACAGCAGTCATTTATAGATTCAAAGCCAAACAGTCAGTCTTTTTTTAAGCAAATAAAAAAAATACACCTTGTTAACATCAAGCCATTTCAAATGCCTTGAATGCTTGGAATGCCTTGACGCAACAGCTAAGCAGTGGTTAGGGTGAAACCCTTTCGTTCCATTTTGTATTTCAGATTTTAAAAGAATGTAAATTCACCATTTCCTGCCTTGATGTTTATTTTGTGAATGCTTTAAAGCATATTTTGATACGAGGTATATTAAGATAAATTGTCTGGTGCCGATTACTTTTTGAACTCTACCTCTTAGTGGTGAAGTTTCTATTTTTCATACTCATATTATTTGTTTAATCACAAAATAAGGTTCAGTGTAACCACTATAAATAAGAGTAGACAACATGGTGACTGTAATGCTATGGGTGGTATTTAGGGCTTCATTATTTGCAATTAATACAAGCAATGCACACGTTTTTATTAGCAATGTTTTTATTCAGTGATTATTGAATCAAAATGTAGGAAAATAAATTCGGTGTAATCTATATATAATCAATAAATTCATTTCCCTGCCCTAATAATAATAATTTTGCCCTGCCTTTGGCCCAGAACACTCCTGAAAAACAGATATTTAATCTCAATGATTTATCCTGGTTAAAGGAAGTTTTAATTAAGAAAAAAATAATTATGAAAAGCATTATTGAGTAGTTGGGTAACACTACATTTAGCCAGTTGGACAAAAAAAATGTAGATTGGTTTATAAAACACAGTGAGAAAAGATTTTTAAGAAAAAAAAATAACATACTAGTTGTATTTTTCATAAAAGGAAAAGGTTTCTGATCTGGAATTTAGAATAATTCTTTCTAAACAAGCAGAACAGAGGTGAAGTTGGTCATAAAAAAGGGAAAGTGTACTTTTTGTGCTTCACAAGCAGACTAAAAGTGTCATAGATCATGAAAAGAATTCTGTCAATGCTAATGTTAGTGTTAACAGACCTTGGGGTGTAGCAATGTTTTCTTGGTGCATAAAAACTTTATTTTTCTTTTACTCTGTTACTATTGTCTTCCACCTGGAACAAAAATGAACTGCCTCTCTAGTTGTTCAGAGATTTTTTTTATAAATTTCATAAAAGATGCATGTTGCTTGTAAACATTCTATTCAATTCAAAAATACTTTATTGATCCCAGAGGGAAATTAAGTGTTGTTGTAGCTCATTACTAATTCATTTTTCAATGAGTTTTTATAAACCGTGATGGCCGTGGGGAGAAAGGATTTCCTGTAGCGGTCTGTGTCACAGCTTATGTTGTAACTAAATTGTTCGTGGTGTGACAGCCATTCTCTAAATACAAAATACAATATATCACAAGATCTCATGCCACAAGATCTTGTTGCACACTTATATTCCACTGATATCTATGAATATAGATATATTTTTAATTACTAAAAAACAAATCTGTCCAACTTTTAAAAATATTTTAGACATTTTATTGTGCTTATTATAACATTTGACATTTTAGGTTCAACACATACGTGCAGATCATTTCACTACAATGTTTTCAAAGGTTACTCATAACAGGAATTTCAAATCTAGTGCTTCAAAATTAGACAGGCACAAGGCAGGAAGATTGTTTTGTTTGGCTAGAACTGGCTGAAATCCACACCAGAAAAAGGATACAAGGTTAGGTGTAATGCATTTTGTCATTTGCAGACAAAATAACTCAGCAGTGAGCTTTTGTTTGAATGCCAACAGTCTCTTCTGAACACAGCTATGCTTAGCCAAGAAATACATAGGTCCACGAAGTCTGCAGTCCTACTTGGCACGCTTTGGAATAAAAACGAACAACAAAAAAAGACTGTTGAAGAGAGATCAAGAGGAGGATCTCTGCCAACAACTGAATGAGAGGAATATGAGACTTAAAGTGAGAGGTATTCTGGAATAAAATTAACAAGTATCTCCCCCTGTGTATTATGGTTTGAATCTAGAGAGAAAATTTAACATTTACATCAGTGGTTTCAAACATTTTCAGGTTCTTGTTTTTTTCTCTCAAGTTTGTGTCTTGTAAACGAACACCTCAGTTTTTAGCTACTATTACCATAGACATCGTCTTGAATTTATTCATTTTGTAACGTCTTTGTCCTGAAACTTTTGGTCACTATCATAAGTGAGTAACTCAAGTAGGCAAGTCAGCTGGATTCACCCAGTTTCCATGGACTTCACTGTGTTTCCGTTACTTCACTAAATAGCGTAGTGTAGTGAGCACTGGTATGCATGAGATCTGGGTGCAAACTTTGGGGATATGATTTCTGATTCAGCATGGATATTTTCAGTTATTAACCCAGATGATTCAGGGACCAACTAGCTCTTGTGGTCATCAATTTGGATTGTGCAGATACAGACATCTTCATTATATTTATATCCATATTCCCATTTAAGTAGAGGCGTGCCGAAGAAGTTACCCAAGGGCCTCATACTAGTTCACCCTAATAAGGATCTTCTAATGACATGCACTTTCATATATGTGTATGTACTGTTTCATAGATCTGAACTTGTTTGGGCAATCAAGTTTTTTTTTCAGATTTAGGGAGTTTACAGTGATTCATTTGTAAGATTTTGTAAATATGGTAATATTACGATGAGGGCAACTGGAACAGTCATTCTTTTTTAATTCAAAATTATGACTTGAGTACTTTGTATTTAAAAGCAAACTTGTCATTACTATATTTTTGTCCTAACTAATATCTCATCCAGAGAGATATTTAAATTCCCTTGTCTGTATGATACATTGTGTTTTTATTTGTATTCTGGAAGTAAAAACAAAACAGAAAAATAGCAACTATTCAGCAATTAGATGTTGCTACAATTTTGCCCTTAAAAACTGTTGACTTACAGTGTTTTACACCAGAATCATTTGTGCTATTCTTGAACATCCCCACCACTGAGTTTAAATTAGTTCCTGAAAGCCATGACCACACACAAACACATACTCACACAGTCTGTGGGGGTTCCTTTAATACAGGAGCAGAGAAAATGACCACCCCAGAGGTAATAGTCTGTCTTTATCACCCTCTCTTCCTTCCTTTTTCCTCTCTTCTCTTGATTGCAGAATACAAAATAGAGGGCAAAGTGTGTACACACACACACATGCATCCTCAAACATGTGTTTTTGCTTGCTTTGTGGTGCATTGAAGTGTTACTGATGGCTTTTTCCCTTTTCTGTATTTGCAATTTTTTTTCTCCTGATGCGCAATTTCTCTATTGCCTCTGCTCTCTGTGTCCTTATAGATTGTTCAAAGAATGACTTCTATGGATTTTTTAGGACTTTTTTAAAATTTTTTATTTATGGTTTGCAAAGGTTTGGTAGAAAGGTGTTGGTCTGGCCAAGTCCTTGCAATCTGTCCCTAAGGAATTATGATGTTCCAAAGAGAGATTTATGGTATACCAAAATGTAAAGTTTTATTTTCTTTACAATTTTTTGTTCCGTTTGTTCTTAAAGGTACAATATGTAATTTTAACATCTTCTGACCAAATTAAAGTACTGCAGTCCATTAAGAAAAACCAAGTAGTCCGCTCTCAGTCAGTGAATTTTTACGGAGACTTGCCAGTTATTGATTCGCCAGAAGATCCATGATGACAAGCAAAGGCGAGTTATACACAGTAAGGTATGTATATGATATGTAGATAAATACATTTCACTGCAATATTGAGTTGATGGTAATTGAAAAGGTAGCTTGATTTATTTTTAGAGCAGACCATTTTACTGCTAGAATTGTTAGTTCAATGTTAGCCTTTAGCCCAGTCTGTGTCAGATTGCAAATGATGAATCCTGCTCTCTGAGCAGCTGCCCCTCCCTCTCCTAGGAAACAACTGAGTGTTCAAACTGTTCAACTAGTGACATCACTAAGATAAAACAAGGGAGTGCTAGAGGTGTGCACCGTCTCTGCAGGCAGAGCGGTTTACCTCTGCTAGAGTTCCAAACACACCCTCCTCCTTCTCAAAGCTCATTGCTGTCTTAAAACACGTTTTTGTTGGATTTTTTACTTCTCTGTGAACACCCATTTGGCTGCATGGATTACAGGCTTTTATTCTACATTCCTAAAGAACAGCAGCTGGATCAAAGAACAAAGATGCCTGATGGACAGAGAATGCTAACGCTAAAGTGTGTTAGCTTTTATCAAGCTGCCTATGTGATCTTATAACAGCATGTGTGGTTAATTAATTGATCTGTAGCATCTCAAAATGTCCAGAAAACGGCTGCAAAAAACACCCATGGCTTTTTTATATACTGGGCTGGAATGATTTGCTTACTGGACTTAGCTGTGTTGGTATTGGCTCTGTTTAAAGCCTGGAGATTTAGCAACCGCAATAAGCTTTATTGACTCAGTTTTTTTACAAAAAAAATAAATAAATAAAGCAGACGTCTGAGCCCTTAATATCACAGATGTTCAGAGGAGGGCAGGAGGCGGGATTACAGAGAAACGAACAATTACACTGTTGTGATTAATTCACTGTAAAATTCTTACAAATTGCACCTTTAAAGAATCACAATGATGGCAAAGTTTATTAAAATTAGGAATGGTTTGATAAAGCAATTGAAATAAAGAGAAACTGAAATGATATTTGTAACACTGAAAGTAGGCAAGGAAGATGAAGGTTAACAAGGCAGAATAAACTAAGACCTGAGGATGGAGAGCACAGGGGAGAAGACAGCAGAGGCAGGAAAATTAGTTTTAAGCTTGTCTAAGAAGCACTAGGACCTTCCAGCAATATCCTTCTTTTTTCAAAATCTGGAGTAAGTCCATTTCATCTTAAACGTCATATTGTAAAGACATAAAATTTAGCCTTTTTATTCACTTAATGGCATCAGCGGTTGTCTGTTAGGGATAGAACGGATATTGATTTATGGCATAATTAGATGAGTCCAAACAAGAATTGGTGTCCCAGAGAATGCTGACATCATTATTGGACTGAATTTTGGGCTGCAACTATCAGTCCAGACTCAATATGATGTCTCACCAAGTAATATTTTAGCTGATTTTACCAAAAATGCTGCACATGTAAATTATAAAGTGTACATAAGAGGCATTGTCTGTAGGAAAGTTAATAAGCAGGTCTTATATAAAAATGTTTTATACACATTAAGAGCTGTATTTGTCATAGTACTTTTCTGCACAGCATCACATTCTTCCAAGATTATCTTCAGTGGAAAGTGAGAAAATACAAGAAAAATATGAGTTTTTTAATTTTTATAAACATTTAGTGCAATGTTGCGGTAGTGCGGTACTGTTACAGCAATATTAATAACTCTGACTCTAAAACTTCAGTTGTGTGACAAGGAGTAAGCAGGTAAGATGAAGGCTTAGTGGCATAGACACTGATTTACATCTCTCCCGGTGGGTGCTGCAGAGTCCTGAACATATATTCTGTTTTCTCAATACTAATGTTGTCTTCACTATTACTGTAACTTCAGTGGGGAAAGTGAGGAGCACTGGAGGTTGACTTGTAGAAAACATTTCTCGGGTTTTCTGATCACAAATTGATCAAATTTTCAGCCTATATTCTATAATCGAATCTAGTGCCTACTATACTTCTTCTTCTTCTTCTTTTGACTTGAACAGCAGCACCAGTAAACATCAGCTGGGCGGTTAATTCTCCATGATGTGCAAAAGTCAGACAGACTTCAATTAGACAAGGCCATCAATTCCACATGTGCTCGGCATTGTCAGTGGGTGCTTTGGTCCGGAAGCACACGCTGAATCTGTGCCTATTTTTAGGATCCTTAGTTGTCTGCATTTTGACTTTTATTTCCTTATTCAGTTTACCTTATCATTTTAGGTTATTTATTGGTGCAGCCTTTGTTATGTTTTACTTTAGAACTATTGTTTAGTGATTTTTGGTTCTATCTTTCTTCCTTGTTACAGCAACAGCATTACAACGCCTTGGTTGACTGGTGTGTGTAAAGTCCTTTATAAATAAAGTGGTATGGTGTTTTCACTTTGTGCCCATTAGTAGTAGTTCCAATAGTTCCGATTTAGCCCCTTAGCATCTGACAGGAACTTGAATGTAAGCAATAAAAGATCATTTTTGATCCGAATGTATTATTTAGTCTTGATAGCATAACTACAAATGAAAGCATGAGCTCAGATGGCTACAGATATAACTGGCATTGCATGTGTCTTTTATTAATATTAAGTTGAACAGTACCACAATCAAGGACAAAACAAAATATTTAAGTTAAAATGCTCTGAAAGTTCAAATTTAGGCACACATAAAAATGTGTACATCTTGACTGGCTCAAGAACCCTGAAATGCGTGGACAGTTTTGGCTAAAAATATTATCTTACAATACACCCACCATCCATGTTAATATAATTACACTTGTAGTGATAAGAATGAATCAAATACAGGTTAGAAAAAGCTCAATTTTTGAGATGCAGTTGTTTTCTTGGCCACTAGATGTTGCATACTATTCAAACATAAATATGATATTTATTCACTGCATGCAGTAACAATTCAAAGAACTGTTCTGTAAAAAGGAGGGTCCTAGTTTTCATAATATATGTTCATTTGTATTTTTTGTTCTTTGTAAGCTTGTAACATGAATCCTTGCAAACTACAGCTGAGCTTATTTGACACTGCAAACGTTTTTTTTTCCAGCAATAAATTTAATTATTGTGCCACTTAAAGGAATTTTCAACTTCACTCCAAATACTGAACACATTTACAAGTGTGATTTTTCCCTTTTATTCAACTCTTAAGATTTCATGAAAGTAGAAAAACAATTTATACAGTATTTGTCAATTTTAGAAAAAAACAAGAACAATTCTAGTGCACTTTTGGTTTGCAGCTTTCTCTGGGATAAAGGTAAGATTTTAGTTTATGTGTTATGAGAGCTCCTGTGTCCTCCACTCTATGATGGCATTGTTTGATGACCTGGGCTGGCTATTTAAAGCTGTTAAGTATACAGCTTTACCTAGCATCATTCTATCATTTACTAAAATAACCCTGACAAACTAAATGCATTCAATCTTCTGGCGAGACTAATATGCATATACATACTAATATGCTTTTGCACATACTTAAAACAGGGGTCAGTTTGCCTCTTATCTAAATCGGAATCAATGATATGTCATTCTTAAAGGATATACTAATCTGGCCATATAAACACACTCACACATTCTATTTTTCTGAATAGTTTTATAGGCCATGCTTTAAATAACCTTCAATCCTATTGGCTTATTCCCCTTGCTGTACTACTCAGTCCCATTTCCACTCCCCCTCCCTTCTTTCTCCCCCTTTTGTCGGCTCCTCACCCTCAATGCCCCTGATAAACCCCCTCGGGAGCCTGCGTAGCAGGATGTGCGGCTAATTAAGGAGACCTACGTGGACCCAGCATGTTCAAATTCCTCTCCTAAGAGATGTTCAGTGTCATAGAGCGAACAGCAGTGCCGATGCTAACACTAACTCCCTGTCCCTTGTGTAGCGGGACTGTGTTTGTGTGTTGAAGATGAAGTGTCAAATGTTGGAGGTATCCCAGTCCCCTTTTCTTTCTTTTCAGATTTTTTTCTTTGTTTGTGTTCTTACTCCCATTCCTTCCATTAGTTAGCCCCTCAAGTCTTGCCTCTTCCTGTTGCATCTAATAACATGCCGTCTGTTATTTTTCACTCTTAACCAGCTCTCTCTCTCAACTTTTCCCTGCTTTTTTCAAGCCTGTTCAGTCTTCTTGCCCTACTGCTTTCACCTCACTCTCTCCGTAGGTGACAGTGACTCCAGGGTCCCACGGCTGCTGTTCTTTTCATCATCTAAACAAAAAAAAACAGCTTGTGTCCTTGACTTGAGAGCTCTTGAGCATGCACAAGTGAATGAATGACACAAACAGACTAAGGGGACTAAGCGCCTCAGTCTCCCAGGAGGAGACTAAAAGGATCTGCTGGAAGAGGAAGAGGAAAGAGGGAAGATGAAAAGTTTTACGTTGCTTCAATGTGGGACAGAAGATTGTTGCGGTGGGCGGGGAAGAGATGTGGGAGTGAGGAAAGGGTAAAAAAAAGTTTTCATAACAATTTTTATCTTCTTGCTGGCCTGGTCAAAGAGTTATGGAGGAAAAAGAGAAGTAGAACTACACTTTATTGCAGGGATCTCAAACTTATTTTCAAGAGTCGAAATCTGAGATTAAGTAAATCATTTGAAAACCCACTGAGTAGATTTATTAAGATTATTATATTAACTTAAACTTGTTAAACCTATTAACTCTTCATGCCTCAAAAAATTTAGATTTGGTCTTTTTACAAAAAAGCTAACAAACCAAACAATTTCAACCTATAGTAAAATGACCCACTTTAATGTCAAAGCTAGTTAGGTTATCCTTAGTGGCTGGAGTATTTGCTAATGGTGCATAACCTCAAGTCAATGACTCAATAAAATCTGCTAGGATAATTTAAATTGAAAACTTTTAAACTGACTGGAATGTTTGTTTGGTTGTATTGAGATTACTTTCCTTGTGGAGTGCCTTGACATGGCATCTGTTGTATAATATAAATAATAGTATAAATGATATAAGTAAACTGAATTAAATCAAAATTATAGATAGCCAGAATAAGTAGTAATTAAACATGTTGAAAGAGTGTCATTGGTTGCCTTTCGTGACTTGCTTAAAAGTGTATTTGCTGTTTTCCAAATATTTATTTAAAATAATCATATTTATTTACATCATTATTATAAAACACTTTACAGTTAAAAGTAAAAATAATCCAGATTCATTGAGCTAGGTTTATATCTTTGTAAAGCTCTTGAAAAGATCTTTGTAAAAACCCTTCAGAAACATTACCCATTTGTTTTTTTGTTTTTTCTTAGTAAGACCAATATTTTGTCCTGGAGTTTATTCATCCAAGGGGAAAATTACATGTTGTTTTAGCTCATTCTATTATATTGTTCAAAGAGTTATTTTAGATGCTGACAGCTGTGGGCAGGAAGGATCTCCTGTAGTGGTCTGTGTTACAGCAAAACAGAAGTTTCTGATTGTTGTACGACAATCTCATGAAGAGGATTGTCCATGGTTTTCTTGATTTTATGAAGAATCCTTATTTTCTCAACATGCTCCACAGTCGTCCTCAAAACAGAGACGGTCTTCTTTATCATGTTGTTTAGCCTTTTTAAGTCCCTGGCTCTTATGCTGCCACCCTAACAAAGGATGGCCAAAGAGATTAGAATCTACACAACAAACTTGTAGAATATCACCAGCAGTGTGCTGCAAATCTTGAAGGACTCAAGGTTCCTCAAGAGGTACAGTCTGATATGTCCCTTCTTGTAGATTGGTTCACTGTTGAGTCTTCAGTCCTGTCTGTTGTCCGGGTGAACTCTTCTATACTCCTCAACCACCTCCACTTGCCCAATGATACAAACAGTGTTTGACCTAACCTTGTTTCTTCTGAAATATACAGTCATCTCATTTGTTGTATTCACATTTAAGGGAAGATGATTGTTTGCCACCAAGGGGTCAACCAGCTTTCTGTTTTCAGCTTCTTGCCCATCTCTGATACAGCTGACAACTGTCGAGTCATCTGAGTATTTCTACAAATGACAGGTCTCTGTCTCATATTTGAAGTCTGAAGTGTATATATTGAAAAAGGATGTTTAGAGTACAGTCCCTTGCAGTGCTTCTGTGCTGCTGACCACCTGGTTTCACATACACTCTGAGTCTCACAAACCATGGACTTCTTTGTCAGGTGTTCATTAATCCAGCCAATGTTTGTGTGTCTTCCAGAGTTTCTGAAAAAGTAAATCAGGCTGAATTGTATTAAATGCACTGGATAACAAAAAATAATTTGATCTCCACAGTGTGTCTGCTTTGTCTAGATGACGGTGGGTTAGTTAAAGCCAGTGGATGATGGTATCGTCAACTTCAATTCCATGATGACAAGCAAACGGCAGTGAGTCCTGATATGTTTTTGTTTGCTGACCCAACAAGAGTTTCTCCAAGACCTTCATGATGAGCGATTTCAGAACAACAGGTATTTAGTCATTCATGACTGATGTCTCTGTGATTGATGATAGATAGTGGAGTCCTCTTTGGAACAAGGCAGGATGTCCTACACAACACTGAAACTGGGTGCTAAAAGGGAGTAATGATAATGACAGATTAACAGCTGTATTGTTAGTGGGTTTGTTCTTTTGCTGGTTAATAAGTAAGGTAAGAGATTAATAAAATGGAGGGAAAATAAAGACTGGTATAGAAATGAACTGGTTGATGAGAGGACACTCTCAGATGGAAATGGTGGAGATTAAGAGATGATGCATAGTGGCTTGCTTTTAGAGCTGCTAGGAGTGGAAATGAGATAGAACCAGGTTCAAGGTTGCATTTTAAAACCCATTTATATAATGCTCCCAGGAGAGGACGTGTCAATCAAGTTGTCATCACTTTTTTATGGCATCTGTCCCATGGGTTTATGTTGATAACATCAAATATTTCGGCTTACTTGCTTGTTCTTCCAAGGCTTTGATGACCCAGTTTTTGGTTTGTTTGGTTTTTTTTTTATTTCCTGCAACCTCTGCCCAAAAGGACCTCAAAATTTGTGTTACCTTGCGTTTACTTTTTTTAAGAGTCTTTATACAACTCCGTTTTACCTGATTTAATTCCTTCCATTATGGTCAAAGAGACAGTGTTCTAGATTTTTTCCCCCCAAAACGAGCTCTAGTTTTATAGATACATTCTTTGTAAGACAATGTGACATTCATAATTCATAAACTTCGTCACATACACCTTAATTATTATACTTTTATTAATCAAGAAAAATCCTTTACATTTTAGAAATTAGTGCACTTGCCAAGAATACAAATGTAGGCTTAGTCTTTTTTATGTGTTCCATATTCCTAAATAATGCACTATGTCTAACATTTATTTCATTTTTTAAAAATAAATGCACATCAACGAAAACCTAGAAGTACATTTCACAGGTCACATATCCATATTTGTTTTGTTCTTTTTGAAAAATATACTCAATATACATACTTTAACATAGATATCCATACTTCCCTGTTCTGTGTCATATATATTACAACGCTTATGGACTGTAAAACTGCCATGACGTATAGATCCAGATCATTCCAAATCATTCGAAAGTCCGACAGTGTTGATCAGCATAGCAGGTGTTCTCAAAGTAATATGGATGATGCTAAAAATCTTCAAGATTCTTGGGTAAAATAATCTGAATAAATGTTCAGAGTGGGTAACTACTTCAAACTTACCATGACAGTGATCCAAAGAGCATGGTAAAACTTTCTCTGGCTTTGGCCACGAAAGTAAAGACTTAAGTTTCCCAAAACATATATTGAAGTGTGTAGAGCCTAACCTACGGGCACTGGTTTGGTTTCCGCAGCCAGAGAGCCAGCTTAGAGCCATTTTATTGTAACACTAAGAACATCTCTTCTTGTTAACATCAGATCTTATCTTTGCTGTTATTTGCATTTCTGTGCACATATGATTTGATATTGGTTTTCTATCATTTATCTCTGTATTCTTACATTCTGCTATAAAAAGTACTTACTCCAGTTTAAGACTCAAAAAACTCTTTAAGATAGATGAAACTTTGAAAAACAGCTAAAATTACTAAGTACCATTTTTCTAGGGAAAATTTTAAAATCTTCTGAAAATATATATTTATTTTTATGGATTAAAACACGGTAAAAAGCAGTTCCTAAATTGGGTTGGGTAGTTACTTAAGCTTTGTCCCCACTGAGAAGGGTGCCATCCAGTCCGCTTTTTTGTCTGTTTCAGCTTGCTTCCACCAGTGTTTGAATGTGAGAGACAATGAATAATGGAATTTGTAAAGCGTCTTTGAATGTCCAAAAAAGCACTATATATGTTTGATGCATTATTATTGTTATTATTAAGACTGTTCCGTACAACGGACCCGTACCAGTCCATTAATGGCCCCCGTTCAGTTGTAGGTCGATAGCACAATGTTCTGTAAGGGTTACGCCGAAGGTATTGGCATCACACATCAGTCTTTTGACTGGGGAAATGAAAAAAATATTTCTCGTGACTTGCACAAAATATAAACACCAATGCTGTTGTTTCATCTTATTGGACACAGAATATGTTTCTCTGCTCTGCACAGAGTCAAATCATAAACACTGCAGTAAGGTTTGTGTAAAAATGGAACCGAAAACCAAGCACAAGCTGCTGTCTTGACTTATTTGTTGTTTTATTGTTTCATGATTCTCAATGTACTTGTATGATGGCAGCCCGCTGGTGGTGGAAACACTCCTGAATTCACGGGATCATAAAGTAGCAGACCAGACCAAGCCACAGCATTATGCTCATTAGAAACAAGGCTTTAGGGTACTGAAAAACCAAGAGCGGGTCTTTAGATAATCTCTGAACATCAACATATCTGATAGCAAAGCTGTTTATATAGTCAGGCTGCTCAAGAATCTTTCTGTTGTACGCTTTTCTACACAAAGATCACAATGTGATTTCCATATACCCTCTATAAAACAAATTGTGTTATTACAGAGCACATTACAACATCATCTAGTCCAAATCAGAGCAATTAGTCATTAGAAAAAAAAAGTTTTTTGCATAATTGTTTCTTGAAATGTAAGAAACTTCCTATCAAGCCTATCATTGGTTGCTTTTATCAATGAATTATTTAGATGTGTGTCATTGCTGACAAAAGCAGCTGTCCGCCATCTGATGGTGTTTACCAAGTTACTTCCCGTCTTCTATAAAGCTCTCATTCTTGAACCCTTTCTCATTTTCCTGTTCTGATCTTTTCTGTCCACAGCTTCTGCGGCACCTTTCTGTTTACACACAGCCCACCCTACCTCCCCTTTTCTCTCATTATCTGTTTCCATCTCCATTTTGGTTTCTTAACAAGCTGCTTCCTGTCTGTCTGGCACAGCTGTTGATTACCTAATTACCTTGCTTCTCACACACAAAAACACTTACAACACACTCACACAATCCCAGACATTTTTTTCAAGTTATATACACACAGAGAGAAATACTTCTGAGGATTAAACTATTTATTCAAGTCAATATAAAAATTTTTACACAAACTCCGTGTGTCAAAAAAAAAATTCATTGTTGTGCATGTGATCCATCAGCTGTACTAATCTGTACGTGTATGTGGTGTGTGTGTGTGTGTGTGTCTGTTTCTGTCCTAGTTTTAACTCAATCCACCTCTTCAATGCATTATAATGCATATAGTAAGAGTATCTCATTATTTTGTTTGGGACACAGTCAATAAGTTCTGTTATCAATGCTATTTGTATTGCGCACTTTCAACACAAGGCAATTCACGGTGCTTGACATGATTAATGAAATAATGTGCTTTTGGTCAAATAAAATTTTATTTTTCCACTTTAGGGTTATAGGGATTTTCTCCTATTATTTAATCTATTAAAACAGGAAAACCATGCAAAGAATAAAAGAACAACTGTTAAGAAGAAAAACATGTTAAGGATCATCTTACTCAGAACTGAAATTGCTAAAAAAGCATTAGAAATGTTATACAGCCTACATGAAAGAACCTATATAAGGATATATGCGCATATATGAACCTACTTGCAGTGTATATGTAGCATATGTATGCACATTTATATGACTCATCTAAGTTTATATATGCCACCTATAGGCCAAATGGAGGTGCATATATTTGCATTTACAGGCCATATTTGTCACTGGTATTGCTTCTTTATATCCACATATAAGCTCTATATGTACATAAAAGTCTCCTATATAGCATGGCAGGATCTGTTCATTTATCCCACTTTGGCAACTGTCATACTTGATCCCTAGCTCATACTTTTAATTATCAATGTATTAACTATATATATCTGTCTGAAGTCCATTACAGAAAAAAAATCATGCAACAACCGCTCTATGTGCAGACACATGAAATTTGTATCACATGTGATTGGGATGGGCTAGCACTGTTGCCTTGGAGCAAGAAGGTCGTGGTTCGTATCCCAGCCCAGGGCCTTTCTGCATCGAGTTCGCATGTTCTCCACAGTCCAAAAACATGACTGTCAGGTTAATTGATCACTCTAAATTGTCCTGAGGTGTGGGTGTGTGAATGCATGGTTGTTTGTCCTGTCAGTGGCAATCTGTCCAGGGTGTACCCCGCCTCTTGCCCGAGGTAGGCACCAGCCCCCCGCAACCCCTTGAGGACTAAGCGGTTCAGAAAATGGATGGATGTAATTGGCATGTTATGAAATTAACTATGACAGGACACAGAATTGCCACCCTTAAAACTGTTTTCCTTTTTGTGTATTGTTTACTTTATCACAGATATTCTAAGAGGCAACAGGGGGCACATATGTCACACATATTCACAACCTATTTCAAAACATATGTTAAAACCGATTTATATAGATTCTTTCCATGTTGGAGTCTTTTTACAGTGTTATTCTGAATTTCAAAAGAGCAATTGTTTACCCGGTGTGTAATCTGACACCAAAAGTCGGAGCAAATAAAAAATGGTAGTGTTTACAATAGAGCTTCACAAATTATAACAAATTTATTTTTATTGCAGTATCAATGTATGTGATAAGCATAATGCTTAGATATTATGGCATCACAATGTGATAGCTGTGTAAGCACCATGCATTCAGATTCTCTGTAGATGTGGTGAAAGTTGTTTAAGGTAGCATAAAAATGTTTTAGAAAGTAAAACAAGTACTGGGATGGTCAAATTGTTAAAAAGCTAAAACTAAGTTGTTTCAATGCCAAAAGAGCAGACAACAGCCAAGAGCAACTTTAAAAAATAACTCTGATTCTATTTGTTGATTGAATACAAATACAGAAATATATTTCTTTCACCAGCAGCTGGAACCATTACAGATTATCTGGGCTCCAAGTCTGCTATGAACCAAAAGCAGAAAGGCATTAACAGTTTTTAATTCATCGGAAGTCAACTTGTTATTTCAACATTTATCAATTTAATCTTATATTGTATTTGTTCTCAATATGGTGCAGTCTTAGTGTATTGCGTATATACCTCTAAATGGGTAACTGTTTGTCAGGTATTTTTGTACTGTTTTTGTTTTTGAAACAATTTTTGAATATTATTGTATACGTGTTAAATATAATACCTTTCTGGTTTAGATTTTCTTTTAAAAGAGTAGGCCTTTGAAGCAGGTCATAGATTTCCCTGGTGATGAGGTACCTGAGGTTCTGGTAACCTAAGGTACTGGTATATAAGGTACCCTATCTCTAACCCCAGGCCATTACAGATGGGATGGATGGATGGAGTCTGAAGATTAACAGCTACAAAAGCTCATGGAGAGCGCAGACCTCCGCGAAGGCAGCTCAGTGCCACTTCCGCCAGACACTGAGCTGGATGACACCCAAAATCTGAAAACTTGTTGCTGTTCCCACTGCAGAGATTTCCTGAAAATTTCATCAAAATCCATTAATAACTTTTCCAGTTATGCTGCTAACTATCTCAGTTCTTCTCAACTCTGCCAAACTAATAACCACCTTGGTGGAGGTAAATATTCATTTTACATAGTTTTTCTTTAGTCCCAGCAATTAGGATACCCAAGGCAAACACTGAACTATAATTTATATAAGAGTCAGCGAGTTTATATGTCTTGTTCTTGAATGGTTAATGCAGACTGCAGAAATCTGCTCAAGCACGTTCCAAATAGTATGATCTTCCCTTTGGAAATTAACCAAGTTGGCCTTTTTAGTTTTTTTTATTTTATTGAGGAAGAAGTTTGTCTAAAATCTTCAATAAAACAGGGAACGTCTATAACTTTTATTGAATTCTTTCTAATTATATCTTATAAGTTAGTTAAAATCAAATCCATTTCCGTCCCTTTTTGTTACCATCTTCCACTCTCATTTTTGCCATGACCTTTTTAATCCTTTGTGCCTTTCCTCTACCTAATTAAATGTAAAATTGCATTAGGGTGTACAGAAGTGCTTACTGCCTGAAAAAAAAACACATTAGATACAATGTTCACCTTCTAAATGAAATGACAGCCGCTTCTCATTTCACCCTTTTGCACCCTCCCTCTCTAACACTATTGACTTCTAAACCTCTCTTGCTCGATTATTGCCACTTCATTTTAGCATTGGTGGAAACCTCTTCTTTCCTCCCGGTCTATATTGCTTTGCTCTCTCTGTAATTAACGATCCTGATTATGTGTGCCAGGATAGCCATTAGCTTGGCTTGTGCAAAGACCCATGCCCTCCTTTCTATTACAAACACACACATTTGCTTTAATGCAAAAACATGCCTACAGACCCACTTACTTTATCGCATTCTCTTACACACAGGCACTTATGCTCTCGAGACTAATTACCAGTCAGGTGTGCCATCTTTTTTCTTTTATTTTGGCCAATGAGGTGCTAAGAAGCATATGCCTTTCTTTTTGTTTTCTTTTTCTTATTTGTTTATTTATTTATTGCTAATTCGCCGTAGCAGTCCTCTTTCCTGCACTATGTCTTGCTGTCTCCCTTCTTCTCTACTACTGCTGAGATAGGGTTTTTACTGGTTACGCTCAGTGTCAGAAACAATGAAAAACTGTCAGACACAGAGGTGAGGAAGCACCGGGCTGCATTAAAATCAGACAGAAACAAAGGTGCAGCTCTGTGTCATCCAACTGCTGCATTTTTTTATTTAATTGAAATGGTTTCTGTAGCTAGGCCACAGTTTTTCTGCTGTTTGGGTAAATAAAGCAGTTTGTATGTAGCCAGCTCTTGGTGATTCCCAAAGGAACAACAAACATAAAGCAATTACAAATTCTAGATAAGTATATAGTGCTAAACCAAAGAAAAAAATTGAAGTGGATTTTTTAGAAAGTGAATTTACTTTTAAACAGTTTTCAACCTTAATCTTTGATGTTTGTCACAGTGTTGACATTCTGTAAACTTTAAACTAGGAAAATTCAGCTTTAGCAAACCGTTTAATCATTCTTCTTCGCTCGTCTTCCAGTACTAATGAAAAGTCACTGGGATAATGATCAACAGCAGCCACTTACTTATCTTAACTGGGTTTAATCTTGGAAGGATCTTTCTTGGCTCTGCATTGATGACTTTAAGGCCTGGCTCGACATTTGTAGCTGTCAGTTCTCAAATGGTTGCACTATCTCTGAAATTTAAAAAAGAAACTCATATTTGTAATATCGATATAAATCCTTTCTTAAATGTCATTCATGTGACTTATGTGACTTTCTTTATAGATTTTTATACTATAAATTTTGATTTTCTAACCATAATTATTAGTTTCACCAAAAATAGTTGCCCATGTGAACCTGCTGTTTCAAACCTGCTGTTTTATAATCTTAAAAGACAAAGTAGTAATATTTTCCATTACATTGTATTTTTGCATTGCATTTCATTGCATTAACATGAAGAGCTTTATTAGGTAGTCATGTAAAATTTGTACATGTCAAAAAAATCGTAATCGCAAAAGCTTCAAAACACTGATTCCACATAAATGAGTTACGCAAGTGCGCAAATTCTAGAGCTGAGGATCAGGGTGACTGAAAGCTCTGCTCCCAGTGGTGTTAAGCCGGGCAAAAGGAACAACATGATGAGTGGCTGAATGAACTGGAAGGAGTGGCAATGTGAAGCAGGTCACACAGATAAAGGGGGGCAAGGCTGTGAATGTACTTTAAAGTGAAAATTTGAATTTTAAAGGTGACCCTGGGTTCTATGGGCAACCAGTGAAGCTGCTGATGAACTACAGTAATGAGTTCCCTTTAGAGAGTCATTGGTTCTGATTTGAGCTGCAAAGTTCTGTAAGAGATGGCGTTTATGAACGGTCTCATTGGGGAGGCCTAAAAGAAGAAAACTGCAATACACGATCCGGGAAGTGATAAGGCCATGGAAAGGATGGAAGCAGCATGGACAGTAAGAAAAGGATGAAGTTGGATTATGTTGGGTATAAGTAGAAGTATGCAGGCCAGGTGATATAATTATTATGAGATTGAAATTCAATTCAGTTTGTTTATATAGCACCAATTCACAACAGATGTCATTTCAAGGCACTTTACCAGAGAAGAAATGTCAATACAATTATAAAAAATTCCTATCAGTCAAAATTTCTTTTTTTAAAGAAACACAGTTGATTGCGTCATCACTGACGTGAGATTGGGCCCTGTTGATGCGGACTTTCCAACCACAGCAGTCCCTCATACTGAGTAAGCATGTAGCAACAGTGGAGAGAAAAACTCCCCTCTAAGAGGAAGATACCTCCAGTAGAACCTGGCTAAGTACGAGGGGCTGTCTGCTACGACTGCTTGGGGTTTGACAAGACCGAGCAAAGACACAGAAAAAACTAAAGAAATTTGGGAGAATGTTGGCTCTGGGAGATTTTCGGGAGGGGTACTGAAATGCGGGACTCTCCTGAGAAAATTGGGAGGGTTGGCAAGTATGATTGTGCATTAGCATTTTTTAAATTTTTCTTAAGCAAAAATATATATTAGGTACATGCCGGCAAAAGCATTAGGAAAAATAGCAACAATAGAGGTACATATGGTCTTACATACCTTCAACAACACTGCTACTGTCTTTTTCTGTCGTAATCCGACACAGCTGATTATCTCCTTTACGATAACAATGTTTGTTTTGACCTGAGTCAAATCTGAGTTCTGTACTCTGAGTCTGCCCCCTAGCTGAACTCTCCAGTAGTATGTGCAGTGAGCAAAAAAAAAAAACATCCTCTTTACGCAGCTTGTTGCTTCATAGTTGCTGGAGTCAACAATGTAAGGTTAAAAAGCAAGTATATTTCTGGCCTTACTGTTAAAATGCACTTTCAATAAAGTGAGTATTGGCAAAACTGGTTATTATTTCTATGTTCAGGCAGTGGGAAGTGCTACTGGCAGCTGCTGAAAGTTACTAATAAAGTAAATTGTAATCTTAACTTTTAAAATACAGCAATCAGTAAAGTAACTAAGTTACTTTTGGAAGAAGTAAACAGTAGTCAGTAATCATATTACTTTTTCAAAGTAACTGTGGCAAGACTGATTGTCATTCACCTGTTACAATGCATCATCATAAAAATCCTTCACAGCATCAGGCACACCTGTTGCTCCTAGTACTGCCAGCATATCTCTCTTTTTTGCAGCTTTGGAAGTAACGAAGGTGTCAGGTTAGCCCACCGCTTTCCTGCTTTAACACACATAGAAACATAGCGTAGAACGTTCACTGAATTCTGATTAGTTGAGAGGATATATCGCGTTTAGCGTAAAAATAGATTCAGCGCTTATGGCGGTTTGGAAAAGAACAGCACCTTGTACCTACATTTGAACAAGGATAGATATATCGATTTGGCAAGAAATGTTGATGGAGAAGTGAATATGTTCAATACACAGCAAAATTGCATTAGAAACGTTTTTTTTATGCCGTTTTTCGCATTTTGGAAAAGAGCTCTTCATATATTTTTAGCATTCCATCTAACAACAACAACAACCATTGCTCATTCAAAGTTCATATCAGCTTTATATTCAGTTATGCATTTAATTTAACTCAACTGAAATGTCCAAAATGTGCACTTTATTGAAATGCTTAGACTTAATAAAATAGCGGATGGCAGATGGTTTATTGCAACTGAATGATCAAAAAAACAGAAGGTGTTAATTTTGCCTCTGATAAATATGTGACAAGAATAAAGGAGCTGCTTGGACCTCTTGGCACTTTAGCCAGATCTTCTTTAAGAAACCTTGCCATAAACATTGAATCTGGCTTTACGTTAGACGCACATGTAAGTTATATGGTTCATTCTTGTTTTAATCAATTGCACAACATTGGTTAATGAAGGTTCATTGCCTCGTATTATGAGCTTGAAATGATTATTCATACATTTGTTTTATCACAATTGGATTACTGTACTGTGATGGACTGGCGACCTGTCCAGGGTGTCCTCTCCGACCCCTGGAGGTCTAAGCAGTTCAGAAAATGGATGGATGGATGGATTTGTAGCTCCACAAAAATATTAATAAATGAATTACTGTAATGGTCTGTTTACGTTTCTTAATAAAACCTCTCTTGAAAAACTGTAAGTTGATCAAAATACTGCTGCCAGGCTTTTCACTAAATCCTCCAGGTTTTCTCCAGCAACTCCAATCCTGATGAAACTACATTGACTTCCAGTGTATTTAAGGATGCAATTTAAAATAATTTTACTGACATGAAAAGCTCTTCATAGACACGCACCAACGTATATCTGAGGGCACTTGCATTTAAAAGTCCCGAACATGTCCCTCAGCTCCCGTGGTCAGGGTCTGCTAACAGTTCCTCCAACAAGATTGAAAACAAAGGGAGAGAGAGTTTTTTGCTTAGTGGCCCCTAGACTATGAAACTCCCTACTAATGGACTTAAAATTGGTGTACTCTATTGTCTCTTTTAAGGGCCAGTTAGACCTGTCTTTTTAGAATTGCATTTTCTCAAATGTCTTTGTGTATTTTCATATATTTATGACTAACCCTAAACCTAACCCTGTAAAGCACCTTGTGATTTTTAAACCTTAAAAGGTGCTATATAGATATAATTTTACTTACTTATATTGTAATAAATGAGCAGACACCATAAGCTATACACATACTTCAAATATAGATCTTTATATATCATGTTTTTGTAAATCTTAATATACATTGAAAGATAGGAATCCATGTGTGTCAGCCTAATACTATGTCAGCCTAATAATTAAACATATTATTTTTTTTACCCTCGAATACTTCTTTAGAGACAATTATAAAACATATTACATTTGGACAGATGTAATAACAAGTAAAACGTGCCCTTATAATTTTTAGTGAGTTAGGTCACCTTCAGCGATCATCAGTAGGTGATTAAATCACCTGTCCATCATCTTCTTCAAAGAAATCAAATTATCAAAACTATTCAAGCATTACAATGGGTGCTAATCAGCTGAAAAAAGACCCATCATTCCTAATTCTTACCATGCCTAAAATTTTCCAGTAAATCCACATTACGCAAATTCATTCATGCTTTTTATGTAAATCAATTAAATAGAGAGAATTTTGGTATTTTCTTTTTTATGTAATTTTGTGAAGCTCTTGTGACCAAGCAAGCTGCCTTGCCGGTTTAAAGCTCCTCGTGTTGATTTTCATGCAGCTAATTTAACTTTCGGAAGGCAGTCCGAGCTAAGAAAAATCAACAAACCATCAAATTGCTCACCCTTAAAACTGTCGATTTCCATGCAGAAATAACAGGGTTAGAATCTTTGGTTATTTTATTCAACAATAAAAGCAAGTATAAAATTGACAGAACAGAAAGTTTGTCAAAACATCCAAATACATATTTTATTTTGACCTGGTGAATTTTATTAGGTCAGTAAATTCAGGCGATGCTCACAGAGCGACTAGTTTGACGCATATACACAGAAGATACATTTTTGAGCTGATGCTTGTAAAGCTCGTAGGTGGACCTTTCTCTGCTGGATGTTTTAAACACTTGCGGATCGTGGTTGGCTATGCAGCGTCGACATCGGGCAACATCACTACAGTGAGAGGCTCTGACTGGTTGCCGTCCGGCCTCAAGAGCATTAAGACTGTCAAAAGTTCAACTAGCTGAATTTCTGCATTGCTAGCATTATGAGCTTTGAAGCTTAAAACACAGGAAAAGCTTGAAACGTTGATGGAGCCAACGCTCACAAAGGGCCGCAGAGACTGCGACGCTCCTTTGACGGCCTCAACCATAGACTTAACCTGTAATCTTTTCGCTGCTGACACTGACGTTTGTTTGTTAGTACACATTACTGAAAGGTATGTTACTGCTACGCATTGTGCGTAATCATCTCATCTAGTTTCTTTTTGGATTCACCATTTTACGCTCCCCATTTACTGTGGCAGTGATAAAGATTTTGCTGTTTATTTGCTTTTAATGGGCTTTATTGTCATCATAGTCTAACTACTTTTTTGGGGGACTTTAATAAGACCCATGTGAATGTGAAAAGACCGTTCTTGTCTGAGATTGATTGGTTTGGTCATGTTTACTGGACAACAATGGGGCGATTTTTTTTCACTATTTATTTACTTCATGGGTGTGTGCTGGCAAAAGTGCTCGCTTTGTCTACAATTATGATTTATTTTACCAATTGGAAGCATATATATAGTAAAGAGAATCGGTCCAAGCACAGAACCCTGCAGTACTCCACAAGTAACCCTTAAGTGTGAAGATTTATCATTAAAATGAACAAACTGGAATCTGTAGGACAGATATGATTTAAACCAGCCTAGTGCTGTTCCCTTGATTCCTATGTTCAAGCCTTTCTGGGAGAATATTATGATCGACTGTGTCAAAACCAGCACTGAGTTCCAACAACACCAGAACAGTCACAAATCCATTATCTGAGGCCATTAGAATATAATGAGTAACTTTCATCAGTGCTGTTTCACTGCTATGATGAGCTCTAAAACCTGACTGAAATTCAGGTTGTTGCTGTTTAGATGCTCACATACTTGATTAGCAACTAATTTTTTCAAGAATTTTGGATAAGAAAGAAAGGTTAGATATAGGTCTGTAGTTAGCCAAGTCATCTTGATCCATGGAGGGTTTCTTAAATAAAGGTTTAATTACAGAAACCTTAAATTTCTGTGGTACATATCCATTTATTAAAGGTAGATTCATCAAGTCACTCACATAGGCTGCACGGTGGCGCAGTGGTTACCACTGTTGCCTTGCAGCAAGAAGGGTTGTGGGTTCGTTTCTCGGCCCAGGGCCTTTTTTGCATGGAGTTTGCATGTTCTCCCCGTGCGAGTTCCCTCTGGGTACTCCGGCTTCCTCCCACAGTCCAAAAACATGACTGTCAGGTTAATTGATCACTCTAAATTGTGTGGGTGTGTGTGCGCATGGTTGTTCGTCCTGTCTGTCTCTATGTGTGTCCCTGTCATGGACTGGCAACCTGTCCAGGGTGAACCCCGCCTCTCGCCCATTGACAGCTGGAGATAGGCACCAGCCCCCCCGCAACCCCTAGAGGAACAAGCGGTTAAGAAAATGGCAGATTCTTTTAAAATTGTTACAGAACTGTCTGATAGTAATATGATTTTGGAACACTGGGTAAAGTAAATTCAAAGGCTATCAAAAAATTGTCAGATAGGACTGGGTTATGTGGCAAGGCAAGGCAATTTTATTTGTATAGCACACTTTCAACACAAGGCAATTCAAGGTGCTTTACTTGATTAAAATCAGAATACAGCACAAATCAATTTGCTGATTAAAATACAAGAAAGTAATTACAATAAGACAAAAATCAAGACAGCACAACAATATAAGGACAAGCAGGTAAAAACACAGTTTTAATTCACTAAATGATCTAGCTGAAAAGCTCACAGTTCTTCCTTCCACTGAAAAAAACTCACGGTTCTTAATAAAAAAAAAACCCACAAAGTATTTACAGTAATCAAGATTATAATTAGTGTGAAAATTGTGTGGGAGGACTTTTACTTCATCACACTCAATGCCGTATGTCAGTACAACGTCTAAAGTGTGCCGACCAGAATGCGTGGGTCCCTTCACTCTCTGAGTAAAGCCAATTGAGTCTAAGATAATATTAAAGGCTGCAGTTAGGTTATCACTTTCGGTGTCCACGTGAATGTTGAAATCTCCTACTATAATTACCTGATAAGTGTTTAAATCTAAATCAGATTAAAAAAAACATGAGATATGGTCCAAGAATTGAGAGTAAGGACCTGTTGGACAATAAAAACCACAAACAAAAGTGGTTTTAATGTTTTGCATCTTGGATGAGGAAAACTAAGGATTAGATGTTCAAAAGAGCTGTAGTTAATAATTGATCTAGGGCAAATTTGCAAATCTGAATGAAAGATGGTTGCAACTCCTCCTCCTGGGCGCCAGCACGAGCGGCAGCCTCTCTAGCAGCTCCGTGTACTCACACACTTTTCCTCCTTTCTATTTTTTTATTTCGTGGTATTTTTGTTACTTTCTTGGTTCTCTAGAAAGGTATTACTCTATCCTATGGATATGGACTCTTCTAAGCCGAGACTCGTTTACTCGAGGAACTTTCTACACGCTCTGAGAGCAAAGTCCCGCATCGGTGTGGTTCCATGTTTACCAGACGAGGTAAGGAAGCCGTACCGAGGATGCAGAGCCGGCGCTTTGCTAAAAGCTAAGCGGCTAGCAAAAAAGTGGAGATACAAGCCTCCGGTACCGTCGATGATCATGGGAAATGTTAACTCACTACCGAATAAGATCGACGAACTGGCTGTGCTGACAAAGAATGTCAAGATCTACAGGGAGTGCAGTTTACTGTGCCTCACTGAAACGTGGCTAACAGCTAGCATCCCAGATGCTAACGTGGAGCTACCGGGCTTCAGCACAGTCAGAGCGGACAGAGACGCTAGAGCCTGCGGGAAGCGCATAGGCGGAGGACTCGCACTGTATGTAAACAAACGGTGGTGTAATCCTGGGCATGTGAGCGTTAAAATATCCCACTGTTGCAGGGACATTGAACTTTTTGCTGTAAGTTTACGTCCCTACTACGTGCCGCGGGAGTTCAGCCACGCCATTGTTGTCACTGTTTACATTCCTCCGCGCGCCGACGCGGAGGCGGCGTGTGACGTCATACATAGTGCTGCAGCTAAACTACAAACTCAGCATCCTGAGGCTCTAATGCTTATCTCTGGGGACTTCAACCATACTACACTGGAAAAAACACTGACGGCTTTCCACCAGTATGTGGACTGTAACACCAGGGGAAATAAGACTTTAGATCTGATGTATGCAAACGTCAAGGATGCATACAGTGCCACCCCCCTGCCTGCACTGGGGAAAGCAGACCACAATCTCGTCCTGCTCAAACCTCACTACACACCAAAAGTGAGGAGGTCACAAATAACCACATGCTCATTCAGGAAGTGGTCTCCTGAAGCTGAGCAGGCTCTGAAAGACTGCTTTGAGACCACTGACTGGGACGCATTGCAGCAGTCTCACAATGACAACATGGAGGAGATGGTTGACTGCACAACGGACTATATAAACTTCTGTATGGACGTTGTTGTTCCAGTAAGATCTGTGCGCTGCTTCGCTAACAACAAGCCCTGGATAACCAGTGACATCAAAGGCCTCCTGAACCAGAAGAAGAAGGCCTCCAGAGATGGTGACACACAGGAGCTCAAGCGGATACAGAAGGAACTCAGAGTCCAGCTCAGAGAGGGGAAGGAGCAATACAGAAGGAAAATAGAACAGAGGATGCAGAACAACAGCATGAGGGAGGTATGGGAGGGGATGAAGACCATCACTGGCTGCAGCTCAAAGAAAGGAGCCCCCATTGAGGCTGATGTGGGAAGAGCAAACCAGTTAAACCAGTTTTTTAATAGGTTTGATCTCCTTGCACCTACGAGCACAGCAACCCCCACCCACCCAACCCCACAAGCCATCTCCAGCACAGAGGAGGACACCTCCCCTCCCCCGCTCACACCACCCACCATCACAGCAGCTCAGGTATGTGGAGAGCTGAGGAGGCTACGCCCCGGCAAAGCTACAGGTCCAGATGGGGTCTCCCACAGACTACTGAAGACCTGTGCGCAGGAACTGGGACACCCCCTACAGCATATCTTCAACCTGAGCCTGCGACAGGGGAGGGTCCTCCAGCTGTGGAAGACATCCTGCATCATTCCAGTCCCCAAGAAACCACATCCTGGGGAGCTGAACGACTTCAGGCCCGTCGCCCTGACGTCCTATGTGATGAAGACCATGGAACGGCTGCTGCTCCATCACCTGAGGCCACAGACCCACCACGCTCTCGACCCTCTGCAGTTTGCTTACAGAGAGAAGGTTGGAGTGGAGGATGCCATCATCTTCTTGCTTCACCGCTCTCTCTCTCACCTGGACAGAGGCAGTGGTGCTGTGAGGATTACATTTTTGGACTTCTCGAGCGCCTTTAACACCATCCAGCCTCTGCTCCTCAGGCACAAACTGACAGAGATGGGAGTAGGATCAGACCAGGTGGCATGGATTACAGACTATCTGACCGGCAGACCTCAGTACGTTCGACTGGGGGACTGCAGGTCCAACACTGTTACCAGCAACACTGGAGCACCGCAGGGAACTGTGCTCTCTCCGGTCCTGTTCACCCTGTACACGTCCGACTTCCAGTACAACTCAAAGCTCTGCCACGTGCAGAAGTTCGCGGACGACACAGCTATCGTTGGCTGTATCAGGAGTGGACAGGAGGAGGAATACAGGGAGTTGATCCAACGTTTTGTCACGTGGTGCGACTTTAATCACCTGCTCCTAAACACCACAAAGACCAAGGAGATGGTGGTGGACTTTAGGAGAATCAGGCCGCACCTTGAGCCTGTCAACATCAAAGGTGAATGTGTGGAGGTGGTTCACACCTACAAATACCTGGGAGTGCAGCTGGATGACAAACTGGACTGGACTGCCAACACAGACGCCCGGTACAGGAAAGGACAGAGCCGTCTGTACTTCCTCAGAAGGCTGGCGTCCTTCAACATCTGCAAGAAGTTGCTACAGATCTTCTACCAGTCTGTAGTTGCGAGCGCCCTCATGTACGCAGTGGTGTGTTGGGGGGGGCAGCCTCAAGAAGAAAGACGCTGGACGCCTGAACAAACTGGTGAGGAAGGCAGGAACTGTTGTTGGCACAGAGCTGGACAGCCTTACATCTATGGCAGAGAAACGGACTCTGAACAGGCTACTGTCCATCATAGACAGTCCACACCATCCACTGCACAACGCCATCTCCAGGCAGAGGAGCAGCTTCAGTGACAGACTTCTGTCATTGTCCTGCTCCACTGACAGACTGAAGAAATCGTTCCTCCCCCACGCCATGCGGCTCTTCAACAACTCTAGGGGGAGGGCCATAAAATCAACCATAGAACACTGGACTTAATGCTAATCACACCATGCACCTTCGGTCACACATGCACTTTATCATACACACACATCTACAAGTTGGACTCTAAGTATGTACAGCTGTTTTTGCATACTGACATCTGCACAACTGCACTCGAACTGGACTGGCAGACATTATACTTTTGTATACCATTATATTTTACCTTAGTTCTTCTTTTAAATTTTTATATTGTATTCTCCCTGCATGCCCCTGTGTTCCCGTAAGCTGCTAGAACTGTGAATTTCTCTTGGAGATGAATAAAGTATCTATCTATCTATCTATCTATCTATCTATCCATCTATCCATCTATCCATCTATCCATCTATCCATCCATCCATCCATCCATCCATCCATCCATCCATCCATCCATCCTCGCCCGAAAGTTTTGGATAATTGGAAGGAGATCACTCATTTATAATTACAAAATCCTCCTGCTACAACGAGATTTCTGATAGGCAAAATAGATCAACTTTATTATCACATATAAAGTCATTTATGAATAAAGTCTTTGAAGAGAGGGATCTTATGTTCAGTAAACCACATCTAATTGCCCTATTTTCTTTCTTGATCATAGTCGTAATTATTTTAATGAGATTTTCATAGTTTACTTTCGTCAGGTTAACTTTTAGTCTATTTGATTTTGGCAGTGGGCAACACACTGTCTCAATGGGGTATTGAGCGGGTAACAGTACAGAAGCTGCAGAGAGGTGGGTTACACTACAACTCTGCTTCCTGGTCTGGACCCTGGTTTGTCAGTATTTTGAAGGATTAATAAATCTGTCCAGATTCCTAGAAGGAAGTCCTGCTCCATCCAAAGTGGCATGGATGCCATCTCTCCGGATCAGACCAGGGCCCTCATTTATCAAGCGTACTTACGCACAGATCCGTGCGTATTTTGTGCGTAAGAACAATTCTACGCATTGTGTGGTATTTATCAATTTGTACTTTTGCGTAGAAATGTTCCTAAATATAAGTACAGTTCTGAATGTTCATACGCACAGCATCTACTGTTAGAACGGAGGAACTGCAGCACTGAAACAGTTTTACTTTAACAGAATATTTCTCTCAGCAGTTTATTGCCTCCACCAAGGAGCTCATGTTGCCGTCTGTCTGTGTTATAACAGAATAATGTAAAAGTTATGCATGGATTAGCAAGAAACTTTAAGGAAATATTTGAAATTTTCCAAGAAGTACATAATTTAATGTTGGGTTGATCATGCATGGCGCTGTCACTCGCAATCTGCGCTGTGCGGCCGCAGACCCAAACCCCCCTCCCGTTTATTTGTCTATTTATTACACCAAGCGTTTCAGTTTAATGGGATTTTGTCACACCTTTAATTAAAAGGTTTACAAACTGTACCGTGACAACTAAATGTTCCTGCTTATCAGTGAAGCAGATTTTCCTGTATTCCTTTTGTGATGGCAGCACAAGCCGTGTCTCCAATTACGCATGGCCACTAAAGTGTGAATTATGATGATCGGAGCACCCTTTGTATTAGATCTGGTCTAGCTGTCTACTGAGAGATGTTTTATTGTATTAATTTTAATATTTAACGATTTTTTCCCCTTAATTTCCAACAGGAACATGTCCACTGTCCCGAACGTATTTACTGCCTGCCACCTCTGTCCCAGGCGGAGTTATTCTTTTTTTAAATTAGTTTCCCCAGAGCTGATAAAATCAAACAGCAATGTTCATTATTAAATTATTTAATATGTTCAAAGAAATTAAGGATTTACACAGAAGTTAATATAAGCAAATGAAATTATTCGCCAAATTTTTTATTTTTTTTTGTCTGATCTGCAGCAGAAATATAACGGCTGCGTGCTGGGAGAATTAAACAGAGAAACCGCTGATGGCAAAAACTATCGGTGGTGAAATGAATTTGTATAAACTGACATTTTTTTAGGTCTGTAAATCATCAATACTTTTTTTATTTCCCCAACTATGTTTCACATTGATCTCTGTGTCATTAAAATTCCTTTTTTTCCTCTCTTGGAAGTTGTTTTAAGGAAGAATGTGAGGACTCAATGCATAATGTGGTGCTACCAAATATGGTTAATTAAGGGCGTTTCTGTATGCAAATGACAGTGAACGGGCACGAGGACCTGTGTACGCACAAGCGGGATTTATCAAAAGCTGATTGCGGAGGAGCGTGGGTACGAGAGGCCACCGCATGTTTAATAAATCACACTTTGACGTGTACTTACGCACATCCTAAATTTCCTTCGTAGGATAGAATATAGGAACATTTCTACGAACGTTTGATAAATGAGGGCCCAGGTTTTCCCCAAAGAGTTTTTCAAAATTTCAATGTAGCCCACATTATTTGCTGGACACCACTTAGACAACCATCTATGAAATGACAGCATGCAGCTAAACATGTCGTCAGTGGTCCGATCGGGCACGGGACTAGAAAATGTTATACAGTCCAACATCTTTTTAGCAAACTTACACTCTGAAGCAATACTAATTTTAGTGACCTCTGATTGGTGTAACTAGTTGTCGTTACTGCCACCGTGAATAACAGTCTTACTGTACTTATGCTTATCCTTAGCCAGCAGTTTCAGGTGGGATTTTATGTTGCCTGTTCTGGCCCCATGAAAACATTTGACTATGGTCGATGGTGTCTCAAATTCCACGTTTCGGACTATGAAACTGCAAATTACCAGAGTCTGTTTCTCAGTTGGTGTGTCACTGAGTGGAGAAAATCTGTTAGAAACCCGGTGGTGCCCTTTAGGCTCGGAACTATGCTTTCTACATACCATCACCCAGTCAGCCTGAGATCCCAGCTGTGTGGGTTCTGTTGGAGGACCGCTAGGTTTTTCTATCTTTGTTGGCTCCGCGCTGGCTAACGGGCCTCGACTATTTACTGGATTCTCAACAGCACGGAGCTGGCCTCTAACTCTGAAACCCTTGCCTCCAAAGCTACGAAAATGCTACATTTACTACACTTAACATTATCACTAAAGCAGGTGGGGGAGTAACTAAACATCTGACAAAGAGAACAGGAGAGAGGAGCCGCAGAGGGGGAAGAAGGAGAGATAGGAAGAAGGAGAGATAGGAAAATAGGTAGCCATAGCTGCTACAAAGCTAAGCAAATGAGCTAGCGAGATCTTAGCACCCCGAGAACAACCGTGTGAAACACAAAGGGTTCCCAAAATGTGAAGTACACCAACTGGAAATAAGTTTAGTAGTATGCTTGTGTGTTAAAATAACTTAGAAAGACCTCAACACAGAGAAAAATACATCAATACTCACAATCACAGAATCTTCCTAAAAAATCCCAAGAGTCTTCTAATGATATAAAATATGTATGAGTTCATAGAAGTTAGAAGTCAGAATATTGGTGGATTTTAAGACACAACTGGCCTGGGCCTAACAGGCAAGACACTTAGCTATCATTGGCTACTGCTTTCCAGATCAGCCAATAGTTACCTGTCTGAATGGGTGGACAATTAGAAACTTGTGGTTTCCTCCAGTTGTGGTTCTTTTATTAGTCATGTTGGATAGAGGTAGTTACACTATCCTGTTATAATTAATAAGCAGGCAGCTTTCTTAGATTAGGACTGGAATTTACTATGGTTAATGCCACTATGTGAGCTCAAACAAAACTAGTTCAGTTTTCAGCACAGACATTTTTTTTCAAGCTCTATTATTTCTTAGAATCAGTTTATGTGATTAAGCAGTTCCTGTGTGTCAAATGAAGATATGTCTGTTCAAGACTTGTGTATTATTTGAACAAGCTGAGAGAGGGCAAAAGTAGAGCCAAATGCTATACAATTCTTCTGCTCTAATTAGCAAATTGGAAACTCATAGCAAATGGCCAGGGACATTAGCATGGAGGCCATAGTAACACAAAGAGAACAACTAGGGCATTCAGTTCTTTTTTATGTAAACTTATTGATAACCAATGCTGCTCTAAAAAGAGGTAAGTGGTTGATAATGTGCTTTTTGGGAAAGCAGATGGTGGTGTGTCACCCAGTTAACCATGTAAATTAACCTCTAGATCCCAAAGCAGTCTGGGTTCATCACACATGGGTAAAGAATTTCACATCTGATTTAAGGTCTGATGGTATCAGTCTTGGATGACATAAACACATTTATGTTGTAAATCATGCAAATCAGTTTGCTCTTGTTACGCATTTGTTTCATAAATGGTCAATGGAAAGTGCCTAGTGAATATTCTGCATACTAAGCCAGGTTATATGGGGTGGTTCACTGCTAACCATGGTAGCAGAGAGGCGGATGAAGCACAATTCCTCCGAGATTGAAGGAGGTGGATCCATGGAAAATAGTTTTTTTCCAATCAATTAATTACTTATCTTTATATAGAGCTTCACTATATAAGCATGGCGTCTGGTCGAGAGAAGCAGGCAGGTGGAGAGTCTGCTGTCTCCCAGGTGAAAACTAAACCTGAGATTTACACGTCCACTGACGGTAACATCATTGTGGAAGATGAATTATTGAATTTTCTTGTTGTTAAAATGAAGACAATGGCGCAAGATGAGCTTGTGTTACTAATTACAAGCCACTTTCCGTCGGAATGGATTGCAAGCTCAAAGAAAGCACTGTATGATCTCTGCCCTGGGTCTGCGCAGCGTAATATTCAGCACAGAGGAGAACAGAAAGACACAAACAACGTCAAAAGCTGTCTGGCGCTACTAAATGAGCTTGGTGGTAAAATTCCTCGCTTTGTGTCACATCGTCTGGACGAACTGCCGCCTGTGACATTTAACAGCATCGATGTCTCATGTTTACTTGCTAAAATTGAGAAACTGAGTACAGATATGACTGCTTTAAAGATGGGAATGAACATGCAGGCAAATGTTTCTACTGAACTGTGTGCTGCGACAGAGGATCTACACCGGCGGCTGACTGCGGTGGAGCAGTGCGGCCCGGGCAGGGCTGCAACTTCACTGGCACCGCAAGTGAGCAACAATGATGCGGTGACAGAAGAGGAAGGCACGGGGAGCGTATCTGATGCACCGGCACAGTGGTTGCCCAGCGGGGTCAGGACCATGCGTAATGTGCCCACAGCGGAAAGTACGGTGGAGGGGGATGCTAACGCATCGACTGTAGCAGCTAAGTGGAGCACCGTGGCTAAACGTTACCGACCACGCCCGGCTGCTACTTTGGGGAGACCCAAACCCCAACTGAATAGGCCACTGCAACCGGAGAAGAGAAGCGGCATTGTTGGAACCGGCCCTGGGAGTAGCATTCGAACTGTGAGGACGAAAATGGTGAGTGTCTTTGCCACGAAGTTTGTGCCTGAATTAGAGGCAGACACGCTGTCACTTTACTTGCGAAACAAACTTGGACGCGAAGTTACATGCTCTAAGATAGACTCAGCACAGAGTAGATATAGCTCTTTCAAAGTTGTTGCAGAGTGTGATGATGTTAAAGACATGTATGATCCGGCTTTGTGGCCAGAAGGCGCATTTGTGCGACGGTATTATGAAGTGCGTAAACCCAAGGCAACAGTAGCTTTTGGGGACGCAGAGTCGAAGGCGCTCCTGATGTAAATATCTATGAGGGTCGTTTCATATAACACTCGGGGCCTGCGTCTAGAACAAAATCCTGCGGATAAAGCCCGACGCTTGGTTGTTGATCAACTGTTTGAGAACACTGACATTTTATGTATACAGGAAACTTTCCTCTCGAAGCAAGACTTGGACAAGCTGAACTCTGTTAATATTGACTTCCACGGGGCAGGGGAGTCTACAACAGACTTGAGTTTGGGGATAGTGCATGGTAGAATATCTGGAGGTGTGGCCATAATGTGGCAAAAGAAGTATGACCCAGTTATTAGTGTGATCAGAATGTATGTCGATTGGTGTATTGGTGTTAAAGTTACCTGGGACAATAATGTTTTTATTATTCTGAATGTTTACATGCCATATGAATGTCATGACAATGAAGCTGAATATCTACACAGACTTGCCTTTATTGGTTCATTTATTGAAGAAAGTGAATGTACTTGTATTTATGTAATGGGTGATTTCAATGCCGATATTTTTGATGTGAAGTCCATATTTGGACAGCTTTTAATTCAGTTCTGTGAGGACAACAAGCTAAACTTGTCAAGTGAGGATTTCTTGCCAAGTGATAGCTATACATATGTCAGTGAAGCCTGGAATACAACTTCATGGCTTGATCACTGCATAAGCACTGCAGATGCTAAGGAGGGTATAGTGGACCTTGAGATCTTGTATGGGATGGCAACTGCGGATCACATGCTTGTCTCTATCACACTAAATGTGGAGAGTCTACCCGCTTTAACCCTTCATGATACCCACAATAGTGATGGGAAAGTAGAGTGGGTAAAGCTCACAGAGTGTGATTTACAGCACTATTATTATCTGACAGAGAGGAACCTTGGGAATATCCCCATTTCATACAATGCTTTGATGTGTGGAAATATTAATTGTGATAACCTGAGTCATAGTGAGGATGTGTGTAAGATGTATGATCTAGTTGTGGCTGGATTAAAAGACTCAAGCACACCATTTTGTAAAATAAGTTCTAAAAGACAAAATGCTCGACCTGGATGGAATGAGTATGTAAGGAAACACAACCAGCAGGCTAAAGTGGCCTTTACAAAGTGGGTTGCTGCGGGTAAACCGAGGTCTGGATCTGTATTTGAGTATAAAAAACAGATGGATAAGAAATTTAAATGTGCTGTACGGTACATAAAAAGGACGGAGCATAATCTGAGGGCTGACTCTTTGGGGCGAAAACTGTTGCAAAATAATGTGCAAGACTTCTGGAAAGAAGTCCAGATTATGAATGCTGCCAAAGTTCCTCTGCCCTCTAGTGTGGAAGGATTTACAGGGCCTGATAATGTTGTGGAGATGTGGAGAAAGCATTATAGTGATTTATTCAATTGTGTAAAAAGTAAAAATTTTAATATTGGTGATTTGTCCCCTGACAATGTGAATGTCACTACTGATGAGGTATCTAAAGCCATCAGGAAACTATCTATGGGTAAATCTTGCGGATTGGATCAAATCACAGCGGCGCATTTAAAATTTGCCAGTCATAGAGTTGTGGCATTACTTGCTTTATGTTTTACTGCAATGTTAAGGCATGGTATATTGCCCAGCTCTATGCTGACTGTTGTACTTGTACCTGTAATTAAGGATAAAACAGGGAAAATCTCCAGTATTGATAATTACAGGCCAATTGCATTGGCCTGTGTCATATCAAAGGTTCTTGAAATCGTACTCCTGGATAGATTTCAGAAATATGTCGTAACCACTGATGAGCAGTTTGGTTTTAAAAGTAAACACGGAACTGATATGTGCATCTATGCCATGAAAGAGGCTGTGAGGAAGTACAGAGGGCAGAACTCCACAATGTTTCTGTGCTTCTTGGATGCCTCCAAAGCATTTGACCGCATCAACCATGGCAAACTGCTTGAAAAACTGCAGCAGCGAGGGGTTCCTCCCTACCTAATCCGGGCCCTAGGTTATTGGTACACGCATCAAACTATGCAGGTTAGATGGGGAAGTGCAACATCAAGTCCTTTTTCTGTGACTAATGGGGTGAGGCAGGGTGGGATCCTGTCACCCATGCTTTTTAACCTTTACATGGACGATCTCTCCCGAACATTGAAAAACTGTAAGACCGGCTGCATGATAGGGGAGAGACTACTAAACCATCTACTTTATGCTGATGACTTGGTCATCATGTCACCCTACTCAGCAGGTCTTCAGCAATTGCTTAATGTGTGTACTGAATATGGTGAACAATATGATATCAAATTTAACCCGAAAAAGACTGTTGTGATGATTGTGAGGACTAAAGAGCAGCATAAGGCTGTATTTCCCATGTTTCACTTGCTAGGAGGGGAACTGGCAGTTGTGGAAAAAGTGAAGTACCTCGGTCACATCATCAGGAGTGATCTCTCTGATGATGATGACATCCAGAGGCAGTATTGTAAATTGTACGCACAAGCTAATATGCTGGTACGGAAATTCGGCATGTGTACAGAAAATGTAAAAATAGCTTTGTTTAAAGCCTACTGCACACCACTCTACACTGCCCACCTGTGGTGCTGCTACACAAAAGCTAAATTTCACAAGCTGCAAGTAGCATACAACGATGCTTTTAGGATTCTTTTGAAAGTCCCTCGCTGGACCAGTGCCAGTCAGTTGTTTGTGCAGAATGAAGTGATCACACTAAATGCTGTCATAAGGAATGTTGTTCATAAATTTATGATGAGACTTATGGACTCACAAAATGAAATTTTAATTGTTTTTACATGGCCTGACCAGAGCAGTGTCCGGTACAGCTCGCTGCTTTGGAGGCACTGGAGAAAGTGTTTATATGGATTATAGTAATCCCCTGTTTTATTTTTCTGTCTGTCTGTATCTATTGTATGTTTCCTGTGGACCTTTGTTTCTCGGTCTGAATAAAGATATGTATACTCAGCTATAATATGACCAAAGTACTTCACAAAGAACGACTGCCTTTAACTTAAAAGCAGAATCATATATATTTCTTTGTTTGTTTTCTATAATGAGTTTGTACATGAATACTTCATTGTTCGCAAAATTTTCCTCTCTCACACCATTTTCCGGTCTCCAGTATTTTCTGCTGGAGACCACCTGTTAAAGGCCCAGTATCCATTTTAGGTGAAGGACGTAACCTGTTGTAGCCTTCCACTTCCATCTAGCCGACTCCCTTCTGAACTCCGTAGAGACCCTGCTCGTTGAGTAGCTGTAACGCACGGGCTCATCTCCCATCATCCCCAGCCGCTGCTCTCTGACAGGCGCAATGATATGCGTTGCAGCTTGCCGCAGCTTGACGCCCACCGGCTGCATAGGTACCATAGAATTTGCATGTAATCCAGCTGCCCTGCTGCCTTGCTACCAAGTGCGGTGTGAAACCACCATAAGACTTCCATCTGTTTTTAAATATTCAATGATTGAGAAAGGCTGTTACACTTGATTTTATTTTGAAAGATAAATGGGCCAAACATTGAAATTGGTGAGTCATTTAATATTTTGAGATAATTGTAATTTGCCGGTTATTTTTCAGGCTAGTTAAACATGGATTCAGATAAAACTGCAGTGCTTATTAGTGTGACTTTTTGTAGATAATTCTACCATAATATTGTTCTTCCTGCCGAAATAATCAGGCGCTATTGAACGCAGCTAAGGCCACCAGTTTAGCCTTGTATGTAGTGTTTTGAATGCAGAACCTGATTTGTGTGTTGGGATGACTCTTCAGCCCGCATTATCTACAAATTTGTGTACTCTGCAACTGAGTTCTGTATACATCTTTGTAGATTATTAACACAACCAACATGGAAATTAACACAACTGATGTGATAAAGCAGACCATATAACCAGTTTTGTAATACCTTTCCCAGAATATAGCAAACAAACTGTTTCAGTCACTTACACATACATAATACTCAGTGTGCCTGAAGGAGTCAGGGAATGTTTTGAAAGTAGTCTCATAATATAATGTTAAACTAAACTAAATGAATTTACTCCTTTGGATACACATATTCAATTCAGTTTATTTATACAGCTCCAATTTACAACACTTCATATCAAGGCACTTTACAAGTCATTCCGATTGAATTGTACATTCATTCTAATCAGTTTTAAAGTTTTCTATATAAAAAAATCCCAGCAGACAACACAGAGTTATTGACATTCAGTCCTTCTGGATGAACGTGTACCAGCAGTAAACAGTCACCTCCGTTGTGTCGTTGACTTCACAGCAATCCCTCATGAGCATGCATGTAACAACAGTGGAGATGAATATCTCCCCTTTACAGTAAGAAACCTCCAGCAGAACCTGGGTCAGTATGATTGTATATCTGCCATGACGTTGAGAAGACAGAGAGAGTAGAGTCACAAAAAGAACAGAACCAATTTAAGAGTGCTTTCCATGTCAAAGAAAGTAAATGCATAGATCTATTTTTTGTCTAATTACAGGAACACCATGCCTTACAACTCATCTGCTCTTGCCTGAATTATTCATTGTATTTTGTGTTTCTGTTCTCTTTTTGTAATTACTTTGCATGTTATACATTCATAATCTCTTACTCTTGTTTAACAATCCTCATCACTGTAGTTTTTCTCTCAGACTCCAACAGCCACTGCTTTTCTTAAACACCAGCTCATCTTGACTTGTTCTCATCTTCCTGTCTTCTTCAATACATACATTTGTAAAGAGCTCTCTGTTCCTGTTTGTAATTTTCTTATTTTTCGACCATTTTTGCACTTGTGATTTGCTCCATGCTCTTCTCTTCTCTCTTTAATTCACTCCTTGCTGACTTTCTGCCTGCTCTAATTTTTTTGATCAGTTTTCTAATAGTGTTAGAATCACACATTAGGCTAAACAGAAGCTCAAGAGTTTGTGTGTGTACCATATTTGTTTCTTCCTTCCTATTTTAAATTAAAAAAAAGCTTTTCTGGGCCTTTCTCAAATGTTGCTTGTGGTTAGGCAACCACACTTTCCAGTGCATGTGTATGTGTGCCACAAGTATTTAATCTTTATTCAGTTTACCCATCTGTTAGGGTAAAAATAGTGGTTTAACCTAGAAAGAATCACACACAGGGGTCGGAGAGAAATTGAAGTTGAATGAACTCTGCAGTGGGAGATGAAATAAGTAAAGTTCTGCAGAGGGAGACCAGGAAGATACTCTGGTTGACCGTTTGTCTGTTCTCCTCTCAGCTTCTCAGACAGCCTCCCAGCTCTATGTCCTGATCACACAGCTCTGTCACCTGGTTTCAAAGGGCCCTCCCACTGCAGTCTCTCTTTATTTGGTCAAACTTCATTAGCATCTTAAAAGAACATGGTGTATACAAAGGAACATATGGTTGAAACCAAATGACATTTAAAAAGTACATTTAAACTATGTGATAAAGAAATATACCCTAAGAAAATAATAATACAACATTATTATTTTTCCTTAACAGCATCTTAATACAGATGTCTAATATCCTAATTATATGCAATTAATATTTAAATAATTTCAAAACCTTTGACTCCTTATTTTCTATTTTAATATTTTTAAAAATGTGAAAAATGTTCTTACTTAGCAATTATTAAATACAGTTAAGACAAAATGTTCTTACTTAGCAATTATTAAATACAGTTAAGACACAAATTACTCATACCGCTGATAGGTTCAGATTTAAAATGACTTTGTGGTAAAGGAAGATGTTTGTGATAAAATGAGATATACATCTCTAAAAAGAGAACAATAAAACAATGTAAAATTAATATCAATAAAAAAGGGGTAACACTATGAAATAATGTTTTGTTATTACATTTTTGTGTTTATTAAGTCATTAACAAACCATTTACAAGGTATGAGATAATGATATACTATTCATTGAATAAGGGTTATTACGATGTTTGCAGATGGTTAAATGATGATCAACTAAACCTTTAATAATGGTTTTTAACATATGTGGTAATTGTTTATAGATTATGTATAACTTTCTAAAGTCGCAGTTGTCGGTTATATACAAGTATTTGACGCAACAGAGATTTATAAATGATTAGATAAACACTTGTAAATGACTAACTAACTGTATATTATCTGTATCTCTATTTTTATATTGATTTTGAGCATAATTAAATATTGGGGAAAAAGTCCCTACATTTATAAACCCTTTTCAGGTTATTTATTTTCTTGAAAATAGGTGGTTGAAATTAGTTTCTTCCGCAGGACGTCTGGGTCGTGCCTTAGAGATAGGGTGAGAAGAGCTGCTGCTCCTTTACATTGAGAGGAGCCAGCTGAGGTGGCTCGGGCATCTGGTCAGGACCCCTACCTGGTGAGGTGTTCCATATCCTAACAATAGGACACCTAGAGAAGGAGGGACTGTGTCTTTGCTGGTCCGGGAACATCTTGGGATTCCTCCCGAAGACCTGGACCGGGTGGGTTGGAAGAGGGAAGTCTGGGTCTCTCTGCTGAAGCTGCTGCACTCTCTTTACATGTTGTTTTGAATAAAATAGGGACTAAAACTATTTTTAAACTATTAGTTTGTTATAGAAAGTGAATGTATGAAAGTTTGGAACCTTTGTAGGAATTCCATGATCTGATGTAAATGTGAACCTTTCGGCCATGTAAGACTTACCAGGAAACATTTCACAGATGGATAGGTCATTCCATCATGTGTTAAGATGTCTATCTTATGATCAGACACAATAACTGGTCAGCATCTACAGCGCTTCACTGTAAACCTCCTGATTCTCACCTGTCCCAAATCACATCTTGTTAAGGGTTTGGCTACATCTCATTAGTTTTAAATGTTTTACGAATCAGTTGTAGCCTTTGAAAATATTAACAAATCATATTTATTAATTTACAAATTAACTATTAGACTCTTTGCTTCCCTTAATGTAAAGTGTGAACTCCTCATTACCTGTAAATACTTTAAGAATGATCTCCCTGTGCATGCGTGGGTTCCCACCCACAGTCCAGAAACATGACTGTCAGGTTAATTGATCACTCTAAATTGTCCTTAGGTGTGAGTGTGTGCGTGCATGGTTGTTTGTCCTGTCTGTCTCTATGTGTGACCCCGCCTCTCACCCGTTGACAGCTGGAGATAGGCACCATCCCCCTGCGACCCCGTGAGGAATAAGCGGTCCAGAAAATGGATGGACTCTCTTTGTAGCTCAACAAAAACAATCAATTATGCTTATTAATTTACAAATGATCTATTAGACTTTATGCTTACCCTAATGTAAAGTGTGAACACCTCATTAGTTGCAAATGTTTTACAGATTACAATTTGCTGTGCAACAATCAACAAAAACGTTCTCATCATACAGTATATGACAAATTTATTTAAGGTTTGATTACAACTATGACTAAGTAATCTCATCAAGAATTTTTTTTTTTTTCCAAAGCCTTGTTCAAAGCCTTGTTCAAATATTTAGACAAAGTAGCAAAACAAACGTGTTCGGAGAACAGTAACATTTAATGGATGATACTTTTCAAACTTTGCATAAGTATTTTAGCTTTTGTTCTTATCTAAAACAAAGATCAGCAACATCATGCCACACAAGTTATATCTCAAAATTACCCCCTTGTATAGTTTTTTAATGATTCGGTCCTCCACCCAAAAACTACATTAAAATAAAAAATATTCAACTTTAACAAGGATATTCTATTTCCGTTCACTTATGGGAAGTAAATTTCATCCTTTTTTTAAATCTCCTATGTCTGAAATTATTTCTGGGTCAGCATGTATGACACAAGAACAAACATCAATGAAAATGTTCAGCTTCAGCTTCTTTGAAAACCCTTTCAGAAGTTCAGTGATGATGCCACCATCGACCACGGTGTTCCTATCGACTCCGAAGATCTCAGGTTCCTCCCTCTTCTAAACTGCCACATGACCTTCCAGTATCTTGTCACAACTTGCTATGGGTGGAGCTAAAGAGTTGAAAAACAAAGACAGCAATCTTAATGAAATGAAACAATACTTTGTATACAGATATCTACTTTTTGAACCACCATTTGAAAATAAATTCAACAATGGCATTTTTTGAAATTGTGAAATTTACAATAAGGTAAAAAAAAAAAAAATAACACATGGCTTAGAATTTGAAATCTTATACAGTACCTATGTTATGAGTACTGAACTCAAATGCAAAACTTAAAATGTACCTAGTGTAAAATGTGTCTTTAACAACAAACAAATCATTTTAAAGTGCCATGCTTTTAAATTCTTCCTTTTTACATCTAAAGCATTCAGTTTTGGTCCATATAAAGCAGAACTTCAACTTTTAGGTCTGAATTCCTCATTAATATCACTTTATAGTCTTCTCCTTAACCTCAGTTCTGAGGATTCTAGATAATAAGTCTTTTTGGTGCGGTCTCTTTAAATCCAGTTTAGGCGCTGCATACCCTACCTCCTTCCAAGTCACAGAATCTTCCACTCCCCTCGTTCAGTGATTTTGTAGTGTGATAGAAGTAAGAAAATCAGTTTAGATTCTATATATTTGCAAGATGTCATAGGAGTTTTCCATCCAGACGCACATTTTTACCCATTATACCCACTAACTATATATAAGACGACTGTTAATGACTCAAAACTTCATTTAAAAACAGTAATGAGCTATCTTTAGCAATGCTTCTGAAACACCATCACTAACACAACAATACTGTGTAGTTTAAACTATTAGGAGGTTTTTCTTACTATATAAAGAAAAATACCATACTAAATTATGGCAATTGTGTTTAAGCAAGAGGACATGAAAAGTACCAAGGAGGTTGTTTCCAGTTTTAGCAATTTTCCAGTAACATATGCTAATCCAATAATAATATTACTGACAACACTTTAACACAAACTTCTTCTCATATACCACATAGTTATAAAACGCTACCATAATTAGATGAATATGTCAATTCAATTCAGCTTATTTATATAGCACCGCTTCACAACAGATGTTCCACACAAGACCATAAGGTTGTCAGTGTGGTACTGCTAGTGTCAGACTAGCATCATTGAATGTATTTGGATCATGCAGAAAAGTAAATGGACTAATGGTAAATGGACTGAATTTATGTAGCGCTTTTCTAGTCATTTTGACCACTCAAAGCACTTTACACTGGAGCCACATTCACCCATTCGCACTCACAAAACACACACACACACATTCATACACCGATACAATTATCGGTAGGCAATTTGGGGTTAAGCCTTACCCAGGGGCACAACGACATGTGACTGGAGGAAGCTGGAATCAAACCTATGACCCTCCAATTGCAAGACAACTACTCAACCTACTGAGACACAGTCACCCCAAAAGTAAAATCAATCCAATATTCTTTATATTATAGTACTATTAAAAGACGTATGTCTTTGGGGAGCTAAAATTCCAAGCACATGGGGCTAAAATGATAACAAGGTCAGACGCCAACATCATCAAAACAATGGGCAAAAGGCAATGAATTAATGTCTAAAATAAAGTTTGCTCTTATTTTAGCATTATTTGAAGCTTGTCATTTTCCATAGTCTGAAGGAACTGACCCCTAAATAAGACAAAGTCTTTCATCAAATCCTTTTTGATGCTGGTGGAGGTTACTGAAGCTCTCGTCCTTTCCAGAAACAAGCACTTTCCCCACTGATGCGGCTGCATTACCATGAAAAAAACAAAAACAAAAAAACAGCAACCAGGCACTTTGCATGGGTTCTGATGCCAAGAGAAGGTATAAATAATCGTGTGGGTTAATAATCCAACAACCGGACATTTTTACTGTTCCACTTGTACCTTCTGCATTCCTGAACTTGGACTACCAAATGTCAGTGAGAAATAAAGATGGTGGATTCAACCGATGTTAGCCGGATGTCCCTTACCTTGTTTAGCTCTTCTAGTAGAAGTACTTTGATGTAAAAACTGTTGATCAAAGTGGATAAAAACTGAACGGTGTAAAAAACGACCAAAACAGTATAAAAATATTTCAACAACACCTCAAGTGACTAATGCTTTTTGCACTTCTAGACACTCTAAATGCACAGCACTCTGCATTTTAGGGCTAAATAAACTGAAATTTGGATGATATTTCCCTTTTAAATACTGGTCAGCTTTTTGCATGTTTGCACTGGTATTTTGATGATTTGTTTATGTTTTTTAAATTTTCACTCCCTAATATTATCCTCATCTGATCCAAAGGTTTTCTCTTATAGTAAGATTGGAACTCTGGCTAAACAAAAAAGTTTACTTTTAGCCAGAGGTAACATGAAGCAAAAATTAACAAATGGTTTTAAATCTAAATCTGCCGATTGTCTAAATTATTTTGAGCTTATCTGTATAAGTTTAAATAAAAATACAGAACAGAAACAGGAATTCTTCAAAAGTACAGAAGAATTGAGTTACTGATGGAAAATAAATCTGTTTCTAACATACCTTAACTTACTTTCTCTCTTGTTCACCCTTCCTATTTCTGTGTTTGTGTGTGTTGCATTGATCTTAGGATGCAGCTCCTATAAATTCAATCAGTACCATCCATTCGCTGGACGTTGACATTTAGCTCCCACCTTGAGAAGCATGGCTACTTTATGGAGATAGACCATTCATTTTTGCCTTTTTTCCCACTCTGTATTCCATGCTATCCCTCTCTTTCTGTTGCACACTGAGTTTTGATTTTGCGTCTGGTTTTGTATTTCTGTGATTTGTTACTTTTTTTATGTATTTTTTTTACAGCATCTAAAAGCAATTTTATGCATTACATCATTATGTGGTGGCTTTGACTTCCAAAATGTACATGTTATAAAATATTATTCAGACTTTGTGAAAATGTTGTTAAACATGGATATTAGTATAAATAGTTTAATAGGACTAAAAAAAATATGGAGTGAGATGAGTAGCATCACACTCCATATTTTACTTTTTGCAAAAGGAAATAAAAATAAAAAGCAGTGTCATATGCAGTTACAACATCACGAGAACCATCTATAAAAAAAAATACATAGTGCTATGAACAAAAGCTTTACTTATTATATTTTCACTTTTGACCTTTGGCTGTAAGTGTGAGCATGCATATTTTTTTTTTTTTTTTTTTTTTTTTTTGTGTTTCCGAGTTGCCCTGCAGGGGATTGGCGATCTGTCAAGGGTATACCCTACCATTCTCACAATGACTGCTGGACATGGACAACAGATAGATTGAATAGATAATAGATGGATAGACTTCTGGTTGTGTGATCTAACCACACAGTACTTGATCTGTTTACACATGCAAAAATGTAAAACCTAGTATTTTCCAAAAGGAAGTAAAAAGTATGAGCAAGATTTTTCTTTTTATAATTTTCTTTGTCTTTCACTCACACACACACACACACACAACAGTCACTTTGGGATAAGGAAACGCCTCACTGCTTTCCGTTTCTTCCCTGCAACCACAATAACAACGTTCAATCACTGTCTCAGGCTGTCCTATTCTTTACTTTTCTTCCATCTTTTACCTTCCCATTTATTCTTTTCATCACCAAATACCACTGTGCTTCAGTGCTTCTTTTACCCCCAAGAATTTAATACTCTCTTGATGTTATCTGCACCATTATTGTTATTTATGTTTTGCACTGGAGATATCCTAACAGGTGTTATCCAGAATATCATAGAGACCTATTATATTTTGTCAATTATTTTTTACTTTTGAGAGAGTTTTGACATAATTCATTGTCTATATTTAGCTTATATGAGATCAGCTAGCTGTCATAACAGGACCAGGAGGGAATTCTAGACATCCTTCTCTCTCTAACTCAGGATGCTCCATCTCCAGTCCTTTAGTTACTGTCCTTCAGCTTTTAGCTTTTTAGTCACATTAACCAAATATTTTGTGTATTTGACAGGTTTTTTTTAGAATGGTGACAGAAAAATCTTGAGTTTGTCTGTCATTCTGATGGATTCGTTTTGAGACCTTTGACCTAGTTGCGGAAATGTGAAGACATTTTCAACTTTAAACACAGTACAAGTACACAAGTACAGGCAACTAAATTAATCAAAAGACAAAGATTCTAATGAGCGCATCTGAGCATCATCTCAGAGCTGTACACAATACTACATCTACATACTGCATCTCGCAAACCAGTCGCTGATGGCGCTTTGAAGTGTTACTAGGCCTTTGAAGCGTGTCGCTCCAAAGAATGTACCAACCAGCAGTGCATGCCATTATAGTAATAGCTCGCAGGTCAGAAAAAGGTTAGATCAGAGAATCTTTCTGACTTCTGATCTCTTCAAATGAACTGTTTGCTTAATTTAAAACTTTAGCTGAAGGGGGGCTTAATAGTAGTCTTGAGTGTGGTAGCACAGCGTGGATTCAGCTTCCAGAACAATATCAAAGCCCCCATGAAAAGTAATCTGTCTGAGGCAAAAATCCCAAACCTCATGACAATTACCTCTAAAGCAATCCAACTATTTGATTACTCACAAATGGATGTGCTTTTCCATTCCACACAGAGCAGGAGGAAATTGTGACACTGTGTTTTGGCCACAGCAGGTGAACCATTTTGACCTCTGGTTCCTGAATCAGCTAAATGGCTTGTTACCAGGCCCTTACCAATCTCGATGGCTTGCTGAAGAGTTAAATGAACCATATTATTAAAGTGGCTTGCAAATACTTTTTTTGAAATTTTCATTTTTCATGACTTTTCTTAATGCCGTTATAATTATTTTTTTCTTGTGCAATCACAAAACCCACAGAGCTTGGAATAGACAGACTGTACATGTAAGCTGTTTATGAAATCCTCAAGTACAGCTAAGCCTTAATGACCTGAACTTGCCACTATACAACCATTGTCAATGGATTGTGAATATATAATATATTTTGGCGATTGTTGAGCAGTCAGTGGATTGCTCTCGAAAAAAATTACAAATATGGAAAAATTTTATCCAAACCTTCCAGTTTTCTGAAAGAAATTTGGACTTGCTTAACTTTACTTTATCTTTGTCCAACTTATCAAGGTTTGAAATTTTGAGTTTGTCTTCATTTATTATCCTGGTTAATGTATATTTGTGTTGTGGTGCAGCAAAAAAGTTTGGAGATTACCTTTGAAGACCTTTGCCTGGCTCAGTGATCTAACTTCCATCACCACTATTGTTCACATTGGTTCCTCCAGTTGCTTATAAATCAGGCATCATGATCTTTTGACCAAGAATCCTTAAAGATGCTTTCAAAGGGGAAGCTCTATGCCTGATTCATATTTTCGTTAACTCTATGTGTTGATAGAAAGCCTTTCTTGAGTGTAGTCAAAGTAATTAGTTTGTATTATAATTGTTTAAACCAGCCATTATAATAGCAACTTATAATAGCAACATGCAAGGCTATGTAAATAGGCAGACAGTTGTTGATAAACTAATGGTTGATACATATTTAACATTATCAAACAGGAACTTTTGGAAAATCTATGTTTTATACGACAGTGTCCATACATAAGACCAGCTATACAAACACCCTAGAAAAATGTCATCAAGCAGAGTTTTGTGGTTAAAAATATTATTGCATAGTTTCACATTGTGCCATAACAATTGCACATGTATTAAAGGGTCAATAACAAACCTAAAAGAGCAAAAGAAACAAACGACAAAAAAGAACACCTGGATTTGCATGTACATTTTTTTTTCCTTTCAAGGTTTCACAAAATTAAAGATCTGATACATTCGCATTATAATAAAATTTTATAGCACACGTATGTCAGAAATGAGGATATCTTTTGGTAACACTATCTAGTGAGGTCAGAGTAATATTTTTTCTGCTAATAAGATTTTTTTTAAAGAAATAAACACACATTGTATATATTTTTGGTCTTAGGGCGTCTCCTTAATTTTTTCTTGAGGCAGTTTTAGTTTTTCCATGACAATAACATTATTTCTCAAATGCTGGACTGCAAGCAGCCAGAGAGACAATAAGTAACGTGATTCAGCTTTCCAGGAAATGCTTTTAATGGCTTCACTTCATAGGTCCCTAAATAACTAAAGAAACATTGAAACGAGGTCTTGCAAGTTTTAGATATGAATTCTAATTGACAAACAAGTCTTTGATATCAACAACTATCACTTACTACATGTTCTTGCTGTGTGTGTCCTTGTTGGAGATTGAAAAGGCATTAAAGGTGGTATATGGTTATTTCTCCACCATAGATATACCATCTTGGACACTTATTGAGGGCAATACATTGAAATTGCCTTTGACAGCTTATCTTTATGCAGCTGAAACTAAACAGTTATTGAAAGATACAAGGAATCCTTTTCTCAAAAATACAATATCAATCTGGCACCAATCAAAGCTCTCTTGTCTGTCGCCAATTTGGGGAAATTATCGATTTAAACCAGGAAGAGCAGATATGGGGTTTAAAATCTGGCAAAATAACGGTTTGACTAAAATTGGGGACCTATATAGTGAAGGAGTACTAATGTCTTTTGAGCAATTGATACATAAATATGGTTTGCCCAAAAAACACTTTTTTAAGTATTTACAGATTAGGAGCTTCATCACTTCTCTACTAAAATCTACTAAAAAAAGACCACTTTCCACAATAGAAAATATTGCTGTTAACCACCATCAGAGTAGAGGCCTGATTTCCACATTTTATAACATTTTATTACTCTCCTCAAAAGAAGATAGTCTTTCATATTTACGAGCATGGGAAACTGACTTACAAACCGAAATCACGGATGAGGAGTGGAACAATTCCTGTCTGTTGGCACAGACACAAACTATTAACACCAGGTTTAGATTGCTGCAATACAAATGGTTATTTAGAACCTATATTACTCCTGTAAAACTTCACCATTTTAACTCCAATATACCTGATGTATGCGTTAAATGTGGTGTAGATAAGGGCACTCTTCTTCATTGTATGTGGCAGTGTCCAGAACTTCAAATTTTTTGGAAGGAGGTTATTACTTTTATTTCACGTTTGATTGACTGTAACATGACAATGGACAGTAAACTCTGCTTACTACACATTTTTCCAAAGGGTTTTGGAGGAGCTACAAAAGAGAGGAAGCTTATAAATTTCTGCTTATTGCAGGCAAAGCATGTAATTGCTTTGAACTGGAAAGCCACAGAAAGACCCAAATTAAACCAGTGGATTAAACTAATGTCCAGTAACCTAGCACTGGAGAAACTAACCTACATCACCAGAGGGAAACTGGAGGACTTTAAAGACGTGTGGCTGCCCTTCCTGCGTTTAATAAAAGACTGTGACATGTAAATTGTATATTTTTGTTGATGGAGTGAGCATGGGGTTCCAGGGTGGGGGGAGGGTTTTTTTGTTTGTTTTTTTTTTGTTTATTTATATATACATATATATTTTTGTTTGTTTGTATAAAAATGTTTAAAATTCAATAAAGATATGTGTGAAAAAAAAAGGTGGTATATGGAACATGGGCATGATAGCGACATCTATTTTATCTAGGTTGTAGTTAAAACAACTGGCTAGTAGATGTAAACATAGCGTAATTGTCGTGCCAGCTTTAATGTACTTTTTAAATATTTTAATTCAAATATAAAATGTAAAAGAAATGTTGTACTTTCACTCTGCACCCAGTGGAAGTATATACAGTCAGGTCCATAAATATTGGGACATCGACACAATGCTAACATTTTTGGCTCTATACACCACCACAATGGATATCAAATGAAACGAACAAGATGTGCTTTAACTGCAGACTGTCAGCTTTTATTTGAGGGTATTTACATCCAAATCAGGTGAATGGGTGTAGGAATTACAACAGTTTGCATATGTGCATCCCACTTGTTAAGGGACAAAAAGTAATGGGACAATTGGCTTCTCGGCTGTTCCATGGCCAGGTGTGTGTTATTCCCTCATTATCCCAATTACAATGAGCAGATAAAAAGTCAAGAGTTCATTTCAAGTGTGCTATTTGCATTTGGAATCTGTTGCTGTCAACTGTCAAGATGAGATCCAAAGAGCTGTCACTATCAGTGAAGCAAGCCATCATTAGGCTGAAAAAACAAAAGAAGCCTATCAAAGAGATAGCAAAATCATTAGGCGTGGCAAAAACAACAGGTTGGAACATTCTCAAAAAGAAGGAACGCACATGTGAGCTCAGCAACACCAAAAGACCCGGAAGACCACCGAAAACAACTGTGGTGGATGACCGAAGAATCCTTTCCCTGGTGAAGAAAACACCCTTCACAACAGTTGGCCAGATCAAGAACACTCTCCAGGAGGTAGGTGTATCTGTGTCAAACTCAACAATCAAGAGAAGACTCCACCAGTGTGACTACAGAGGGTTCCCCACAAGATTTAAAAACAAGGGTGAGCCCCAAAAACAGGAAGGCCAGATTAGAGTTTGCCAAACAACATCTAAAAAAGCCTTCACAGTTCTGGAACAACATCCTATCGATAGATGAGAGCAAGATCAACTTGTACCAGAGTGATGGGAAGAGAAGCGTATGGAGACGGAAAGGAACTGCTCATGATCCTAAGCATACCACGTCATCAGTGAAGCATGGTGCTGGAAGTGTCATGGCGTGGGCATGTATGGCTGCCAGTTGAACTGGTTCTCTTGTATTTATTGATGATGTGACTGCTGACAATAGCAGCATTCTGAATGAATTCTGAAGTGTTTTGGGTAAAATTATCTGCTTATATTCAGCCAAATGCCTCAGAACTCATTGGACACCTCTTCACATTGCAGATGGAGCATACTGCAAAAGCATACTGCAAAAGCAACCAAAGAGTTTTTGAAGGGAACGAAGTGGACTGTTTTGCAATGGCCAAATCAATCACCTGACCTGAATCCGATTAAGCATGCATTTCACTTACTGAAGCCAAAACTGAAGGGAAAATGCCCCAGGACCAAGCAGGAACTGAAGACTGTTGCAGTAGAGGCCTGGCAGAGCATCACCAGGGATGAAACTCAACGTCTGGTGATGTCTATGTGTTCCAGACTTCAGGCTGTAATTGACTGCAATGGATTTGCAACCAAGTATTGAAATGTATAAGTTTGATTTATGGTTATTATTCTGTCCCATTACTTTTGGTCCCTTAACAAGTGGGAGGCACATATGCAAACTGTTGTAATTCCTACACCGTTCACCTGATTTGGATGTAAATACCCTCAAATAAAAGCTGACAGCCTGCAGTTAAAGCACATCTTGTTCGTTTCATTTGATATCCATTGTGGTGGTGTATAGAGCCAAAAATGTTAGCATTGTGTCGATGTCCCAATATTTATGGACCTGACTGTATATATATATATATATATATATATATATATATATATATATATATATATATTTTAATCCAATGTAACTTTTTATGAGAATGTTCCATATACAACCTTTAAGACCATGAGTCCAATTTGTTCTCTTTTAAAAGAAATAATCAAAAGTCTGAACCTGCCTCCTGACACTTTCCTTCTCTTTGTCTCTCACTTTCACCTACATTAAGTGACCTGGATGTCCGCTACTGTAATCGACATTAAGTGTTTTAATGCCACAGGTGTCAACATGTGCCAAGTGTCCTAGCATTTACTTACCAACTAACTCCAAAAGAGAACAGTGTGTGCCTGGAGTATGTGTGCAAATTTGTACAAAAGCCTTCTGATAGTTAAGCCATTTAAGTTTGCTTCATGCATTGCATTCTTAAACAGTAAAATTACCAACTCTCATCTGCTCAAAAATAGGCTCATGCATTTGAATTACAATAAGCGTGCACCGTTTGAAATACACACAACCATTTTCCTCACTATTAAATCAATTGAAATTACCAAATTTAAATGACCAAATTATAGTTTGCTAAATCGCAGAAGTATGTTTTTTTTTCTTTCTTTTTTTATCTTCAAACTTAATATCTTAAAACCTTCTTCAAATACCTAAGTTCACATACTATAACATATTTAAACCATTTCAGAAAACCCATCTGAGTGTGTCATTAGTTTGTGAGCATCATTTTCACCCAATTTTAGATGAAACTGGAATTAAATTTAAGTTAAATGAAGGCCCACCTACGGATTCCCCTGTATGACGTCATGGTAAAATTGGAAGAAACAATCCCAAGATGACAGGAATAGCAGTCCTTGACAAGTCTGGTTCATAGAATTTTCAGATCACTGAAGGTGCCATTCACCATTCACCAGTTAATCCAATTATATGCTAGCATAAACACTATGGGAATGTCCAGACATCATACTGTTCATGAAAGAGAAAGGTTCTGTGACCCTGGTATAAACATATTTTGATGAAAGATGATATCCAACTTTTAAAGAAGAAAGAGCTGTAACATAATGTTGTGGGGCTGTTTTGCTGCATGAGGGACTGGTGCTTTTCTGTTGGTTGGTTGGTTAATAATCAGTAAGTATCAGCAGTTCCCGCCTTCTTCGCCTCTGATTAGATAGAACTTCTTTCACATGATTGGCTATTTCTTTTAGGGACTAGTTCCGCCATTTTTTTCGCCTCTGATTGTATAGAAAGTCTCTCCAGTGACTATAAAACGTCACAACAATATGATGGGGAGAAACTATCAGCTGGTTTATGCAAGTCGTTTTAGAATTATTAGTCCTTCCACCAACAGAATGAAAACAAGTCTATATAGCACTCTTATAAGTGTGTGCTGTCATATTTAGATTTCACGTTTACAGCTCCGGTTTATGATGTGAAATTCCGATTGATAAAGTGTCCTGGCTTTCTGGTTATTACTCTGATTTGTTGGCTCACTGGTAAAGATGACAATTCTGGGCTAGAAACCACAAATTTAAATCCAGGTTGGGTATTAGGTGTCACCTTTTCCATGCAATCAAAACTATTTTGGAGAGTTTTATTATGAAAATGTAAACAAAAGAAAAATCTCAACACACTTATTGCATTGTTAAATTTACTTGCTTAGTTTGTTGCTGTCAACACTGAAATGTTACGATATTAAAGGAGAGTATAAATGCTAAACAGACCTTTGCCTTAATTGGGTGCAAGATGTATAAAATTTAAAATAACTGTACTATTTTACCCAACTTATGTGTAGGTCAGTTCCTAGCAGCAGGACAATTAACATAAATCAACACAGAGCCCATTAAGGCTTCCTGAGGCAATATTTATTCTGTCCAAATAAAATTGAAAGTACGATCATGAAAAGATACAACAGTCTGATTCACATATAACTGACTTTAATGAACAGCATAGAGAACACCAATATGAACATTAAACAGTTGTGAGTGTGTGGGAATGATATGTGTACATGTGAAACAAATGAAACTTGAAGCACTCAAGTATTAGCTCAGGAATTTTGTAGCTGCTACAATGCAAATAAGCGGTGAATCTGGGACGGCCGTCAGTTCGTCTAGGCAATCAGAGGCAAGAAAATGAGGGACTAGCCCCTAAAAGAAATAGCCAATCATGCGAGAGAAGTTCTATCCAATCAAGCGAGTACTGCCGATACTTACTGATGATTAAGATACTTGCTGCCTAGGGGAGCTGAACTTGAAGCTCTTTTTTTTTCTCTGTTCAAGGTGTGCATGATCCATGATGTGTGGTGGGCAGTGTCTGTGTAAGCAGGAGGGGGCAAGTGTAGGAGGTGGATAATAGCTTAGGAGGGCAGAGACACAAATTGAGCCACAAAAACAAGGGGAAAAGGAGGGTGTAAGAGAAGAAAAAAGTGCAACAAAAAACAAAACATTCTGGAAAAGTAAGACAATAAGTGACAACGGGTAAGAGCAAAATTTGTATGTATTTCAATTTTATTTTGAATTCAAAGATGGAATGTAGAGTTTGCAAAGTTAAAATATATGTCAAGCAGGCTCTGCAGTTATTTACAGTATCTCAGCTTTTTCTTTGCTTTACTGTGAATAGTTCAAAGTTTCTGAATAGTTGTACTTTAATATTCATTTATGTAGTACATTGTTTCCATGGTGAATGTAATAAACCATGTAAATATAATTATATCAAATGTTTGTAAATAAGTAATTCATTTTACACATGAATTCAGATACATTTTTGGTTGTACTTTATTTAAGAAACAAAAATTTGAGGAGCAGCATAGAAGTCGAAAGAGACGGTTCTTTTTGTGAGTCAAGCTGTAAACCAGCTCTCCTGAAAGAACCGAAACTCCCATTACTAGCATAATGCGGAAATATTGAAGCAACGTGTCAAGGCATGAGCCAATAACTGCAGCTTGGATGCAAATCTTCCGAATAGACAATTGATGTGATCCTAAGCATAACAAGTTTGGCTCTAGAGGTCATTGAAGAAATGTGTTGTTTAGTTGTATAGCACTGGATTGCTTTACAAAGATTTTCATATTATTCTGTACATTTGTAATAAACACATTAACCACACTGTATGTATTGACAATATAATACACTCACCCACAATGAGGTTTTGCTTCCATGTCTCTAATGGCTAACATGTACACTGATTAAAAATACATACCTCATCCCTCCTTTTTCAGGAAGATGCCAAATTATCTTGAAATGGATATAAAGTGCCCTTGCTGAAATAGTAATGTTATAAAAATGTGTAAACCCTATGTAATATTTGCTCTCTGTACATCAATTAATTTAAATACTAAAGCCTATTTGTCACATTTTGACAGAGTAAACACTGAGAAGAAAAAAGCTTAATTTAGTGAGAAAGTACGCTAGTTAAAGTATGAAACATGGCATATAAAGACAACTATAACAATGTAGGGACATAGTGAAGAAAGTGGAGAGGAAAAATTCGCCTTTGACAGGAAGAAACCTCCGGTAGAACCTGGCTCCATAGAAGCTGTCATCTGCCGTGACCATTTGAGGGTCTGAGGATGCTAGAAAAAAAAAAAAACTAGAGCACCATCTGGACCAATGTTCACCATCCAGCAGGGGGCACCATAGTGAGCTCGACACCAGACCAGGCAGAGCCTCTATGAAGAGAAAAAGACTGATAGAAAAATGAGGTTAACAATTGCAATAACAGCAGAAAAAAAATATCTGGAGGGTAGTAAAGAGAAAAAAACTGAAGAGAGAAGAGTGATGAAAAATGGACAGTCTGTCCTCCAACAGTCTAAGCATATAGCAGCATAACTACAGAGATAACTCACGATGACCTAATCCATTCGAACTATAAGCTTTATCAAAAATGAAGGTTTTAAGCCTAGTCTTAAAAATAGGCAGAGTTTCTTCCTCACGGACTAAAACTGAGAGCTGGTTCCACAGCAGAGGAGCCTGATAACTAAAAGATTTGCCTCCCATTCTACTTTTAGAAATCCTAGGAACTACCAGTAGACCTGCAGTCTGATAATTAAAACACAAAATGATAAATTAAAAATCCCACAAGCATATTTCCTGCTTCCACCCCACTGATCAAGATTTTACATTAATGACTTTAGGATCTACAAAGATATACAACAGATACATATATTATTCAAACACATACAGATGCAGTTATGGTTTACCCCTGGAGTTCTCCATTATCTATTTAGACAGGTTTATAAATGTTACTTTTTTTGTGGTAGATTGTAAATAATGACTCCAATAACCTACTATAGGCAATGAAAGTACAATCCTAACTGTTCATATTACTTCATCATGACTTTTTTTTTCTGTCCATCTTCTTGAGTACTCCCTTCTTTATATACACGCACACACTACCACCCCACCTTCCTCAGAGCTGTCAGAGACAGGAAGTAAAAATGCGAAAAGCTTGGCCTTCTGGGAGGTGGTGTTTTATTTTTTATTTCTTAAAGGCCTGAGTGGGTCCTTGGTTTGCACGGCTGACAGGCTGGATTTGATACCTGGCCTGATTCAGTCACTCTCTCAGCTCGGCCCACTACAACTCGTCACGGCACAGCTCCGATACCCCCTGTGTATTTTATTAGTGGCTAAATTTACTCATGGAACAGTCCCAAAAGAGGTGATTCTTTGGACTGTGGAGTGGGTGTATGATAGAAAGGACTTCAGAGAGGTTTATCACTTTATCATACATTTTAACTCTCGTTGGACATTCCATGGAGCTGATTTTGCAATACTTCATTATTTCCTACTTGCCATTGAGTCATATTTGATAAGCAGTGCATGGTGGGACAAACTGATGCATCTAGTGTTAACTTCAGGCTTTTTTTTATTAGTCAGGTGATGATTTAACTTAATTTAGCTATGTGCCAACCAAAAACACATGTAGCTTACAACATCATACAGATAAATCTTTATCTGTAAATTTTTCTGGCTAAAATATAATATATTTAATATTTGCCATTAGTGCTTGTCTTATTTCATTATTTCTGCAAAGGTCTCCTAAGAGATATACTAAGTGTATGTGATTTACATTATTTAACAAAACAAGTTATTATCATTCAGTAGTAATATGACTGTACTGAAGCATTAAAATAACTGTGTGGACAATGAAACAGTTCTCTAAAGTGGTTCTCTTATTTATTTTATTAATTTTTATTAGGTTTTTAAAATAAATAAATTTATCAAATTGGTATGACAATTTATGATGTTATTTATATTTCCCAATTTGAACCTATAATGAACATATGTTTGTATTGCAATATGATAAGACCTCCCTTGCAAAAAATACAACAGGCAGCAGGGCAGCTAGATTACATGCAAAGTCTATGGTACTTATGCAGCAAGTGGGCGTCAAACTGCCACACAGGAAGTCTCGGGCATCGGCGCGTCCACGCAGCTGCTGCTGGGAGATGTTGATGGACTGTCCGAGCAGCTGCTGCCTGAACTTGGGAAAACTGAACTTTTGGGCCGCAAACACGGGGCATCAACCAATCAGTGAAGACAGGAACTGCTATTGGATATGTAACTGATATTGCATATTCATAATTATAATATTGGATAATTAAATGTAACATAAATTAGAAGTGTAATGCAAAAAATATTTACAAATATATATATAATATAATTTAAAAAAATGTACGCCTATTTTGAATTTTATTCGAATACAAATACTTTCCCCCCTCAAAAAATACAGATACAAATACAGCCTGCTTTGCACACGCCTATCCTCTATATATCCTAGTTGGGTTGTCGGGGAAAAAAGGGCCAGGAGGAAAACCTTGACATCCTACTCTCTCGTGACACTCTCCAGCTTATTCTGGGTGGTCCCAAGGCAGTCTTGGGCCAAAAGGTAACTATAGTTGCTTTAACGTTTTCTCAGTCTTCCCTGGGGTCTCTTCCCAGTAGGACTTATCTGGAAAACCTCAAATGGGTTTCTTGAAGAAATCATCTTGATCAAATGATGAAGCTCCTTTCCCTAACTTAAAGGTTATGCTTAGGGACCCTATGATAAAAGCTGGAACCTATCTCCAGTGGCCTTTGGGCAAAAGATGGGGTACACCCTGGACAGGTTACCAGTTCATCACAGATAAACAACTAGTAGCTGAAATATAATATACTGATTGAAAATAATGACAGCAATAGTAAGAAAGTTAAATACAGACACATGAAAAAAAGGCTTTGTTAACATAAGCAGAAAAAGAAGTGCTGATAGGGGAAAGTAAGAGAAGCTCTCAGCTGTGTCAGTTAAAAGCAAAGAACCCTGCAGAGTGAGTAAACAACTGGTCAGATTACAAATGAAAGGCAAAAAACACATAACCTCCCGCAAGTACAGCATCAGGGCTTTTGGAGGATCATCAGTATTACCTTTGATTTATTGGCAACGGATAAGTGCTTGGCCTTTATAAGAAGTCACACAAGCTTGCACAGAGACACATTCATTTCAAATGATACAGTAATTTATTTGAGAAAAAAAACTATACAAGTAATTAGACCCAGTGTACATATACAGTATTAACAGCCTATTAAGACCATGCCACAGAACCTTTATTTTATTTTTTTTTTATTTTTCTAGGCCTCACTAAAACCTTAATTTTGTTTTTTAAACAATTTAGAGTTGACTTGCTGGTTTCTCGCAGCCTATTCTACTTCCTAACTCAATTGTGGTCAGGTTTAAGATTGACAAAAATATCGAAGGTTGTCCATGGCATGAAGAAGCAGTTCAGTCTGAGGCAAATACATTATCACCACATTTGACTTTATATATGTTTTTTTAATGTTTTTGATTTATATCTAATAAAAGTCTACCCACACTTTTCATAAAGTTGCACAAAGTCCAAGTCCACAAAATACTTTGTGAAGACTTTTGGGCTCATTAAAATCTTCTCTTGGTAAATGTGAGAGAGGTATTTTCGATTTCTTTTTTTGGGACCATCAATAGTTTTGGTAGAGCTCTGCCATGAATGCCATTTTTGTTTGCTTAGTTTAAGCTTAACAAAGCCAAGTATGGACCTCAGTGCTTCATATTATGTCCTGGTTTCTTTTGTGACATCCCATAGAGTTGTCAGGTCACTTTTGGAATAATTTTAGGCACTCCTGGGGAAGGTTAATCTGGCTGTCACTGTGATTTACTGGAGCTAAAAAGCCTTAGAAATGGTAGTGTTAGTCATTGCAGTTAAATGGATCAATCACTTAAAGCCACATTCAACCAGCCAAACTCACAATGTGCTCAGACTCTCATTCTCATTTACTTTGTTTTTCATCTGTGTTCTAATTTCTTTACATTAATCATGATGTGATACTTTCTGAGATCTTTTAGTCTATGTCATGTCCGTCAGGCTCTGTTTAACTGCGTTCTTGAGTCTTCTGGTCTGGACATAATCAGGCCTGGGTGTGACTAGAGTAATCAAACTTACCTTTTTTAAAGATTTTTCTTAAATTATTTAAAAATACTAATATATAACATCACTTTTAATAATACTGAATGACTGAATGAATGAAAGACTGAAGAAAAAGGCAAAAGGATTCTGTACAATTAAAAAAACACGCCTCTTCTGATGATAGATTAATTAGGACACACATTTTTCTTCTCACTTAAAATGGCAAAAATTACACAGATGTATCACATCAAGTGCAACTGGTTACAAAACTATACTTTGAAGAAGCTAATAAATGTTAAACTGGGTTTTTTTCTTTTCATAATGGCTTTAATTATGTATTCACTTTCAACCACTCCAGTCTAAGCTTACAGTAAGTGGTTTTCGGGTGTCTGTCACAATTTGATTAAAAATATTTCTTTCAAAATAAGCTTTTCAATTATTCAAAATGTATTAATTGGCAGAAGATATGAGGAAAACATTTGGTATCATACAGTGTCATTAGGTTCATGTGTTTTTATCTATTAAATAGGCATAGTTTTCTTGTATCTTCACAAATTTGAACTTTCTTTTTGAAACATGTTGCCCTGTAAACCCAATTTCTGTTGTATTTAGAGGCTCTTGTGGGGGCCCAGTTTACCTTGAGTACCTCTTAATTTGCTACTTTTGACTCCCCTTTGACCCTTCCTTTGACTCTATCCCTGCATATCCTTGGCATATTTTAATAGCACTATCTGATAGCAGAGTTAGTTGGTCTTTACTGCTGCTCCTCTGTTGGCCTCTCCTCTTCTCTCTCATTTCCAGTACTTTTTTCACTCCTCTACCCAGTCTTTTTCACTCTATTTGTTGTGATAAATGACTGTTAGATGTGATTTCCCTAAGATCATATCTCTCTCTGGGCCCCACGCCATAATTAGACGGCAAGATTAATAATTCATTCTTCTATTTTTTTTCCCTTTCGGAGTCTCTGTCAGAGTGGATATGTGTGTGTGGGCGCACAGAAATTTAACACATTATACAGATGGAGTCGTTTACCATTCAAAGGTTAAAACAATGAAAATAAGTTCACCCAGGAGACATTGAGTTAACACAATCAATGAGAAAATGAAGAAGGAATACATTAAAAACAGACGTTTCGCATAGAAACACAATGCTTTGTTGCTTAAAAACTCATCACTCTAGAACATATGGTACTTGCATGTACATATGCAATGCAGAGACATGTCAGTGCTGATATATTATCTTACAGGAGGCACAGAAAATTAGTTACTTACTTACCAGTTACTTTTAGAGGTATGTCGGGGTAAGAATATCTGCATTTCTGTCTGAAGGGGAGAAACTCCTCTAGCTGTTCATTCTGTAGAAAAGGCTGGTGCTTCATTTGAAGAACAGTTCATGGTATAGTCATTTAGACAAATTCTTTCTTGATTTGTTAACATTTTAGATTAAGCAAATGTGTCATTGACATTGTGGTTTATTTATTAATGCATTTTTATCAGTGGTAAAAGGCTTCCATCCATCCATTTTCTGAACCGCTTAGTCCTCCAGGGGTCGCGGGGGGGCTGGTGCCTATCTCCAGCTGTCAACGGGCGAGAGGCAGGGTACTGTACACCCTGGACAGGTTGCCAGTCCATCACAGTGGTAAAAGGCTTATTTAACTTAATTTGATTTACTCTCCTTTGTCTATTCCATCTTTTTACCTCTTTCAAATGTTTTTAATTAAAATGAATACTTTTGTTCCTTATGCATACAGCTGTTCTGATATATGAACAGTCTTTCAGATAATCTTGTTATTTTACTTTAATTTTTATCCTCTTTAGTCTTTTTTTCTCCTTGCTGGTTTTCTTCCAACCTGCTTCTTTTTGTTTTCTTATATTATTTTCATGACCCTACTCATTACATTAATTTTTCACTTTTTAAAAATTAGCTGTGTAATTTTGGGCAACTAATTTACTTCCTGAACTACAGTTATCTATAAATTCAGCTACACCAATTGAATCAGAATGATTTTATCACTAAGCTTGTTCACACAAACATGGGATTTTTTCCTTCTTAAATTGCCATCGGAAGTAAAGATCACCGCTAGATCTTCTTCCAAACTGTCTGTTCAAATTTGTAATAAACCAATATATATTATTAAGTTGCAAAGAAGATAATGGGTGTAAATGATCAATAATGGAACTCCACAAATACATATATAGCATGTACGTATGACATATTTGCATACAGATCAGCCATAAACTCCTCTCATTTGAGTAGAAATATCTTGTTTTTTTATGCAATGTTCTCGGTATATAACTGTCAAGTAATACTATTGTGGCCAGTGTCATGTGGCAATATATCCATTCATCCATCCATGTCATCTGCACATTTGAAAGTAGGTTAGGAAAATAACAGTTCAAGGAGAGAGACTGATATTCCTTTTCCATTTGACATCCTCCAGCTCTTTTTAGGGCATCCCAAGGAATTCCCAGGGCAAAAGGGCTATACAGTTCCCTCAGGAAAATCTTTGCCATCTCCACGGTCCCTTTCTAGGTGGATTTGCATCTAAAGGAAGGGGCCCTGGGTGAATCCTGACTAGATGCCCAAACCACCACGACAGTCTCCTTTCGATAAGAAGCAGGAACTCTTCTTTGGACTATCCCCATTATAAAGTGTACTATAATGTACACTTTATATATAATGTAGTATAGGCTTTTCAGCAATAAAAACAACATGATTGAGTAATCTCTTAAAATCCTCTAGAACAATTTGGTAGTTATAATTTGTTGAGTGTTGGCCCTGCAACAGACTGGCGTCCTGTTCAGGGTGTACCCTGCCTAACGCCTGATAATTGCTGGGATAGGCTCCAGCTGCCCCGTGACCCTGAATTGGATAAGCGGTTAAGAAGATGGATGGATGGATGGAATTTGTTGAGTGATACAATTATCTTTTCTCATAAAGCACCCAAATGAGTCCAAATACATTACATACTGTAGAAGGAGCCATGTAGAGACAAATTTGGCCAGCATAAAATTTAGAATAAAATTAAAAATGCAATATAGATTTAGCTTTCTATTATAACCAAAAAGACAATGTCTCAAAATGAATGCCTTATACCTCCATTAACAAATATCAAAAAAATTGAATAACAATGGAAAAAAAACTGATTGGTTTGGTGACATTGAATAAAACTTTGAATATAGACAAATAGCAAGGGTGAGTGTTTGTTGTGTCTGCTTCAGTTTGATGAAGTAAACATTTTGATTAAATTCAGAATGAAAAGAAGAAGAAGAAGGGGGTAGATAAATATTAGAATTTTGACTGTGCAAGTGTCCGATCTTATAACATGCATGTGTGCTGGTTGTAACTGTCAATCTCTTTTTGTTCTAGGATTTTTTTCCATAGCCCCAACAGATCGATAATATGTTACTGAATGTGCCTGAATGGTTGAGACTGGCAAAAGGGGATTCAAGTGCAACAGGATCCAATAAAGTGTATATCAGAACAGACATGTCGCAAAGCCATGTGATTTCTGTCTCTTCAACCAAAATCTCATGGCTTTTGTCACATCCTGTTTGGACTTTAGTAAACACACTGCCTAGCAGCAGTGACGCAAACATTTTTGGTTTTTCTTTAAAGTTAGTCTTGAATCTTTTACTTTATTTTTACTTATTAAAGTTTAGTGTCTATTTGGATTGTCTTTTTGACAATCCAAACCTAAATTTTTACACAATGTTTTTTAAGAAAAAAATAAATAAACCTTTCTTCGTTCTTTTAAATGTTTTCTTGCTTTCAAGCTGTTGCAGTATACCAAGTTCAGTTCTTACAAAACAGGTAGATGGTTATATGCTGAAAGAACACCAGAATTATCATCTCAAAATGAAAGGTTATTATTCAGAAAGCAAATATTAATCAAATTATAGTGCACCAAAAGAGCAAAATGGTTTAGCACTCTTATATATACCTAGAATTTTGTTCGACTTCATGCTTTCTTTCCCGCTCTCATTCACCTTTACAATTGGAGACAATACATTATTTCTGTTCTTGAAATCTTTAAAATTTCTTTTTTTTGTTCTACTCTTTTATTTGCAAGTTTAATTTGAGCTAAAAAAAAGAACTGTAAGAGTTTGGGGTTGTTTGAGTGTGGCCAGTAGTATCACAGTGTAGTAACTGACTAATTGCTCCTTTACACCTTAACTATCTTAAAAACTAAAAAACTAAAAAACTATTTTGTATGCCAGTGGTGCACAGAAGGCTGTGTATACAGGGAAACTGTAGAGATTTTGAACAATATACTTATTTTGAAGAAGCTCTTTGTAATTACTGTTATAAAAGTTTAATTTCTGTTTTGGGATTAATCAGCTGTGACTAAATTCAATAGTTATTTATCTTTTGTTTGACCATATGTCTCCCTGTCCTATCTCTCCATTTTGGTCTACACAGCTCATTTCTTTTTTGATACCTTTTTTTGTTTTATTGCTGCTAGACTTGAAGACTTGCATTTCTTACAGAAAGTTTTAGATTTAAAAAATAATTAAATATTGTACATGACTTTTAAAAAACCAAAAAAATGTGATCTTACAATTTATAACATTTCTATAACATCACTTTAAAATCCCTATAAACAATGCTTTGTTTCCACATCCACTTTTTCCACCTCTTGTAAAGGTTTATAAGAAAATAATAGAATACATGTTTCTTGAATTGCAGTTGTATAATCAAAGTACTTAATCGTGAATAATTGTCTTTCTATAACACAGCTAGCTTTAAAAGCTGTTCCATTCAAGTTCACTGCAGTATATTATAAAATGCTAAATAACACAAGGCACTTTTGTTTTTTGTTTTTTTGTTTTTGTTTTTAACGTGTCCTGTCTAGCAGTATGTTACTCAGAATTGGGGTCTGAGTACCAAGTACAAGCCCAACAGTTTTACTTTCCCAAGCAGAGTATTACAGCTTCGATGTAGTACGCCACTTGATGTATATGTATGAAAAATCTTTATTAGTGATTACTGTGGGTTCAATTTCCTGACGTCATGGACACTAAACCGAGACAAGAAGGGAGAAAGGAAGAAGGTGAAGAAAAGAAACCGAACCAGCAGAGGCGCGAACCGACGACACAAGACAGGGAGGCAAACAAAGAACACAAGAAAACATCCCAGTCCTCCACCTCTGCCGGACGGCAGAGAAACAGTAATACAAAACAAAAACAACAAACTGTACAGAACCAAACCAATAGTTCGGATCTAGTAGAATAAACTAAGAATTACACATTCACTACACACAAGCATGGATTAATGAACATAATACAAATGTTTCTGGTAAGCTCCTGTGAACAACTAACTAATGATGATAACCTCAGCTTAAGATATGTCCGTCCACACCAATATCCCCCCCACACCTATGTGTGTGCGAGCATGCAGGTCTGAATAAGGTTTCCCCATGCAAGTGATTGATAGCTCGTGTAAGGAACCGTCAATCCGTCCTACAGGAATCGACACAGACATGGAGGAGGCAAGAGATGTATGCATCCAGGGTCCCACAGAGTACAGAGGCCACAGGCGGATCGGCGCAGGGTCGATCACCCACCAAGAGAGGAACAGATGGAAGCCCCAGGGGAACACCCACCAGCCGCAATGCTGGGGCCCGAGAGATCGCAGTGATAAAAAACACAAGGCACTTAACAAAAAACTAAACTCAAATCAATCATATAGACAGATTCAAAGTCAATTATACATTAAAAAATAATCCAAGTAATTAAAAAAATGCTGTCAAAGTTATTTTATTATTCAAATTGTTTGATATGTTCTCTGTTTTATGAAAATCAGTAGATAGCATCGTGTCACTCAGTGGGTTTACATGCAGCAAGAGAAAACCAAATTATTGCCTCATCCAACCAAATTTTGACTTTTGAAATGGATGTACTGTATACACAATAGTCTGGCTAATGTTAAACCAAACTGGCCTACTCTTAATCAAGCTTACACACCCAGACAATGCGCATTAAAATAACATCCCAGCTCACCCAACCTATTACTGGCCTAGGCCCTCCCTTCTGGAGTGGAGGAGACAGCAGAAGCAGGAATAACAACACCAGTATGACATGAACGTAACCCCAACAACGCGTGTAACACAGTCGAACAGTCCAGGACCTGCAAAATGTATTGTCCTACAGAGTTGTCGTCAACTCTGTAGCACATTGTAAGTAATGTAATTCAATGTGAATCCAAGATGGTACCATGTATGGTTGCCCGGGTACTTCAGTGCGTTATTCTTGTCTTGTTTTTGCGCGTGATTCCTGTGTCTGGTCACCCCTCTGGGTATTCTTACTTCGGAGAAGAGCTCCTTAACTACAGGACTACTACGGCTATGGATTTATTTCCAGTATTTCTGGCAGATGCGACTGGATATGTCTTAGGCCTTCTGTGAGCGGGTGCTTATGGCAACCCAGGAAATCAATGATTTATGAAAATTTATTGATTATAAACAGGGCAGCAACTTCATATAAATTTGGATTTATATAAAGTAATATAATTGGTTAACCAGAAATCAGTCTATCTGAAAGGTGAGCCCTTTGACCACAGAAATGACACACACAATACAAGAAGTAGGGATATTTGATTCAGTTTAAAATATTTAATAACAAAATTGTCCACACAAAACAACTGAAATCAATCTCGGCTAATGCGGTCTCTGCTAACGGCTAAGCTAAATGGCTAGGCTACAATGCTACGTAAACAAACAACCAAAATGGCGGATCACCGGTAGTAACAATGATCACGTCACCCGGGGAATTTCCTTCACGGGCTTAGGCCGTAACACGCACACTCACATGTACACAGCGTATGCAGGTGGGCGAGTGAATGCCAGAACGGTGGGAGTGTTTATTTATCAGGGCAATTGAGACAGTGTGGTCTCTCTGAACAAAGAGACTAGGTGTTTCCTACCACTAGCTAACAAAGAGGTTATGAATTAACAAAGGGTGAAACCAGTTTACGTCCGGTTGCGCTCGTCTCTCGGAAATTCTCCTGTTTGTGGCTTAACACAGAGATCGAATTAAAGCAACCCACAATCAACACACTGCTTGCTTACCAATAAAGGAAACACAGTAACTTCAACACAACACCAATTAACAAAATGTTCAAAGAAGCATGCATGCATAGAAATATTCAAGAATTTTGATCCAAACTCAGATTGTTGGGGACATTACCAATAATGTAGTTATTTGGTATTAATAGTCAAAGAACTGCTTATGGCAGTCAATACGATGAATAATTTATGAAAATTTATTAATATTTCCGGGGCACTATCTTTATCAGGAACTATTTTAATAGCCAAATGTCTATGTCAGTCTCATAATCTGAAGGAATCATTTTTTTTACCGTCTATTGACCATAAACCTTGCCATATGTGCGTGTGTTTAACAAGAAACGACAATGGTTAATTTACAAAATAGAACATTTATTTAAAAAAGGAAAAATAAGAAAAATATTTTAATCATTAAGCTAGAAAAAGAACACACTACTGATTAAAATAAATGAATAGTTAAAATAAAATAACACAAAAATATGAATATAATAGGATGAGAAACCATTAATTCTGATATGATTTAGGAGGAATCTGGGTCCTTTAGGATCCAAGGCTTGATCTGCAGATGCTGGAATGAAATCTGAATTAGTTTCACTAATTGTAATTAATTTAACTAATTTAGCACCAGTGGTTCACCTTTAAACCAATAAGCAATGTAAGAAAACGCAAAACATTATTTGGATTAAGAAATGTTTCTTTAAAAATGATCTGGATAACAGTAATTATTATGTTTTTTTAATTTCACTTATTTAAGTTCTGTACTGGAGAGAAAAGTTGCCGGAGTCAAATTCCTTGTATGTGTCATACTTGGCCATTAAAGCTGATTCTGATTCTGATTCTGATTAACATTTGGAGAATTACTTAATTCATGGATTGATCACGATAGTAAAACAATCTAATTCCTGTATTTTGATCAAATACAGAGAGTTCAAACACAGCAAATGAGATTAGTTTCTGTTCTTAAACAATCTATTTTTAAACCGAGTTCTGTTTGAACCGTTGATAGCGATCTTAGTTTATGAAGTGCCGGCCTAAACCAACACGTGGGCTTGTTTAGCTTTAGCTCTCTGCGAAGCACGTGGGGCGTTTAGAGTGGCTCAAATAAATGTATTAAACATTAAACAAAAAAGGAAAAACTCCTGTCTGATTGAGTAGCTCAAATTACAGGATTTAAACGACTATTTGTCGGAAAAAGTCTTTTGAAAACCCTGATTAAAATTTCAGGCCGAGGCCTGGTTTACCCAAGGGTAGCACATGAAACGCCTTTAAAATTAGTTATCCTAACTAATGTGCCTCTACCCAAACAGACCTTGAGAACAATTAAAGCTCTCCAAGCATTCTCCGTTGTGGATAGGTGAGGGTGATCAGACGAATTTAGCCCAGCAGGCTAAAAAAGAGTTGCTAAGCTAGTTAGCAGGCTAGTAGCTCCTGGAGCTTCCAATCGGGACCTCGTTTCCGGTTCAGGCATACAGTCCGGCTGGGTTAGGTCCTCCACCATGTGTGGCTCTGTTTCCCAGCGGTCTGAAACTCTGATCGGTCGTCCGTTGGTGTTGCTTGAATGAGTTCCTCCTCGAACTCAGACGTGTCTCCTTCACCCGCGAAGGAAGGTTCCTTGATATGAGTCTTGCCTGCGTCAGACCCGGCCGGAGACTGTGTGGCTAAGAGGGAGCAGCTGGCCGAGCACCTCTATTTATAGATTTCCGCTCCCCCACTTCCTGGGGCTAGGGCAGAGTATTGCCCTCCGATGGCTGTGTGTGACCCAACAAAGATCTTAATAACAAATGGAACGCTCTTACTTGAAAGTCCATAATGATGGTTGCTTGCAGAAGAAAAAGTAAGTCATTTTCAAGGGCGAGGGGAAAAACGCGAGGAAAAAATGGAACAGAAGGGTAAAGTTAATCCATTCATTTGGATGGGGAAAAAGAGAGGAGACCCTGGCGGCCGACCAGAGCTCGGATGAGGTTTTTCCAGAAGTGAACGGGGTTTAACAGATATTTGGCCACCAGCGTGCGTATCTGAGAGGGATCGATGATTTTCTCTCCTTGATCATGACTTGGAAATGCAGACGACTAGAGAGATCAAAGCAGCTGTCCAGTCAGATTGAAGGGAGACCGCGATCGACTGATCCATTGGTGTTTTGACCACTGGATGTAGAGGGACCTATTAATCCCCGGCTCACTAGGGTGAGACAGAGCAGCGGCTCTCGCTTGACCAAGGTGCAGCACTGTAATCTGGCCGGAGAGGTTTCCTTCCAGAGCAATGTTCTGCTCTGATAACGGCAGATGGTGCAGCGTGGGAATTTTGGCACTATTCAGGGCCAGACCCAAAACTGTCAATCTGTTTAGCACATTTTATTTTTATTCTTATTTAAGTGTTTGTCCTTATTTGTATGTTTGCACAAGTACCGCAGCAATTTCCTAATGGTATAAATCTGCCCAACATTTGGTAATTAACTTTTTCTGATCTGATCGATTTTTTTCGCTCAATGTACATCAACCTGCTTTTACTGGCATCAATATTAAACATTTAAATCGGGTAACTTCAGAATAAGGTCACTTAAAACTTTTTTGTAACAAATTACTTTAATGCTAGACATTAAGATGTAAATAACTACAAATATGGTGCTATCCTTTTCCTCTCATTTTACCCCCCCTTTCATTCCTAGCTATGTGCCCTTAAAAACGGATACAAAATTAATAAAAATACACAGACAAGCTAAGAGCAACAAAACAAAATGTAAATTAAAATGTTAAGCTATCCACCCATCTTTAAACAAAGGTGCCGACCCACACTGTGGTAGACTTTTTTGGGCCTTTCTTAACAGCATTTGGGTTTGTGTTTGTTTGCTTGTTTGTATGTGATGAAAAGCGAGAACATTTAACTTGTAATAAAATGAGGGAAGGACATCTAGAGTATGAGCAGGTATTTTAATGGGTGAATGATAAAAGCAAACACCGTGTGCAGCAAAAGTGTGCATCTTCACCTGTGTATGTTATAGATAAAAGGGGGAAATATGTTGCTGTCTAGGTAGGGGGTAACTGAGCAAGGGAGATTGAACAAGAAAAAGAAATGGTATAGGTCTATATTTGTGCTTACAAGACCTTGACAGGAGTTATGTGTATAATAGAGAAATACCTATGTGCAATCAGACAAAAAAATAGCGGGGATAGGGGGTAACACCTTAAGGAACCCAACTCCTCAAACACAGGAAAATTTGCAGACAAAAAAATGCACAAATGTTTTATTTAGCAAAATATAAAATGACTCAGTCCAATTATTAAATTATTTTTCCCAGTTCATGTTTGAGATAAAAAAAATAAATTAAATTTAAATAAACCTCATGATATAAAAAGTAATTGGCATGTGCTTAATGCTTATTTTTTCCCCCATGTTTTATTATGGCATTTCATGCATTCTATGTAGAGAAGTTGTGTGCCTACATGCACCAGGGTGGTTTTACTCTACAAAACGTTATCTAAAGATGGTATTCAAAGCGAGTGATTGATTTTATTAAATCACAACTGTGTTCCGCATCAATGTAGGAAGACTACCTTTCTGTAATACCCTTCTACCATTTGGAGTGTTTTTGTGTGTGTGCATGAACATTTCTTGTGGGTGTGTATGGACATGTTAGTCAACTGAAGTTGTATGGTTGTTAGAGTAGGAAGAGTGGTGGAAAACCTGCGGCCCACAGCACCCAAGAGCAACAAAGGACAGGTGAACTTGGCTCTGGATGGCCAAAGCCGCCCCAGGCAGACACACACAAGGCACTGACCCAGTCAGCCGCCCCACTCATAGCAAGATTGTCAGTGGAGCACAGGAGCAGCAGCCCCCATGCCAAAGAGGCACAGGGTAGGTCACCAAGCCCCCCTCACCCGGCCATAGCCATCTCCCGACATGCAAGTAAAGTCAAGCATTACGGAAACTGGAACTTAGAAGGACCAATGTGGGGAGGAAACCTTAGAGGTCAAAAACAAAGGATGCCCATCAGAGCTTACTGTGACCCCTGCAGCTCACAGAAGGCCTAAGACATATCCAGGAATGACATACCACTGAACAGTAGCCCACCACTTCATGACACGCCCATAGCACCCACAACAAGAATTCCACACCAAGGGGTAATCCTTCTCCAAAGAGCAGCTGCCCTCCTGGGCAAAAGTAATGTACCAGCACCAACCAAGTGAACGCTTCCTTCAAACAGCAGCGGAGCATGTGGGACTAAGGCAGCATAAGTGACAATTAGACTAAGGCAAAAAGAAGGGGTGCCTTTTAAATTCTAGCTCACTGAAAGTCTCACTGAAAAATAGTCCCAAATGGGAGTAAATCTTTTTTTAGAAGGAAAGATTTGGAGTGGTCTTTAGGGTGGCTTTACCCATACCAACAACATCATGTTTAGCCCAGATTTTGTGGCATTGACCCTAAATAGCCAATTTAAAAGATGAAAGAACAAGATGACATAAGATAAACTTCTTATATCACAATAAAATATAACTTATTTTCCCAGTCTAACTGTTAATGGTTCAGACAAATACTAAAAAAGAAAATACCTGTTCATTTATATCGTCATTACATTCCAAATTTTTCTTTCAGATAAATAATGTTATTTTTTCAGCTTCAAACCAAATGGAATATTGCATAATACTTTTCATGTTTTAATGCTTTAACCAGTTCAGCATATGATCCATCGAGGGACTAGATTACGGAAACTTTTTGAACAGATATATTCACTAAACTATATCACTTTTTTAAGTTCACTATAGGTTAAATAATTTGAATTCCAAAATTCAAATATGCTTGTGCCATGGAAAGCATCAAAACAGCACCAATGTGGCTGGAAAACCTTTCACAGATGGCTTGTAACATTGCATGCTACACATCAGTGCTTTTATACCTTGCCTTTTTTATGTTGTGCTTCAGGTTGTGTTTTTCAGTAAAACCTGCTTTTGATGAAAACATCCTTAAAGCTGCACCCAGTCTTATGGTAAACTTGCAATTAAAGTTTTTTTTAAAGCAGTGGTTCAAAATAAAACTAGATGGCTTGGTTGGGAAAATACTTTTTTTTAAATGAATAATTTCTGGTGAGGCTCAGCCAAAGAAAGTGAACTCATTGATAACTTAACCTGAGTATCCTTCAATGTGTGCATAGTGATTTAAAACAAACACAGCTGCTAATATGAACATTTTGGACTCTAAAAACCACAATATGTCTTTCATGCAGTTTTAGCTTTTGAAAGTCAGTGGACGGGTGCGAAAGGAATATGGCCTGGACAAAGTAGTCATATGGTCAGTCCTATCTATAATACCCTAAAAATGTATGTTTCGAATAATGTTTTAGAGACACTATTATATTTTCTAGAGTAACATATTCCATCGTTGCCATCTTTCACTTTTCACCTTGGGAGCATATGCTGGTATGTCACATGCACATATTTTAATGAATATTAAAAAACTGCAGTGTATGCAAGTTCTGTTGTGTAAGAAAAAGTTTTTTCCCTAGCACTAAACTTATGGTAATCCACAGCTTGATATCAGTAAATCACATTTTGTGTTGGTTCATATTTGAGGTTTATTCCATGTTTTTCTTTGTTTCTGCAAGCTCATTTCCCCTGACTCCACCCTGTCCTCATGGTTACAAACTCACTGTATTTTTGAGAGTTCAAAAAACACACTAACTTGTTCTATTACACGGATTCACACACATGAACAAACACACACTCACACACACATTTTTGATGGCTTTAAATAGTGCACTGAAAAAAATTTAACTAACACTTTAGATAATTTTTTTAAAAAGTTCACTTTTTGTCACGTCAATGCTTGTTGATGTTTTTTCTGTTGATATTTAACTAATATTTTCCTATTACATTCTTGGGTAGTGAATACAGTGAATAAAGTCTTCTAGTTTTATTTAAACAGTTCATTTAAAAAGTCATTGCTACAACTTAGGTTGAGAAACAATAAGTGATAATAACATAGTAGACCACTATCAAACAGGAAAAATCCAGTCAGTATCTTTACAGCACCAAATTACCTTTTATAAAGTCTGATTTTGCTAACTTTCTGTTCTGCAAACATTTAAAATCATCTGCATCTGTTTTAACACTTTTGAGTCATAAAAGCTATAGGAATTTATTAATTACTAATTTAAATGAATTCAGTGTTATGCGTTTAAAAATGTGAGAAATTAGTAGTTCTTAGGCTTGTATATTATCAAGCAATGATTCACTGAATAAACTAAAGCAATCAGTCAAACGTGAGAAAGAAGGTAATAAAGTCATTGTATGTGAGAAAAATGCACTAACTCATAATGCCACTCGAATAAACCAGTTTAAAAGGATTCAGGGTCCTTTTTCTGGAAAGATGTGTGCATGTACAGGTGCAGGATATGACTGAATAAAAACACTATAATTTAAAAGACGTTGTGCACATTTACATACTTGGTTTTAGGGTCAGTAAAGAGCCAAATTCAGGGATCTTCTATGTTCATGTGTTGCATAAAAGTTTTCTTTACTGTCAGTCAGTCTTTGGAAACTAGAGGTTATTTTTCTCTCACAAACACATAGAAACATACAAACTGGCAGTCAGCCACCGGCTGGGAAGATGATGAGGGGGAAATTCTGTAAGTGACAACTTCCTCTGACCAAAGTGTGGTGAATTGTTCCTCCATCTTTTTTTATTGTTCTTCTACCACCAAGCCCCAACCCATCCACCCGCTTTTGCTGTACCTTGTTTTCTCCCAGGGGATGTTTTCTCTTTTTCTTGTCAGCAGTGAATGTCTTTTGGTACATGTGTGCATGTGTGTTTGTTCTCCATTGTCCTTTGAATTTCCCCTGAGACCACCACTTTCCTAAGGTATTCTTTGATAAGACACCCCTGTCCTCCTAGCACTCACTACATGGTTTGAGGGGCTCTATGTATGTCTATTGATTGTAAGTATATGTGGATTTTTTTTTAAATCTTCACTACCTGTCTCTCTTAGGGGAAAATAACCAGTGAGAGGTCAGCAATGGTGTTTGAATTACAACCTTGTGGGGTTGAGGAACATTTTTTAGGGAAATTGTTGAACCTTCTGTAACCATTGCAGTTAGGCTATGTATTTTCTTGATGAATAGATATCTACCCAAAAAATGCATACAAAGGAATTGTGCTGCATTGATGCACATATTGCTATCTACAATCTTTAGAATGTACACTCAACAAAAATATAAACGCAACACCTTTATTTCTAATCCCATTTTTCTTGAGATGGACTTAAACATCTTAAAATCATTCCAGATACACAATATTGCCATTTCTCCCAAACATTGTTCACAAATCAGTCTAAATGTGTGATAGTGAGCACTTCTGCTTTGCTGAGATAATCCATCCCACCTCACAGGTGTGCCACATCAAGATGCTGATATGACATCATGATTAGGGCACAGGTGTACCTTATACTGCCCACAATAAAAGGCCACCCTGGAATGTGCAGTTTTGTCTCACAGCAAAATGCCACAGATGCCACAAGCATTGAGGAAGCGTGCAATTGGCATGCTGACAGCAGGAATGTCAACCAGATCTGTTGCCCGTGCATTGAATGTTCATTTCTCCACCATAAGCCGTCTCCAAAGGCGTTTCGGAGAATATGGCAGTACATCCAACCGGCCTCACAACCGCAGACCACATATAACCACACCAGCCCAGGACCTCCACATCCAGCAGGTTCACCTCCAAGATCGTCTGAGACCAGCCACTCAGACACCCGCTGAAACAATTGGTTTGCATAACCAAACAATTTCTGCACAAACTGTCAGGCCCATTGTTGTGCCATACATCCATGAACATCACCTCATGTTTCAGCAAGATAATGCACGGCCCCATGTTGCAAGGATCTGTACACAATTCTTGGAAGCTGAAAATGTCCCAGTTCTTGCATGGCCAGCATACTCACCGGACATGTCACCCATTGAGCATATTTGGGATGTGCTTGACTGGCGTATACGACAGCGTGTACCAGTTCCCACTAATATCCAACAACTTCGCACAGCCATTGAAGAGGAGTGGACCAACATTCCACAGGCCACAGTTGACAATCTGATAAACTATATGCGAAGAAGATGTGTGGCAGTACATGAGGCCAATGGTGGTCACACCAGACACTGAACGGTTCTGAGTCCCCAGACTCCCAATAAAGCAAAAAAACTGCACATTCCAGGGTGGTCTTTTATTGTGGGCAGTATAAGGTACACCTGTGCACTAATCATGATGTCAGATCAGTATCTTGATGTGGCACACCTGTGAGGTGGGATGTATTATCTCAGCAAAGCAGAAGTGCTCACTATCACACATTTAGACTGATTTGTGAACAATGTTTGAGAGAAATGGTAATATTGTATATCTGGAATGAATTTTAGATCTTTAAGTCCATCTAATGAAAAATGGGAGCCTAAACAAAGGTGTTGAGTTTATATTTTTGTTGAGTGTATATTAAAACATGCAGCTTGGAAGCAAGGAGTTTGCTAGAGTATTTGGTGGCATTTTAAGTTTCCATGGCAACAGAACTGGGCTTGTTTTATTGTCATTCTTTTACCTAAAGACAGAATTGAACCTTCTGATTATTGCAAAATAAAGTATCTGTTATGGAGCATTCACACCGCCCCAAAATCAGCGTCATTTCCGGCAAAATTACATGTAAAGCCTGTGGTTGAGTCCGTCAGTGTTCCGTCAGAGTCTCCGCTGTGCTTTGTGTGCATTGGGTCTGTCAACTCTTCAAGCGTTACTTCCGTTTCAAGTGGCAGTATGCCAACCAATCAGAGCGTCTCACTGTAGTGACGTGGCCCGAAGTCGACAATTACTAGGCTGTCACAATCCACACGAGAGGGAGTGCTGTTGTTCTGAATATCAGCATTGGTGTGATTCGATCGTAGGCCTGAGGCCGCAGGCTGATATTCTGCACAACAGCACGACCTTGAGAGCAATATTGCTTTTATACAACAGTTCTAAAAGCTAATTTTTATTATTTAACAAAAGCAACAGCATTTATTTAGTTCCTCCAACACAAATAGTTCAAACTGGACGGGAAACAAGGCTTTTGCCAGGCAACACAAAAAATTTTCTATACACAAACATTAAAACTCCTGTTTGGCGGGGTGATACTGTTTGTAAAAAGTTCCAGTGCTATTGTACTCCAATATTGGCACTCCAATCAAATTACTTGGTCAGAGCTAACAATATAAACATGTTTAAGCTGTATGTGTCACAATCAAGGTCAAGCTGTTTTGCGGAGTATCAGCATGCGGCATGAACGCACCTGCATAAAGTGAAGATGGCTTTTAATTTCTTTTATGAATTTCCAGAACTTTATCTTTTATGAAAAATTAAGCTTTGCAACAATTAGCCTGCTTTGATCTCTAGCAAGTCTATTCTTAATTATAAATTATTTTATTTATTTATTTATTTTATTTTACTAGGTTCCTCATTAGTGCAATAGTATCAGAACATTCTCTACATAGACACCAATGGTCTTTATTTGAAGACAGTTATTAATTCATATCTTCTTTCATCATATTATCTTATTTTATCTTATTTCGTATCAAATAAGTTGGCCAAGCCCTAGTCTTTTCTGCAGCTCAAAGTTCAGACATTTTCTATTAATACCTGTGTTATTCGTACAGAACCGATTTGCTCAGCTCTTCTTATCGTTTTTGATAAAAAAGCCTGAAGGTCAGTTTTTATGTAGATTTCAATGAGAACGAGCAGGCTGAAAACTTAAAACCCTTACTGGCATTAAAGTAATTGAATAGGGTGTCAGATCCTCGATAAAAAAACAACATAAAACTTTTGAAATTATGGCACAGTCTTGCGCATTGAAGTCCAAAAGAGGATCGACATCACCACTCACCACTTTTTTACATACTGTAGTGTGACTAGCGTTCCACTTGGACTTGTAGCACCAGTTAACAGGCAACCATCTATTTACTCAAAACTGAGATTTATTTCCTTATCACAAATTGTTCACTGTTACAGTTGGAATCATGCATTGCACTTTTCCTAACAAGCTACTCTTACCAGTTATCCTAAAACTCACAACAACACCTGGTAACATTAGTAACTACTGTATCACAATAAGAGCATCCCCCCTGAACTTAGCAAATTGCAGCTGACGTCAACTAGGAGTTATTAGCTAAGTTACAGTTAAGCCATAGTGAAGATGAAGAACAAGAAGCAATAGGACCAGAGCTTGAAACTGCTCCTGCTACTCTTAAGTCACCGGTGTGGAAATACTTTGCATTCCAAGGCACCAGGACCGGCCGGAGACGGTACACCAGTCTAGAGGTATTTACTAATAAACGGTCCGGTAGAGACGCTAGACTGGAGCTGTGGTTAAGTCACACTGATTGGTTGTAATTCTGATGACAGATGTCGCCAAACAATCGGCTTTGTAAAATAAAGAGTTACTGGCAAAGCAGTTGATGAAAACCGCAAACAGAAACACAGCAGCAATCCCTGCCTCTTCATGTCTTTGCTGCTTTGGCATCATTTAGCGCTAATAAGTGAAGCTGCCGAGAGAGTTGGGATATGCTGGCATATTTGTTAAATCATTAAAAAGCTACTTTTTTGTGAAGACACAACGGCTGACAAAGGCCAACAGATTTATCCCGATAGGGAAATTCCGGTCAAATTACCCTGAAGTTCTTATAGTAGAAACACATCTACTTTCATTTGAAGCGTTGTGCGCTGCAGTAACTAAAAAGACTCACTAGATGGCAGCCACCCTTTGTGACTACTCATTTATGTTATTTTGTTTGTGTTTGGTGTTTCCACTTCCACAGAAAAAGATTGTTATATTTATATTGTAAATAAACATTAGTGCCTAATGTGATACGTTACACAAGACTAATACAAATTGCACCATTTATATCTAGTCCATCTTTTGAAATAAAATTACTGTACAAAATTTCATGAATAAGACCAGTGATCGTAGAGTACTCTAGTCTTAAAATGGCAAAGGCCTCTGTGCTGTAAGAAGATAAAAAAATAAATAAAAAGAAACGAGAATCAAATCGAACCGTGACCCGGAAATTGAACATCAGACCAAATGGAGGATTTGGAGAATTGTGAGAGTCCTATAATTGAATTGAGTTGTTATTTATTAAATATGTATATTCGGTAATGAGCTTTTAATGTTCGGTAATGCGTATTGTAGTTACAGTTGTGACAGAAAGATGAACTGGTGCTTGGCGCTGAGTCCACTGGAGGTGTTGCAAGATCTGTGTGTGTGTCCTTGTCCCCCCCCCTGGGTATTTGTGCCAAGTCCTTTCTTTCTCACATGCCACACATTTGAAGACACACACCTGCACACACAATTATACTTCCTCTCAGAAATGTAAAAACTGCAAAATATTCCAACCAACCTTCCACATCCATCCCAGTGAACACGGTGGCTGACAGAATGGCATAGACATTTTTGTTGACAACCAGAGAACTTCCTGTGACTGCAATTATGATTTTATCTAAGATTTTATCTAAACCGGCCTATACTGGGTACTACATTATTTAATTGATGGCTAGTGTGCTAGAAAGTGTGTCTGTGTGTGCGCGTGCGTGTGTGTGGGGTGAACAATTGCCTCTAATAAGTTTCAAGAGTCCCAAGTACCAAAGAAGTAAGACATCAAAGTGAGTCCAACCATCACATCTCAAAAGGCATACACTGCTGCCAGAAGTGTCCGTTTATCTGGGTTTATAGGCTAAGCCATCCCAGCATCCCAAAGTAGTTCCCTAAGCAATTTAATATAAAATAGATAGATATCTGTCCTTTTTATTTTATAGTTAGCTATCTACTTACAAATAGAGGATAATTTTTTTTCAGAATTTAAACCATTATAAGTGTAAGTTTTTTATGTGCATGAAGTTGGGCATTGTATTGATTTGGTTTGTTCATTTTAATTAGCTCTCTGATTAATGATTTACATTTTACAAACTGTTTTATGCTTTTATGAAACCACATTTGGGATCAGCAATGCCTGTAGAAATATTGGTATTTCACTGAATTACATTGCTATGATTGATCATATACACTCACTGCTGTATGCCAGTATGTTGTTGGCATAGATTCAACAACATACTGGTAACATTTCTCAGAGATTTTGCGCCATATTAACACGATAGCATGGGATATGTTGCTGCAGATTTGTCCGCTGCACATCCTTTTTACGCCACATCCCAAAGGTGCTCCATTGGATTGAGATCTGGTGACTGTGGACCCCATCAGTGCACAGTGATCTTATTGTCAAGTTCAAGAAACCAGTCTGTGATGATTCAAGCTTTATGACATGGTGCATTATCCTGCTGAAAGGAGCCATCAGAAAATGGATACACTGTGTCATAAAGGAATGGACATGGTCAGCAACAATACTTAGGTAGGCTGTGGCATTGCATAATGATTACCTGATACTAGGGGGCCCAAAGTGTGCCAAGAACATGTCCCTCACACCATTACACCACCAGCCTAAGCCATTGATACAAGGCAGTATGGATCCATGTATTCATGTTGTTGACACCAAATTCTGACCCTACCATCTGAATGTCACAGCATAAATCGAGACTCACTAGACCAGGCAACATTTTCCCAATCTTCTAATGTCCAATTTTGGTGAGCCTGTGCAAATTTTAACCTCAGTTTGCTGTTCTTAGCTGACAGGACTGGCTCCCGATGTGGTCTTCTGCTGCTGTAGCCCATTTGCCTCAACGTTCAAAAGAGAACTCTGAGGAATTGGTCACAGGAACCTGAAGAAGCCCTGCAGGGTTGTTTTAAGACCACAAAATGGATGGATCTTTGCCAGGCACATGTAGAAGACATTAATTCCATGATTGTGTTACTAAATATATAAACTTCTGTGAGAACAAGATCATCCCCACAAGAACAATGAAATGATTTCCTAATAATAAACCCTGGATCTCCAGTGACTTGAAGGAACTGTTAAAAAAGACATATTATGCTAAATCCACTTTTCTGTTGCTTTAATATGTATATTTGGGTGTCTTAGGTGCCTCCAGACCCCTAAAGTTTAAGTTTCAACAACAAAGTCAATGTTTTATAAACTGCCGGAGTCAAGAAATGGGTAAAAAAAGATGTTTTTTACTTCCTCAAGCCTGCGATGTCCCGGGGAGTGTATTTTGCATAATCCTAACCCTACTCCGTTGGTGTCTCCATCCACACAGCCTCAGTAAACTGAGCAGCAGCTCCCCATTGGCTTCACCTGTATGCAACAGCCAGAGTGCTACCATTTGATGGTGCTAAAATAATTATTCTTTTTTTTTTAAAGAGAGGAAATAGATCCTCATAGGTCACAACACCTAAATACATTTGCTACAGCAGAAAATATCAACAGATGGCAGCAATCAACAACAAGAAATATATTTTATGTGTCCATAATGTGTAACATTTTACATTAGAACTGGAATTATCTAATTTAATAATCCTATATTAATCTTTTAAGGAACCCTCATTGTGTCCAGCAGATTGAGTCCCCATCCTTTAACATCAGAAATAACAACAAAAAAAAATCAATAAAAACAATGTGAAAGAAAATGTGAAGGAAAACAGTAGGCTATGTTGGCTGATATCTGTCAGGTTTCTTTATTGCTCCTCCCAACTGAATCATGAACAAAGTGATCATGATGAGCATTTAAACGTTTACATATTCAAGTATTAAATTTCCAAAGTGTTTAATTTTCTATTCAACCCTGACGTGGTAGTTTGTAAGACTGAAATATTGCTGTGACCTACGGTTTAAGACAGAGATTGTTGTATAACTAAGGTTTGTTTACAATCGTCAGAGGTTTACAGATGTGGTGGTGTTGAGGGTAAAATACAACTGGTGAACTTGTTTTCGCGGAGTCGTGAGTTTGGCTTTCGTGTTTATTTTGTTCTAAGTGATTTAAATAAATATATATATATATATATATATATATATATATATTTTTATAAAAACATTGTTGCTGGAAGATTTTAACGTCTCGGAGACATGTTGATCTGTAACACCAACAGCCATTTCTCTCCCAAACTCAAATGTTGCAACGGTTACGCAACATTGTTATAAAACATTGATATAAAACTAGTATGTGCAGAACTTAGCCCTGCTTAATTCTTTGGCTTTCTCAAGCAAAGGCTGTTATCAACATTACATTTAGGCTTCCAAAAACATGTCATCAAAGCAGAAATGAGCATAATATGTCCCCTTTAAACAAGAAAGAAAGCCTTCAGGAAGGGGGAAAGGTAATTATTGAGGAATACACAAAATAAACTTGAAGTCAAGATCAGAGACAACAAGGATGCATAAAGGAGGAAACTGTTGAGGAACAGTTGGTTGAAGAAGATCACAGGCTTTAAGAACAAGAAGAAATTGATAGATTGAAGTCTGGACAGAGCCAATGAACTGAGCACATACTTAAACAGGTTCAGTTCAGGAACAAGTTCAACATCCTCCTGATCTGTCCCCAGCCAAACAGACCTCTGAATCTTCTCTGACCCACACTTTTCCTCTCATTCTCTATACATTTTAAGTAAGTTTGTCTTCATCCAAGTCAGGAGATGATTATGATCCCTTTGCCTCCCCCTCCCACCTGCTGTCTCCAGACGTCAAGTGAAGAGGCAGCTGGAGAGACTGAACCAGAACTAGGCTGCAGGTCTAGATGATGTCGGCCCCAGAGTGATGAATGCTTGTTCAGAGCAGCTCCTTAGGATTTTATAGCACCTCTTCATCCTTAGCCTGACCCAGGAGAAGTTTCTGGTGTTGTGGAACACACCCTGTCTTGTCCCTGTTGGGGAAGGAATTTTCAGTCAAAATAGGATTCCTGGAAACCAACTCACTATAGTGTCAGTGAACTAACTAACTAAGAACCACCACATCCCCAAATCCTTCCAGCGTGTTCGTTGAATTTCTGCAAGAGGTACAATAAAAACACATCACACAATTACTTCAGTTTGCCAGAAAATCACTCATGAGCGGGCCCAGCTGTTGGAAAAAAACTCCAGCTGAGCAAAGAACATGAGGTGTGCCTTGGCTTTTATTAAAACAGCATTGAATAATCATGAACACAAAGGAGTGGTTTAAACATCTTCAACAAATCAAAAATAGACAACGTTATTTATGCATACACACAGAGTAACTTTATTGGTCTATTCAACATGTTGGTGCGTTGTACATGCCTAATTAATTACTTTCCTGTTATACTACTTAAATCGTAACATAACTAACACTCTGTTCTGATATTCACAAGACCAGTCATGAGGCCGCAATCTTCACTAGTCAGCAGTGAAAAATCAGGAGATAGTTTTACTGGACAATCAACATATGGATAACACTAAGGGACACTTTGTATAACACTGAGAAAGACATTCACATGATCTGTCATGAGTGTAACACCAGATAACAAGATTTGTCATAAGTCAAGATGAGATGTTTACATACAACTGGTTCTTGTTTCTCAGTATCAGTATAACATTTTATCTAGACATGAGTAACACAGTCAGAATTAAAAAGACATCAGCACTAATTCAAATAAGAACTATCTATGTAATAAAAGAATGCTTAAAATAAAGATTCCCACTACACCATTAACACAAATTCACATAAGAATTAACTTTATCTAAGACATAAGAGAAGGCAATACATTTTACCATTGCACAGCTCCAACTGGATTTTCTGCTGACCATTTTTATCTGGTATCCTGCCATTGTCAATTGTATGGTGAGTCTTCCTGCAAACTAGGCCTGTGCTTTCCTGTCATATGTTATGTTCACAGAAAAATATTTCACTATTGAAAGTTAAATGCTACACTCAATTTAAAGAATACATATTATAAAAACATAAGGATAACCTGAAATAGAAAGAAATCATGACATATATCATCCATATTAATACAAACTCTTACAACAAGTCACTTTTGGATAATACTGATTTAACAAAAGGGTTAAGCTATGAGAAAAATAAATACATAAAATATCATCAAAATCTTCTTAAAACCGTGGTTTGGGATTTTATTTATCAATCAAAGTTTTATATATCTTTAAAATGACAGGTTAAGGTTAGTTCCGTTTTTAATGCTTATAACTTCCTGGTTCTCAAATGTAGAGTTAATGATGCCAATATTAAAATCTATTAAAAAAGAAATAATGAATGTTACAAGATAAGTTTCTATGATTTAAAGGAATCTAATAATTTCATAATACGATGTATACTATTTTCTATACAATTCCTAATCTTTTGCAGTCCAGACATCCTCCATATCCTGTTTTTCTACACTAGTTTGGGTGCAAAGGTTTGACATCCTGTTCTAAAGTTCCTTTTTTTATCTAACTAACTTGTATGCACATGACAAACATCTCTTTAAGCAGTAGCAACACTTCAAAGCGGTTATAATAAAGTCACCAATACATTTCATACATCCCAAAGTAATGTTTTATACTGTATTTCCCATCGTACCAAAGACAACTCACCCAATGCCTTTGGAACTCTTGCCCTGGCATCCCACACTATAAAGGACCTGGAGAAACTCCTGTTAGTCCATCCGAGTAAGCAAAAAACAACATGTCAGGACCCACTGTAATTTGCCTTTCACTGTGGAGTTAGAGTCGAAAATGCCATCATCTACCAGCTTTTACCAACCTATTGTCATCTGGACAAAGCAGTCAGTATTATGAGGATCGAGTTCTTTGATTTCTTCCATGTGTTTAACACAGTTCAGTCTGTTTTACCTTCTCAGAAACTCTTGAAGAAAAAAGCGGAGCCCTCAACAATCAAAATCCATGCATTATTGAATACCTGACAAACACACAACAGTTTAGAAGAATTAAGGATTGTGTCAAACCAGGTGTTCAGCAGGCACAGCAGTGCCACAGCGGAGATGATTGTAGATGATTATAGATTTCAGAAGAAACAGATTTAAGTCCAGCACTGTTTGGATCATGGGAGGGGAAGTGGAGGTGGTTGAAGAGTATAAATACCTCAGAGTTACAGACTAGACAACAGACTGAACTGGAGGCACAACACTGAAGCCATCTACAAGAAGGGACAGAGCAGACTGTACATCTTGAGTAAGGTTAGGTGCTCCATGGTTGGCAGGAAGATGCTGCAAGTTTTCTTTTTCTGATGTGGTGAGAGTAATCTCTTCAACCATCATCTATTGGGCTAGCAGTATTAGAGACAGGGACTTAAAAAGGCTTAAAAACTTGAAATAAGTTTGGTTGTTCTGTTCTGGGGAAAACTGTAAAACATCTGGGTGATGGTGATACAAAGAAGGAGTCTTTATAAATAAAGAAAATGATGGACAACCGTGAGCATGCTCTTCATGAGACTATCCTACAACAACGTGTATTATGGTACATTCAGACCACAGGCTTTGTCAGTTTCAGCAACGTCAAGATTACATGTTAAGTCTATGGCGGAGGTTTCTGCAGCGCTTTGTGAGCTTTGGCTCTGTCAATTTTTCAAGCTTTTCCTGCTTTTCAAGCTTCAAAGCACCAAAAGCCAGAAGTTCAGATAACTGAACTTTTGACGGTTTTGACGGTCCCGAAGAGTCGCGTCAACCAATCAGAGGGTTTAATTTTAGTGATATCACTACATGTATCTCAACAATGAAAGACATGCTGATCGTTGCCGTCTGCAATCACAGAGAACTTTATGATCCAATCTCGCAGATTTAAAAAATCATAAATAACACATACTTTTTTTGGTAGGCAATCTGAGCACCAATGCGGTTCAGGAGGTTGTCAAACTGGGCGCGGGACACACGAAAGTAGCGCTGGGAGCAAACCTCATCCATATGTAGCTCCTGGAGCAAATGGTTAAACTCCTCAAACTCAGAACGCATCAGAAGAATCGGGTGTATCCACAAACAGCGCTAATGCAGCCAAAGTCGATGTTGTCCAGCTTTAAGCAAATAAAGCCAAGCCACTCTCTCAATAAGATCGATCATAGTTCTGAATGTCTGCCAACAGAAGAAGCCCTGCCCACATGCTCTTTTTTGCTCAGAAGTGCAGGCTTTTCAAGCTTTGCAAGCTTCAACATAGAAGCGTCAAACTAGATGCTTTGTGAGCTTTGCTTGACGCTGACAAAGCCTGTGGTCTCAACGCAGCATTATATCAGAGGCTTCTTCAGTTTTGATGCAATATGGTACAATACAACAAATTCTTCCTTCCCACACCCATCATGATCTACAAAGAATAATTTATTGGTATAATCTACAACAACACTTAATTTCCTTCTGGGAATAATGAGGATTTTTAAATTTAATTGAACATTCAAATTTATTGAATATATGAGTTCTAAAATTTTTTACATTCTGAGTTTTGGAGACCAGCTCTTGGGTGTGTTCATGTGTAGGGATATATTTGTATGTGTATGCACAAAAGGACAGTGTAATATTGTTTCAGATCCTAGTGGTTGTGATGGAGCTAACACCTGAATGAACCTGTCACTGCAGACACATTTCTTTTTCTGCTCCAATGATTATACTCCACCGGAACACACTCAACAATTTTTGGATAGGTCTCGGCAGATGTATGCGATCGGTTTCAGCGCAAACCAGAGGGAGGGAAGTAGTGTGTCGCTTGTGTAATGCCTGTGTGCTTGTATCTACGAGTGTGAGAAAGAAAGGGAGAGTAAGAGTGACAGTGCATTGTGTCTCAGTGTACATGTGTGTATGCTTATATAGGGCTTGAGTTTTTGTCTTTTGAAAAATTTTAAACCAGGCCAATGCTAATGTGTCCTCTGAGATCAAGAAACCAAAAAAAAGGAGATTAAGGGACAACTGACACTGATTATTAAATGAAAATACACTTTAAAAAAACACACAAAAAACACATTTCTGTAACAAAAGTGTTTACCTTATTTTGCTGTCTTTAACACAAAGTTTCCTCCGCACAGTTCTAAATTAAACTCAATAGTATTTAAATGGATTTTTATCAACACAATTCTTTCTTTCTTTCTTTCTTTCAAGGAAGGAAGGGCATATATATTCCATCCATCCACTTTCGCTCATCTGAGGTCAGGTCAAAGGGGCAGCAGTTTAAGTAGAGAGACCCAGACTTCCCTCTCCCCAGCCACTTTGGCCATCTCCTCAGGAAGAATCCCAAGCTGTTCCCAGGCCATCCAAGGAAAATAGTCCCTCCAGCATTTCCTAGGTCTTCCTCTGGGCTTGGAACGCTTTACCATGGATGTGTCCAGCAGCCACCTCAACTGGGTCCTCTCTTGTGGAGGAGCAGAGGCTCTATTTCAAGCCCCTCCAGATGACTGAGCTTCTTGCCCCATCTCTAAGGGAGAGCCCAGACACCCTGGGGAGGAAAATGATTTCAGCAGCTTGTATCCATGATCTCATTCTTTCTGACATGCCCCAGAGTTTGTGACCCCACATTAGGGTAGCAATTTAGATCAACCGGTAAGCTGAGAGCTTTGCATTTTGCATCAGCTCTCTCTTCACTATAGACCGGTACATCAAACATACCATCAAAGTATGTATATATAATATTGATTTTAAATGAATTTTCATATTTTGAATATCGTCTTACATTATTGTTAAAAATGGCAAATAGCTATGTTTTCATAATAATAGAATGTAAGGATATGGACATATTGTAATTTATATTTTCAAGATAAAGACATGGTCACCTGATAATAAGTTTGAGTCCACATTAAAAAAATCTAACTAACAGTTTTTCAAACCTTAATAGCCAAGGGAAATAGAACACATTTGCATTGTTCCAGATATAGAGTAGACATGGTTGTTTGAAAATATTCTGGGAATTTTATGAACTAGTATCAGTTTTTATTAGTTTTATTTTTTTAAATACACTGCACTACCACAAATACATTGTAATGACATGATATTTAAGAACCAAGCACTCTCCTGCAAATTTCCAACTCTCTGTGTACATGCAAGAGACCCAGTGTGCTGAGATGATTGGACAGGGAGAGGAAAGTGTCCAAAGAGGTTGGGGTCATGAGAGAACTTGTTTGTATTTCCCAGAGGCTAAATGCTGTTGCATACGTTAACAAGAAAAAGAAGACTTATAGTCTATCTGGTTATACAGGGAATATTAATTTAATAATTCATAAATCATTAATTTAATTATTCCTTCAAATGATTAAAAACGGGGCACCATCCAGTTTAAACTGGATAGGATGTAAGAGATGACTGTCAAAAGCAGTTTATAGCTAATTATCAATTAGTTAAACCAGATACTTTTTGTCTGAAGGATAAGCCCTTTTGCGATGATTCAAACGCATACTCAAAATAAAAGAGACAGAGGTTTGGTTCAGTTTAACCAATTTATTAACTAATTCTACCAAACACAAAACACAACCTCAGTTCAGCTACCAGCTAATCGGTTCGGGTAATTGCTAAGCTACGGCTAAAGCTACCTGCTACATAAACAACTACAAAAAATTGGCCGTAACTGACGCCATGAAGGCCATGTTACTGGGAGCTTCCTGGACATCCATACGTCCTAAAACACGTGCATGTGTCAAAGTAGCACACGGACGTGAACGCCCAGGCCGCCAAACAGGGGGTTTATTACCTAGGCAATTTACCTTGTGGTCGCTCTGAAAAAAGAGACCACGTGGTGCTTATCACTAAACTAGCTTTGGCTAACAAAGAGTTCTGAATTAATCGGCTACGGATTGGAATAGAAAGGGTGAACAGGCTATGGTCGGCTCTGCGAGTTGCTCGGAAGCACACCGGTTCATGGCTCCCAACCAAGTCAAAGATACACACACACACAATCAAACACTGCTTGTCTACTCATTAAGAAAAACACAGTAACTTCAACACAAGTCGTATCCAATCAAAGTTCAGATTACTCAGCAGAAAACACAGTAAACATTAAACATACAACTGATTCACAGAACTTTTACAGAGAAAAACATGCATGCATAAAATAAAAGACGAAAGAATCCTAATTTGCTCCACCAAGACTTTAAACACTTTGGAAAGATCTTACTTTGAGCCGTTTGATGGTCATTGGCAGCAAACTAAATCATTTGGTTTCCACTGGAAAAATGTGAAAAAAAGGGAGAGGAATTCAGGTAGTCAGATGAGCAAAAAGGGAAGAAAAAAAAGGGGGGCATCGATGGCCAGTCTCAGCTCAATGAAGGTAGGTTGTGACACGTGTGCCCAGCACTGTGTTAAGGCTTTGGGACAGGGTCTCTCTTTAAAAGTCCACAAGGGACTCAACACTCGTACGGCAGCGGTCAGAGAGGCCAGACTCTTTTCCTGCTGAGGTATTTCAGAAAGCCCTCTCCGGTGCGTGGCTCCTCCTGTTTCTTCAGGCGTCCAGTCAGGTTGTAAGAGAGCTGCAGTGGGTTTGATTGAGTGATATTTCACCCAGTCAAGATGGAGGCTTGTCAGGGTCCAGCCCTCCTGGGAGACAGCGGGGTACTGTTGCTCGCCCAAATGTAGGGAGTGAGTGAGTGAATGAGTGAATGAGTGAGTGAGTGAGTGAGTGAGAGAGAGAGAGAGAGAGAGAGAGAGAGAGAGAGAGAGAGAATGAGAGAGACGGTGTGCCGGTGTGATTTAGCAGGGGGGGAAGAGTCTCTGGTAGAATCTGTTACGCTCTGGGACGGCAGGAAACCAGCGCATTATAAGATGGCCTAATGTAAAATCTTGTACATAGCATCTACAGAACAAGCTAACAAAACAAAAGGGGATTTAAAAAAAAAATGTTTGGAAAAACTGCGCTACAGACATGACACCAAACATTTTAGCTCTAGCTAAAAAAAAAAAGAAAAAAAAAGGAAAACATAATTTCCAAGCCAAACCCTTGGAATAAAAATCTATGTTCTAAAGAGTTGAAGAAAAGCTTACTAGGATTTAAGAAGTAAGGCAAAGTATCTTACCAGTTTTAGGTAAGTACTTGATAACTTCCAGAAAGTGCCCTGTAAATTCAGTAGCCAAACACTATTATCTGGTTATTAAAATAACCTTTAAATTCTGGGAAATGATGGGTTGTATTAAGGATTAGTTTAAGAGATCCTTACACATAAACAGTTTGATATATTTTCCTATTTTTTTCAGAAATGTAAAAATTAACTTTAGCCAGTTGAATAAATTTAATTTTACCTAATGTTTGAAACCTTAACTTCAATTTAATATTATAATATTACATTTCAGATTGTGTGATATTTGTGTAAGAAACTTTGTGTAAAAACCATAATATTTCTAATAATTATAATGATCTTTGATATATTTGTAAGAAACATAAGTTTTATTTAAGTGATTGGAGTCATACAAGCATAGAAAATCCAAGCAAAATACCTACTTTTTTGTCTGATAATGGATTTCTGCCCCTGTAAACCCAAGCGCTAATCATTTTTTAAACAAGTTCTGATACAGACACTCAGCATCCTTCAACAAAATGAAATACATTTTTGGATTTTTTTGTGGGTTTTTTGAATAAATATATGCATGCTAATGCTAAGAGTGTTATAGCACAGCCAAAGCTCAATTTTTAACCTGAAACTTGCTTGCTCATTGAAACTAGTTGCTTGGCTGCATTGATAATAAAGCTCGACAATTTCCAACCAAGAACTTGATTAGGTGCTCAAAAGCCTATATCAGCAACAGTCATTTTCTCTGTCACAGTGTTAGGTTAAATACAAGACTTATAGGAATGCCGTTTTTACCATTGGCAAGGTGTTATAAAAAAAGGGAATCAGCCTGAAGTTCCAGAGGCAATGTGGATCATAAACAAAACCATAGAGTAAGTAGCTCTAAATATATAGCATAGATATGGAGCACTACCCATCTTCCTATGTATCTAAACCAGTGGTATTTTATGTACTGCCCAGCACCTATGCAGTGCATGGCAGACTTTACAGTGGATTTAGACCACATAATTAGTTACAGTCAAGCACAGGAAGGCATGATGAAGGTAGTTTTAAAAGAAGGAAAAAATTATATGTTTAACCAGACCCAAAGGTTTTAAAGATTTTAAGATATTAATAAACAAAGAAAGCTATGACCTACTCTAGTCAGAATACAAACTAAAGTAGGGGCTGTGCTCCCATGTATGCTTCTAAATTAATTTAATATTTCAAACAAAACACTTCCAACAAAGTTTTTAAAACTACCAAATTGTCTCTCATTTAAAATAAAACAAACAAAACAAAATGTTTTTAACAATATACGTTGAATAAACGAACAAGTACAAATGTAGCATCACCCCTAAAATTACAGGTGCTAAACTGTGTTATGTAAACAATTTAAGTGAGGTAAATAGAGAAAAAAGTAAGTACCTGACCTGCCTCCAAGTACACAATTTTGAAGTAGCTGGGCTTTTACACAAAGTGTTTGTCCAACTCAGATTAAATTTATGTTTAATCAAGCACAGTTTCAAAACATAAACATTAACTTAAGACCAGAACAACAAAAGACATAGAGGCAAGCTGCTAACATTAAATCACAGCCGTGTGCAAGGTGGGGTGTGCTTAGGTTTTTAAGTAGCTGAAGATCAGTCAGGTGAGAAGAAGGCAGAGCTGACTAGTTCACATGGTGTGAAACACCAGTCCAATCATCAGCAACAGGAAGTGTGAAGCACCAGAGTAGGTGAGCCCATATTATAACCAATCAGAGACTGGTACTGGGTAATTATACTTTTGATACAAAGAACGCCGATAGTTAATTGCAGTCAAAACAAAATATCGTTATCGTGACCTAGGGTTGTAGCACTATGACTTTAGAATCTGCCAGTATGTTCACTGTATGTTAACATGTTGCTGTCCAAGGAGTTTTCACACTGCACTTCAATGGTTAAAATGTACCTATATGGCTGTCAAAAAAGCTCTGATTATTAAAAACCAAGACATTTTACATTTAGTGTGCATCAATACTTCAGATGGGACCTGCCAAGACGTCCTCACAGCATGTTGAACAACTGTAAAATTATTTCCCAGGGTGGCAGCGGTGTGCAACAGGTCTCAACCCCATTCACCGCACACTAGCAATCAAAAAGGAAACCCTTCTCCCTGGCAAAGTCAGTATGAGACTTCAATAAACATGTTGAATAACTGATATCCTCTCTCTGTTTTTATAGATTGGACAGACACTCGTATGAGGTGATGCAGCTGGAGTTTGAGATTGATAATGTGATTAATCTGGTGCCAACCCAGACTTTGCACTGGACTGTGGAATACCCCACTAACACAGAGACGGCTTTGAAGCAAGCAGAAAAAGTTTCCCACCTCTACATTAGCAATTCCGACATCCAGGGCATTGTGCCGCTGGCAGAGGTAAGAGATTTTCTCCCAAATGAGAACAAATACAGATCTTTGATCACAGCCAAACATATTTCTCATGCCTCAATGAATTCAATGTTTCATCTCCCCCTCGCTCCTCTTCCTAACCTGTGAGTTGATACCCTCACTCTGTCCCATTCCTTCAGGGTACCAGGGTACCTAAAGATTAAATTTCACTCTGTTTATCCTCCTCTTCCTGTAAGACTTTTGGACTCTCACACACCAGTAGTTTCAGACCATGACATTTTTTCAAAATAGAACATTGAGCCATAAAGACACACAACAATGTACTGTGATAGGTGACACAGACTCCCAGTTGAAGTTGAAGTGGTCTGCCTTTTAACACGTCATAAATATGAGTCAATCCAGAACCTGAACTTTGTGTAGGGATTTCAGAGAAATATATTTTGGGAATTGAAACGGTTTTCTTTTGGTTATTGAAAATATACCACATGTAGTAAGTTTTTATTTTTCTAATAAACTTCATTTTTCCTTCTATGCAGTTTTCTGCATCCAAAAAAGATACTTTAGTTGCAGTGCAATAAAAAATATACTTTACAAAGCTTGTTATTGCTTGGAACAGCAATAACATTTCTTAATATATAAAGCTAACACATTTATGTCACATCTTCACAATGTTAAATCAAATACTTTGTTTAATCCAAGCAAACTAAAGACCAGTGGCTAAAAATTAGATGAATGATGGTTTTATGCTCCAACTTCTATTACCACAAATGTAAAATAAGGAACATCAATATACAACCTACTTCAACTTCATATTATTGGATAAATATCCCTGTTAATGAGGATTGCAGCCAGTTGTTTACCAATACTGGGTGATTAATCTTTTAATACAAAAAGAAAACTGTCCCCACCATGCCTGGCTGTTACCCCTGCTTTTCACTGGATGCGTAAGCGGCACGTAATGCAATAGCCGCATTTTATTTGCCAATTAAGCAGCTTGTCCCTTCCCACTGGGAGCATTTTAGATGCGTATCACTCACAAAAGCGTTCTACCCAGCTGGAGATCACAGGAGATCAGGAAATGACAGGAAAATTACAATTGCATAAATTGAAGGGTTAATATGTGGAGAAAAAAAATCTAATTATATGTACATAAGTAGGATAAACTCACCATCCACTCTCAGAACTGCAGATATTTCCGTTTATGCTTTCTCTTTTTCCATGTTGTCCTTGTAACAAGCATCAATGCAGTTATAAAAGCTGATTGATTCACCACAACATTTGTGAACAAATAACATCATGCCATGCAGCAGAAAGGTCAGGAGTAAAGGTGTGGGGAAGATTAAAATCTGTTTACTCTTTAAGAATTAACCAGACAAGGAGCCCAAAGGACCATGGCAACCCTTGAAATGGTACAGATATCCACACATTAGGTGGAACAATTGATGAATCAGGATAATTTTTAGTTATGCACCTCATTCAAACCTTTATGTACGATTGGCAAAAGGGAAATATTATGAAAGAACACCATAAAAGTCATTTTAAAATGGAGTAGTCATGCTTTTAGATTATTCAGTTTTACATCTAAATCATTCAGTTATGGTCTATATAGGGTGGAACTTATCAGCCATTTATGTAGTTTGATAGAGATACGGCAATCTAAGGGTTCAGAAACTTTATATTCTCAAGATGTCAGAAGAGTTTTCCATCCAGCTGCAACTTCTTACCTAATATATCCACAATTATACATAAGACAACTGTTTAATGGCCAAAAAACTCATTATAAATGTAATAATGTGATATGTTTAGCAAAGCATCCTATACATCATCACTAACACAACAATACTGTGTAACCTAAAAGCTTTAAAAAAGAAGAAAAGAAGAATTTTCTTAAAATATATAGAAAAGAAGATTATACTAAATAATGGTAATCGTGTTTAAGCAAGCAGACTACATGAAAAACACAAAAGAAAAATGGTAGCAATTCTACAGTCATGCTATTGTTGCTATCGACATACTGCTTTGTCAGTATTACTGACACTTTCACACAACCTACTTGCCAGGTACCACATACTGTATCTATATAAACACTACCATAATGAGATTAATATGTCTTAAATTCTATTCAGTTTACTTATTTAGCACAGATTCACAGCATATGTTCCACACAAGACCCAAAGTTGTTAGTGTGCTACTGCCAGCACCAAGCTATCGTTATTGAATGTCTTAAGATCATGCATCCTCCAAGACTAAAAATGTAAAAATAATCCAATATTGTTCATATAATACTCCTATTAAAAGAGGTATGTTATCGGGAAGCTAAAATATGGAGCACATAGTGCTAACATAAGCAAAAGGTCCCATGCTAATTCTATCAAAACAATGACCAAGAGCCAATAAATAAAACATTTAAAATAAACCTTTCCATCATTCTAGTGGTATCGGAAGCTTACTGCTTTGCTTTGTCCATCATTTCCATCATCAGAAGGAACTGACCCCTCAATAAGACAAAGTCTTTCAGCAAATCCTTCTTGATGCTGGAAGAGGTTAGTAAAGCACTCATCCTTTCCACAAACAAAAAAATACTTTCCCCATTGATGCGGGTAAACAACCTTGAAAATATAACTTAACCAGGCACTTCGGTGAGGGTCTGATGCAGGGGTACGGTGTAAGCATTCCTGAACTTGGACTACAAACTTGCAGCGAGAAATAAAGATGATGGATTCACTCAGTGTGTGCCTTTTGGACTAATACAGGAAATGTTATTTCTTTGGTGCAAGACTACCACAACCATTTAGATAAATCATGATTTTGAGCGCATCATGCAAGAGGTGTGCTTTGTTGAGCAGACACAGAGCAGTGAAACATAGTTACACCCCAAATAAAATGTTGCTGTAATTTAGGAAGAAAGTTTTTTTATAGAAAGTCTTGATTCATGGGTGCTGGCTTTTACAAGATGAAATTGGAACTGGTAATGTCTAAATATAAAGCTAGCACTATATAATAATGACCAAAGTAAAACTTTACACCTACTTCCATGCAGAGTATTTCTGCATACTTACAATTCTGAAAGACTGTTTCTTTTTCAACATGAATGCAACAAGCCTCACATATCTTTATAAACACATATCTACACATCCAATTTTACTTTCTCTGGCTTCACCTATCTTTTTCCTTTCCCCTTCGGTAAAAGCACCAAATGGCTGTTATTACAAGCCATTTGGGCTTCCTGATTTGTTTACCAGAGCTACCTGACCAGGTGTTGATTACTGGTTGGCTGTTTAAGGTGTCTGTCACTGAGAGGGGTCATTGTGATAGGTCGCCAAGATGAAAGCTTCATTTTTTTTTCCCAGGTCCTTGAGAGAAGAAAGAGTAAAGGAATAGAATTAAGAGCTAGAGGTGTAACTTCAAAGCGAATTAGATGTGAAAGCTTTCAAACAGTTTTACATCTTTCAGTTTAGCCAATTTCACATCACAGGATCACAATTTCTGAAGCATCTGAAATACAACTATAGTAAAATATGAAATCTTGCTCACAGCTGTTTAAAGTACCTGAAAGCTTTGCGTCACAAATAATTGCATCAGGGGCTTTGTATGCTGGCTTTGAAACGTTATTTCTGCTTTAACTGTTTATATGATTCAAAATCTACATCAGCTACCAGCTCACTTGTCAAGAGCCAGCTCATCAAGAGGGGTGATGTGTTAGTACAGAAAGGGCCTCTTTTTTTTGGAAGCAAAAATGAGAATCAGAATACTGTCTGTCATCACTGATCCATCTCCAACATTTTCCCCCTAATTCCATATATCCATTAAGGCCCTGGTCTCTTGGCTGAGCTGGGACGAAAGAATCCCTCTCCAAGAAACGAGGGATTATTAGGAGTAATTTGTCTCCTGTGGGGCCTAAAAAATTGGTTTCATCTCGATATGAGGGGTTAGGAGAGAGAGTTGTTAGGAAGAGCAGACAGGGGAGGGAAGAAAAGAGCCAAAGAAAAACAGACAATAACAGACTGGATATTATAAACTGACTAAATAGATCATGATTAAGATTAATCAATGATTTCTGCTCTCAAAAAGAATCCTGAAGCAATTTTAGCTGTAAATCCTGCTAAACTCATCATAATATAACTGCTCATGATATTGTGTTGTATTCAGTGCAGTGCTATTCATATTATTTCATTTTATTAGTAATGTACTACTTAATTAAGCCAAAATGTCTTTACTGAAAAACTAGCAATAGTAAGTAAAACCACTAAATAGCAAAACGTGAAACAAAATGTGGAATTTACAAACAAAAACAAAACTGTGGTACATGCAAAAATAAAGAAACTCACAAAGACTCAAACTCAGAAACTAATTTATAGCATTCTGTTTAACTCAGATAGTTAAAAAGGCAAAACATTTTCAAGAAAAGGAAGACCATTCAGCTTGAATGAGAAGTGACCATGGACTGATTTTGTCATGCAATGGTAGTAGGCAGGTACAAAAAATTAAATCTACACATCAACACAAATATCATAAAAAAACACAGGCGTCTTAAAACTCCCACCACCTCCAAATACAGTTTATATTTGTTCATTCTAAAGACCCATTATAAATGCTGCGCCATCTGCTAGATACTACAAAATTAGAACCATTACATTTAACTTAAACATTATAGGGTGATACACTGCTTTATTAGCTTATTGGTAACTGTCAGATAAATTAAAGGCTTTCTCTGTTTTGACTTTGTTTAAACTCCGTCAAAACAGAAGAGTCAGGAATCAGAATGAAGCTTCTAAGATTTACTTGCATGCTAGGAGAGCGCAATACAAGCTTGAGCAGATCATACAACCCTCTATCCTCTTGAGGCTCACAATCTATTTTATACACATCAAATTGATCAATGTTAAACATTATAGTATAACAGAAAGAAAACACCTTTGGTCCCATTATCTGTTCGGCACCAGCACTGACTATGACCTTTTCCCCACTCTTTCTTCGGAACACATCACAAGAATGTTCATGTTACTTTACCAAGCTGGAATCACGAATACATGTATTATACATAAAACTACAATAATTTATAATGTAGCACGCATGTCATTTGTTGTTTGTCATCAGAAAACACACTCCATCTAGCCTCCAATAATACATGAAAATAGTGGACATAAGAACAGAAAATTATAGTGATTGAGCTCCTAAAATTTTAGCACCAAGGACAGCGTCATATACATTTTCACTAAAAATGTTCTTTTAGCTGTTCCTTTGAATTGATTTAAGGTGCTGATCTTCTGTTTATTTAGGCTAATTTGCACGGAGTTGATTTGTATTGTATAACTGAAAAATGAGAGGAAATGAGAGAAGCCTTAACATAGAAAAAGACAAAGTTGCCTGTCAGCAAATGAGAAAATAGAAAGGAAAGAAAATATCTAAAACAACTTTGTCTTTTGTCCTACAATTTGCTTTATGTTCCCTCCTGGTGTTATTTTTTTGAACAACTGATTAGATTAGATTTACGTAGATTAGATCTTTGCTCTTGGTAGAAAAACATACAAAACTGAAAATAGCTGATAAACCTTGGTATCGTCTTCTCTGTGATTGCATGATTTTGTGGAACTCTTGTATTTTAGTTTCCTTCCAGTTTTTCATTAGAAGTTTTTAAAATTATTTTCACTTTTAAACAATTTTCTATCTCCCCTTTTGTCTCTGTATCTCCTCACCTCATGCCTGCTCCTCTTTTTTTAATTCCAACCTGTCCTGTTGCTACTCTGTGTGCCCTTGTCTCATCTTCATCCTCTGTCTTTATTCTCATTTATTTCTCCACAGAGTTTCAGACCTCTCTGAGGCTTCACTATGTAATTAATTCTTAATTATAACACTTGTTTATCTTTGTTGCCTAAAGATGCCTGTGTGTATGAGCGTATTTTCAGACCTCTTAGCAGAACAGTTATGCTAAGTGGCTTCTTAATTTTCCTCCCCTGATTGGTTGTGTGTAAAAAGAGGTTATTCAGTACATAAAAAGAAACAGAAAAATAAATAACCTGTAAATGAAACCATGCTCATAAATATGCCTAACTAATTCAAAAAGTATACACCATCTGTCATCTATTCATTTTCTTCTATTTCTCACCTTTTGAGCTTTTTTTTTTACACTAAAATCTTTCTGTGTTTGTCTTTTAGCATTGCTAACTTACTCAGGTGTTCAGACAGATGCTACATGTCAATTTATTATTCACAAAAATGTATCAGCTTTCTGTGTTTTCATTATAAAATGGGCTATTTTGTCTTTTTCTATTCACACAATTTTGTATCGCAAATGTTGTAAATGTGAATAGACAGTCAGTTTCATAGAATTCAAGCCAAAAAAAACAAATAGATATTCCAATGTCATAAAATAGCTGTTACCACAGATAGTGTAGTGTTTGTTGAAAGTCTGATAACGTGCCTTTAACACAGCTTTGTTTGGCATCATTAGAAAGCACCATGCTTCTGACTTCAATCTATTTTTTTGTGTATCTCTCCAGTTATTCTCCAAAGTTTTTTACACCCCCTTTTTAATTATCCAGGTATATGTTTGTAGGTCCCTGTAAAAACTGAAAGTTCCTTTCGTGACACCTTAATGGTTTGATTACAACTGACTGGTATTTGGAACTGTTTGTGAATCTCTATTGCTGCAACAAAAGTCCCTGCTTCATCTGAAGAAAAGTAACCCCAAAGCATGATGCTGCCACCATCAAGTTTAACTTTGTTCTTTATTTTATTTCATTTCATTTTACTGATGATTTTCTAATTTATTTACATTAGATCAAAGCACATTATCCTAAAAGGTTTTTGACATTTTAGCCAAGTTGGATGTTTTTTTATTTGGAAGAATAGATTTATCAATGTTCCCAGATGTACTCCAGATTGAGAATGACTGTTGTCTCATGCAGAAAACCAACCAGTGCTTAATAGAAATCCTTGCAATCCTTCAGTAACCACAGCCTCCCTGACTACTTTTTCTGTATTTTGCAGAAAACATTGTTGTTCATGTTGTTTTTCATGTCACTGTTGACTGTCCTCATTATGTTGTGTCACATATATAATGCTGTTATTTTTTTAATTTTTTTGTAGCCTTTTTCCTGACTGATGTATTACTACAAAAATGCTTCTTTAATTTGTAATTTTTCTGAAAGCATCTAGTATTGTGATGTATGGTGTAGGAAAGGCTAAACGTGGAGATTAGTGGTATGCAGACCGGTTTTTTTGTGTGTTTTTTTTTAAAGCAAATAGAGACAAAACTGAAATGACTGAGGGAAAAATTACTTCATGGAAAATATGATAAACTATAATTAACTGGAACAATTAATGTGTTAAAAAGTTAATGTAACAAAGATTTGGTAGTGTATGCTGTAATATTATTTTTGTATTTCAAGACTTTACATAGACTTAACTTGATGTTAAAAACGTAAGATTGCTTTAAATAAAATATTTTTTAAAAATTTATATATGGCAATGAGAAACTTTGAAACTAAAACGATCAACAACTCTTTGTACAAAAAACCACAACTAATTACTAGAACCTTATATAGGGTTAAATTGGAAGAGTAATCCTCTTTCTTTGGGACAAATAATTGATTTTCTTAGTTTGAGATGGTTAATGTTATTTGTTTCCATTGTTTTAATGTTTCATTACACTTTTAAATATTCAACAAAAAAGTTTATTTAAGAACATTTTTGCACATCTGTTATGCCACTATACATAGTTAACACATTCACTATTTGATCCAGTTTTAGCACTAGTTTCTTGTAATCAAACATGCAGAACCAACAAACCAAGGATAATTTAATTTTGAAGGTTCAAGGACAACAATTTTCTATGGTTTAATCAGTAGTACTTCGCTGTTGAACAACTGATAAAAAAATGACTGAATTACCTGCTGTAAGACAGGGTTATGTAGGAAGTCTAAGAACTATATATGAAGTTCCCCAAATTCCTTCAGGACTGAAGAGAAAAACTTTCAAAGAACATGAGAAACAGAAGGAGAGTCAAAGCTCCGAATTTTATCATGACTGATTAGATTTTTCTCTCCTGAACCAAATCTAAAACCGAAGAATAAACTTTGTATGACTTAGTTACATAATCCCATTTGGGAAATGCTCAGTCTGAAAACAGGTTCTTCATGGAAAAAAACAGCAGCAGTATCAGAACAGTTAGAGGGGAAAATACCATTCCATGTGACTCCAAATGCTGGACGATGACTTAACATTTTAGACACACAACTAAATGGTGGTATTACAACTTCACTATAGCCAGATACCAAACTAAATAAATAAATAAATAAAAGAAAAAGATTTATTGGGAAAACATTCTGAGGGAATAGGGGAAAAGGAGATAAGTCAGTGAAAAGTAGGACTTATTAAAATCCAAGAGAACAAAAAAAAAACAAGTAGATGCCCATTAGATTTACTTTCACAAGTGGAGCATTACGGCTTGTGCTGTTGTAGTCCACTTGATGTATATGTGTATTGAATCTTTAAATTCTTTACAGAAACACAAAAAATAAAGAGGGGGAAAGAGAGAGGATGAAGAGGGTTAGGGAAGATAAACGTTAAGAGGGAGAGAGTGAGCTGAAGATGCAAAAGATGGTGGGGAAAAAGGAAAATAAGAACACATCCCTGTCTCCCCCACCACCGCAGGACAGCTGAGGGAAATGAAAGAAAACAACAACAAAACAGACATTATGAACTCAGAACAACATAACTAAAACTTTCAACACAAGGCACTTCAAGGTGCTTTACATGATTTGGCGGCAAAGAACCTAAATATATGACAAGAGTATGAAAAAAAACAGATGAGAAAAACAAGAGGAGACAACATTTAGCATTTGATAAAACAATTTAGGAAGAAAATTAAAAAAACAGACAAAACATGAGACTCAATTGATGAAAAAAGGTAGCGATTAATTGATTAAAGCAATAATAGTCCCATGAAGGGACATTTGGTCCCAACAGCAGCCAAAAAACAACAAATATGCAAACACGTGTTGAAAAGCATTCCAAAAAGTATTTTAAAGAAGAGAAATATATTTACATACAAAAACAAACAGAGCAAATGCAAAAAAAAGCTACCTTACAGTTTATAACACTTTTACCGATGCTCATTCGGCATGGGTGATCGCTTCAAATTTAACGACTCGATGCAATCAGTTGTCCATTGATTCCACCTGTTTGTTCGCAAGATCAGAATGCTGCAAATAAATTCAATTCAATTCATTTCATATACTGTATACAACACCAATTTGCAACACACCATCTCCAAGCAATTTAAAAGAAAAGTCCATCCATCTTCTTCCACTTATCCGAGGTCGGGTCGCGGGGGCAGAAGCCTAAGCAGAGAGACCCAGACTTCCCTCTCCCCAGCCACTTGGGACAGCTCCTCGGGAGGAATCCTGAGGCGTTCCCAGGCCAGCCGGGAGACATAGTCCCTCCAGCGAGTCCTGGGTCTTCCCCTGGGACTCCTCCCAGTGGGACATGTCCAGAACACCTCACCAGGGAGGCGTCCAGGAGGCATCCTGACCAGATGCCCGAGCCACCTCAACTGGCTCCTCTCGATGTAGAGGAGCAATGACTCTACTCTGAGCGCCCTCCGGATGACCGAGTTCCTCACCCTATCTCTAAGGGAGAGCCCAGCCACTCTGCGGAGGAAACTCATTTCAGCCGCCTGTGTCCGTGATCTTGTTCTTTCGGTCACCACCCAAAGTTCGTGACCATAGATTAGGGTAGGAACGTAGATCGACCGGTAAATCGAGAACTTTGCCTTTTGGCTCAGCTCTCTCTTTACCACGATAGACCGGTACAGCGCCCGCATGACTACAGACGCCTTACCAATCCGCCTATCGATCTCCCACTCCATTTGTCCCTAATTTGTGAACAAGACCCCCAGATACTTGTACTCCTCCACTTAAGGAAGAACCCCATCCCCGACCCGAAGAAGGCACCCTACCCTTTTCCGGCTCAAAAGGCAACCTTGGCGGAGTCCAACTCTCACTGGAAACGAGTCCGACTTACTGCCGGCAATGCGAACCAGACTCTGACACCGGTCATACAGGGACCTAACAGCCCTTGTTAAAGGGCCTGGTACCCCATACTCCCGGAGTATCCCCCACAGGGCTCCCCGAGGAACACGGTCGAATGTCTTCTCCAAGTCCACAAAACACATGTAGACCGGTTGGGCAAACTCCCACGCACCCTCCAGGACCCTGCTGAGGGTATAGAGCTGGTCCAGTGTTCCAGGGCCAGGACGAAAACCGCATTATTCCTCCTGGATCCAAGGTTCGACTATCTGTCGGACTCTCCTCTCCAGAACCCCTGAATAGACCTTACCTGGGAGGCTCAGAAGTGTGATCCCTCTATAGTTGGAACACACTCTGTGGTCCCCCTTTTTAAAGAGGGGGACCACAATATTGCAGAGCCGCGTTAACCAACACAGACCTACAACATCCAGAGCCTTAAGGAATTCCGGGCAAATCTCAGCCTTGCCACCAAGGAGGTTTTTAACAACCTCAGTGACCTCAGCACCAGACTCTGCTTCAAAACAGGAAGACTTGTTTGTTGGGTTTGAGGAGGTCTTCGAAGTATTCCACCCACCAACCCAAAACGTCCCGTGCCGAGGTCAGCAGCACATCACCCCCACTGTAAACAGTGCTGGTGGCAGACCAGAGAGAGTTGAAACTCCTTCTGACAGAGGACTCTACCAGACGTTCCCAGCAGACCCTCACGACGCGTTTGGGCCTGGTAGGCCCCATGGGTAAAGGCCGGCCCACCAGGCGCTCACCAACGTGCCCCACCTCCAGGCTTGGCTCCAGAGGGGGCCCCGGTGAGCCGTGTGCGGGCGAGGGAACTCTGGGTCCAATAATTTTACTCATCATAGGGGTCTTCGGGCTGCGCTTTGTCTGATCCCTCACCTAGGACCAGTTTGCCATGGGTGACCCAGGGGCTTAGAGACGCCGACAACTTAGCTCCTAGGATCATTGGGACACTCAAACCCCTTCACCGCGATAAGGTGACAGCCCAGGAAGTGTTAAGCACATGTGTAAAGCAGCTGGTATTTGTATTTGCTGAGGGGGAAAGGTATTCATATTTGAGTAAATTTTAAAATAGGCAGAAAAGACCATTTATTTTCACATTAGACTTCTAATTTGTTATTATGCATTTTAATAATTATGGATATGCAATATTGGTTGATCTTTCAATGAACATGTAACAGGAACATCATTGAAAAGAGACCATAATATAGGCCACTGTGGCCACAAAATAAAAAAAAGGAACATTTGGAGCACGCTTGTACGGCGCAAATACTTATTTGTAATGTGTTCATGTTAATTGTAGAACTTCTCTGTTGTACATTTTGTATATTTTGTGTTCCAAATGTAGCCGTGCTCCTTAGTTATCTTTTGAATTATGTTGAAGTCAGTGTTTTGTGGTCATAGTCCATGCACTATCATAGCGATGGCAGTGCAGGGGAGTCACTGTCTGCCATGACACTCATGGGGTATGGGTTTGTGAGGAAAGTATTAGAACTTTTCTCTGAAGTGATTCATTTCTCGGTGATGTCACTATAAATTTTCCTTGCTCCCACTAAAAAATATTTCACAACTATTTGTTTGAAAAAAATTATTTGTACAGAATACTTGTGTCTTCCTGAATGCTGTCTTTGGGTTAGGCCCCACCCCTATACATACATACATACATATGTTTCATTTGTTCATTCAGTCCATGATTCCAAAGTGTTTTAAAGGTTTTCTTTTTTGAGGAAACCCAGCAGATTGCATTGAGTCATTGACTTGCAGCATTCAAGCCTCCTGAATGAACATTTAGCAACAGTAGGCAGCAATCCCCCCATAACTAGCAAGCAAGTGGAGAGGAATAACTCCCCTTTAACAGGAAGACACCTCCAGTAGAACTTGGTTCAGTACGAGCGACCATCTGACACGAACATCTGGGGGTTTTAGAAGACAGAGCTTAGACACAAAAAATAAAGAACTGATTTACAAGTATCGTCTATGTTAAAGTAAAAAAATTTTAACAGGATAGGGATAATGTTCAGTTGCTGGGAGCATAATCCCTGCAAATCCCCCTTCCAACACTGAGCAGAATGGCAGACCAGGTGTAACTTCTGTGGAGAGAAAAACACAGATAAATCATCAAGTTAACAGTTGAAATAACAACAAATAATGCAATTGGAGAGTAGTAGAGGAAGAAAGCAGCAGAGTGAGGAAAAGTGATCAGTTTGTCCTCTAGCTGTCTAAACAATGACTATAGAGATAGCTCAGGATAACCAAAGCCACTTTGACCACAAGCTTTATTTCCTGCTCTGTCTTTTCATTCCTCCCTTTCTTATTCTTCAAAATTAATCTCTCATTTTGTAGTCCATTACTCCCATTTAATTTCTAATTCTTTGCTTATCAAATGTTTTTTTGTCTTTGTCTCTTCACTTCCCTCTATCCATCTTTCTCTTATCTATTTCTGTCTGACCCTTCTCACCCATTGCTTTGCTTTCTTATTCTATTATTTTGTGAAAGTGAAAGCAAAATGTCACCTGTTTTGAGCAAGGATTTGTGTTTAACTATGATTTTTCTCAACAAGGCAACTCATAATACACACCCCAGCCATATAAATATATCGATAGAAGGTTGCAAGATTCATTCTTGCTGGATACTGACACTAAACAAAGCAAGAACTACAGTGGATTTAGATGAAAGCATATCTCTGCAACTGACCCCCCTAAATCCAGAGATAACTAGATAAGCACACAGAGTGCAGACCTCCACCAAGACAGCTCAGCTTAATATATTGTTGTTTTTTTCAACAAAACCCTGCTTAAAGTCTTACCCACAAAATTATCTCTGAACTTTCTGCTGTCTTCTTTGTCCTTCTTTTGGCTTTTTTTCCACCTGAATGTTCCCTATGAAACCTCTGAGCCTTTATGGAACTGTATTTTTACTAAGAATTGGGGAATCTGACAACAGATTAGGTAACTTCGAAAGACAGCTTGTTGCAAATTTGAAAGCCATGAATAATTTTTCATCCACGTCAAAATTCTATGAGCACCTTTTACATAAAATCCCAAAAAGTCCCAATGACATTAGCGTTTGTAACATCACAAAATAATTAAACAAATCTAAGGGAATAAAGACAAGGGAATGATTTTAAGACATTATATATTACTGTTCATCAAGCATCAATCTTTTTTAGCCCCTTTCTACAAATCAGCATTTTAACACTAGAAGACCCAGGATTTTTTGCTCTACCTATAAAGCCCACAGGTAAGCCGAAAGGCTGGATGGCCCCCTGTGAACCCTCCTTTTGTTATGTAAACGGGGCAATCACTGGGACACCACAGGAGGGGGGATATGCAGAGCCACTTCACTCAAAACACCTTGACATAAAATGGGGGAGGGGGACAATCAGGTAGGAGCAGGATTGCTAACTGACTGTCTGAGCAGAACATATGAGCTGTTGAACATGCACGGCAAATGGAGCATGTGGACTGGTTCATGGCCCTCCCTGAACTAATGGCATTTATTGCTATTGTTATCTTGCGGGGGCTGACCAAGGTTCCATCACTGCATGACTGCTGGTCAGCAAACCTGGGAAACCCCCAGATCATGGCAACTATGTCCCGAAATCGCTTCCAAGAAATCATGCAACACCTACGCTTTGACGACAAGGACACCCGCAGTGAGCGAGCAAAGACGGATAAGTTTGCTGCAATTTCCGGTGTGTGGGGTTCGTTTGTCACCAACTGCATCACATCCTACAACCCTGGTCGACACATCACCATTGATGAACAGCTTTTCCCGTCAAAGACTCGCTGCTGTTTCCTGCAATACATTTCAACAAAACCTGACAAGTTTGGGATCAAGTTTTGGGTGGCTTGTGACTTGAAATCCAAATACATCTGCAATGTCCTCCCATATCTTGGCAAGGACCCCAGTCGTTCCAGTGGAGAGAGACTGTCCGAAAATGTAGTGATGAGGCTGATGGAACCATTCCTGGACAAGGGCAGAAATGTTACCACGGACAATTTCTTTACATCGCTGTCAAATCAAAGACTTTTCTTATGTGTCTGGTGGGGATGTTGGAAGCCCAGTGTTGTAGGGTTCTGATAACGTCTACATCCTTCTACATATATTACATTTTGATTCAGCTCATATATTCTGCTCAGACAGTCAGTTAGCAATCCTGCTCCTACCTGATTCTCCCCCTACCCCATTTTATGTCAAGGTGTTTTGAGTGAAGTGGCTCAGCATATCCCCCCCCCTGTGGTGTCCCAGTGATTGCTCCGTTTACATAACAAAAGGAAGGTTCACAGGGGGCCATCCAGCCTTTCGGCTTACCTGTGGGCTTTATAGGTAGAAAAGCCAAATGGCTGCTCTCTGGTAGTTCTAGTGTTAAAAGACAAAAAACATCATAAATGGACACTATATCGTCTCACAAAAAAAATAAATATGTAAACAGAATACCATTGTTTTACCTGCATTTCCTTTACCACATTGTATAAAAGTCTTAACACTTTCCTGCAAACTACCTGTAGTTTTTTTATGTGCAGCATTAATGCATGCTAATCTCAACTCTGTCCCCAAGAAGAACATCAGCACTTTTTGGATGTGAAAGCTGTTTGTGTGCTATTTGTGTGCACATGCAACCCTTGCTTGCCCTGTTTGTATTCATAAAAGAATAAAAAAATAGGTTATGTGATTCCTGACTGACCCAGAAATAGAGTGATTGACTCTCTGATACCCCACTGACTTATTACTTCATTAGGAGCTCCAATTAGTGTTATGTCCGACATGCTGGTGGAGCAGGCAGAGACGGCCTGAAATTGGTCACATAGGTGAAGAGGCTAAGGTTACACTTGAGTCACCAGAAAATGACTCAGAGAATCATGTAATAAGGAACTGAAGCTATCTGTATCTTTTTATATTTTTCTAGCAGGTAAAAGATTCAATAGACATATTTTAATAAAGATAAATGTAGATGCACAGTTTTACAAACGTTACAAAAGGTTTTAACAAGTGTTGGTCAATTAAGAAACAGTCAACAAATATGTGACTAACTTATTGTGAATATAAAAAAAAACATTGTGAGCTCCAGTTTTTCCAACTTTCTGGTTGAATTCCTTTAAAAGTCATTGTCCTTATTTATCTTGCAAACTAAATAACACTAAGCTATTATGTTTGATAATAATTCCTAGGAAGTCTTTTGAAGTAGGTTTCAATACGTAAGCCCATTCCACAGAGGTGGAAAGATTACTACAATATTCTACACAAGTAAAAGTATTACTACTGTGATGAAATTTGACTCAAGTACAAGTAAAACTAACAGTCTGAAAATGTACTCAAGGAAAAGTCAAAAATAGCTTTGCTTAAACTGAGCACAGCCTTTTATTAAAATCTGTGGTCCATTCCAGAAAGTAGGTTATGTGACATTACCAGATAAAATTAAGGGTACGTTTGTGGCTAACCTCAACTTTTGGTTCCAAATTTGGAGGTATCTTTCAAGGTACGTTAGTAACCATAGCAACTTAATCTTTGAACATGATCTGCTCCGGACCAGGTTATGTTCTTGGTAAATTTGTTCCAGAGAGGTTCTGAGCATGGTGTAAACTTTTAAATAATGATCCTTTAGACGTGAAAGCACATCTTATACTATATTCTGTCAAAATAACTTTATTTTTGTCATCCAGAAACTATAGGACAAAGCCCATTACGTATTACAAACACTATAAAAAATATTTCACAAACACATTAGTAACATGTAAGAGTATTTCACATAAGATTACAGAACACATTATATGCAGCTAAATAAATTAATCCTGCATTGTGAAAAAATGACTACTGCCAAGTGCATTAAAATGCCTTTAACTGGCAACAATGATAGTTGTTTAAATGGATTATATTAGTATATAATAGGAAGAATGCACAAAAAATACTTAATATCCCTACATCTCTCCAATAATTATTGGATTTCAATCATACCTTTTTGGAAAATGTTTTTGTATTTCATTTTGACTTGAGAAAGTTGTAAGAGTTATTTTGGATCCAGAAGGATAGCATCTAAGTAAGTTAGAGGTCAATATACTGAATAAAGCCTGGTCAGCGGCGAGCATGAACTGATGAAGCCTCCTGCATAAGAGGTGAAACGTCTTCCAAGACAAATTACCAAGTCCAGTTGCGTTCGATTGAAATTTCCTTGAGACAACCAAGACCTGGATGAATGAGAATATTCACAGACCTATAATGTATGTCTAAATCAATGTACAATATTATCAGAATCTCTACATATTGGTGGCAAAATTAAGTATATTTTGAATAATGATATAACACACAGAACCAAATTTTAAATTATACATTTTATCCTCGAGCACCACTTGACTTGAAACCGGGAATAAGGAGTAGAAAGAAACTAAATAGATATTGTTGAGAGTTAGTATATTTAAAGCTGATGCCTCCAATAAGGCTGAGCCAGTACGAAGGCTCTGTTTTATTCAAATTCAAGTGCAGTGTAATGTTTTAACCTGAAGAAGACACTCCACTGATGGGGTTTTTTGGTAGAAAATTAATATCTTTTTACTAAAATTTACAAAAAAATAAAAGTAATGAAGAGACATGTAGACCATACTATTAGACACTCGTTTATACAGTTTATCAGCAAAAAAGTTGATTCGGGTGAGTTGTACTTTAAACTCACACACAATGTTATTTTTTTGCCAACGTTCTTTCTTTAGCTTTATTGCTTTTTTTCACAATGATTGGCTTGAATTCATCATAGGTTAGTATTAGTACTTCCAACTCCACTTCTTTGAGGTATTCTGCATTTTCTCTTCAGTTTCCTTTGTGAGTCGTAAATTCAGTGGTCCAACGAAAGGGTCTTTATGTTTCAGGGATAACCAGGAGAAGATTGATTAACCAGATTCTTATCAGGTGTTCTGGAACCGACATACTCTGGCTAAGCAGGTTTTTGGTTAATTAACCAAAACTTCAGGGTTTACAGCATGGTAAGTTAACCAAGCTTTCTGGAACAGGCCTCTGGCTGTACTCCTCACTGAACACAGGAGCCACCACATTAAACAGACAGAAGCAACCTTTTTAAGGGGCAGGAACACACAGGGCCCAGATGAATCTAACTGTCACTACACAACACACAACAGTGTCAGAGCCATCAGCACTCTGTCCTGTATATGCTTGTCTGATCATTGTCTCCACTTGTCTCCAATCTGTCACACCTGATCCCCATTCCCTTCATGTACTTAAACCCTTCACCTTTGATCATCCCCGTCTGGATCATTAATTTTTTTCTCATGCTGTGTCTCGTCCTAGTCAGTGCATTTACGTACATGCAGCAAGAAGAATTTGAATTATGGCCTTAGTCTGACTGAAATCAGACTTTTGAAATGCATCTACACACCTGAGCTCAACCTAAGTCGAACCAAATTGGAGTTTGAGAATTCGGACTAAGCTACCTAGATAGTCCGATTGGAGAATCAAATTTCTCTGCATTTATATTTATGAAAGAGAAAGGAACCGTGGAAGCGGGAACAGCAACAACTGACCGAGCAGCAGCAACTAGTATAACACAGTGGCAGGCAGTGCGTTTCACAGATAGGCAGTGACATTTAACTACGAAGTAAAAATGTTGTATAATACTAATCAAGAATTTGACTCTGCAGTTTGATCACCATGCATCTTCAATTTTACAAGCTACAAAGGCAATGCATTTGATTTTGATGAAAGCGAAACAAAAGTGAGAAAAATAATTTCAGTTCTATAATTATAAAAGTTTGATCTGATTAAATGTCAGAAAATGTGGCGTTTTTATCCAGTGCGTTTAGTTTTCCGCTATGTGCGGTTTTATTTTGCCTCTATTAATATAGCCTGTTCAAATGAAAGCCTAATGGAGACCCTACTTATTCTAATAATTTTGCATTCACTTTGGATTATTATTTTTTTAAGACAATCTGGGACAAAATGTCCTTTTCATGTTTGCTAATAATTTCTGACTTTGATAGCACACTTCTAAAATAGCTCAGAGTGGAAGAGCTAAAATGTCTCCTACTCATTTTAAACATAATTTTGAAGTCAGATAACTAGCAAGAACTATTTCAACATTTCATCAGCACTTTACATAGAGTAATTACTCTAACATAAATTTGATTATTATTTTGTATCACACAAACACCCAGCCACTTTCATGGACTCTCAACGAAAATGAATCAGCATAGACATACACATAGGAATGCACACATCCACACTCAGCTGCACTACAACCAAATAAATGAGGCGGCACTCCTCGAGCCTAATAGTCTGGCTGTAATTAACATTGTCATAGTGATAATAGCCATTTATCCCTGCCAAATCACAGACATACACATACACACACAAAGCTTCTTTCTAGTCTAGGCTGCTGGCCCAGGTGTCAGTGCCGTCATCTGTTTCTGTCACACCCCAACCTTTCTTTGTGTTGTCACTTCTTTCCTTTCTCTCATTTAACCTCCTTCAATCTTGTCTTAAATATTTGCGCTTAGCTTTTTTTGTTTCTCTTTATTCACTTTACTCTTTATCACATCCTGTCAGCTCTCACCTTCTTTTCAGTATGCAAACCCTATTATACTTCTTGTGCACATATTTCTTTCACTCTGCTCGCCTTGCTGTAATTTGTCTCGTTTTATGATCCTTTTTATGGTTTGGTGTTGTTGATCGCCTTGAGGTGTTGGCAACACATACAAAATAAATGCAAATTCAGCAGCCTCATCTGATATGAAATAAGCAAACTCTGGAGTGCCTGGATGCGTGGACCTGTACCAAATGCAAAAACTAACCAAACACCAGAGGTGGCCTGGGGTCCGTTCCAGAAAGGAGGTTATGTGACATAACCAGATAAATTTGAGGGTAAGTTTGTGGATAACCTCAACTCTCGGTTCCAAAAATGGAGGTATCTTTCAAGGTATGTTAGGAACCATAGCAACTTAATCTCTGAAACGTAAAGATCCTCTCAATGGATCACAGAATTCAGAATTATTGATAATCTACATAACCTGCTCCAGACCAGGTTATGTTCTGGGTAAGTTTGTTCCAAAGAGGTGCTGAGCATGGCGTGAACTTTTAAATGTTGATCACGTTAAAGCACAGATTATACTATATTTTGTCAAAATAACTTTACTTGTGAAGCCCATTACATATTACAAACAATCAAAAACTATTTCACAAACATATTAGTAACATGTAAGATTGTTTCAAATAAAATTACAGAAGACATATACTGTATATATAAGCTTCCATTTCAAAAAGTAACTAGAAGAAAGATGATGTAGTGCCCCCAGGAAAGCCACAGAAGACTGGTCTGTCTTTACAAAGCCAACTCCTCAGCTGGGGTAAGGGGAGATGGTGGTGGCCTCAGCCTTCTTACAATTAGGAAGAATGCACAAAAAATACTTAGTAGCCCTGCGTCTCTCCAATGATTATTTTATTTCAATCTTACCTTTTTAGAAAAATCTTTTTATTTTGACTTGAGAAAGAGTTCTAAGAGTTATTTTGGATCCAGAAAGATAGCATCTAATTAAGTCAGAGATCAATATACAGCACAGACCAAAAGTTTGGACACACCTTCTCATTCAATGCGTTTTCTTTATTTTCATGACTACATCATAGATTCTCAAATAAGAGCATCAAAACTATGAATGAACACATGATGTATGGAATTACTGTAGGTCGTTAAAAAAAAGGGTGAAATAACTGAATACATGTGTTATATTTTAGATTCCTCAAAGTAGCCACCCTTTCTTCTGATTACTGCTTTGCATTATCTTGAGCTTCAACAAGTAGTCACCCGAAATGGTTTCCCAACAGTCTTGAAGGAGTTCCGAGAGATGCTTACTACATGTTGGCCCTTTTGCCTTCACCCTGCGGTTCAGCTCAACCCAAATCATCACGATTGGGTTCAGGTCCGGTGACTTTGGAGGCCAGATTATTTCACACTTTTTTGTAAAGTACTACATAATTTCATATGTGTTCATTCATAGTTTTGATGCCTTCAGTGAGTATCTATAATGTAAATAGTCATGAAAAAAAAACAACTTTTTGAATGAGGTGTTTCCAAACTTTTGGTCTGTACTGTATGTCTAAGTCAATATACATTATTATTCCACCTTCAACAAATTGGTAGCTAAAGAAAGTGAATTCTGACTAATGATCCAACATACATGAGGTACTCTGCCCTTTTTTTCTCTTTAGTTTCCTTTGTGACTCTTGAATTCTGTGATCCATTGAGAGGGTCTTTATGTTTCAGGGTTTACCAGGAGTCGGTTGATTGACCAGATTCTTATCAGGTGTTGTGGAACCGACATACTCAGGCAAAGCAGGTTTTTGGTTGATTAACCAAAACTTCAGGGTTTACAGCATGGTAAGTTAACCAAGCTTTCTGGAACAGGCCCCAGGGTGCACTCCTCACTGAACACATGAACCACCACATTCAACAGAGAGGAGCAACCTTTTTAAGGGGCAGGAACACACAGGGCCCAGATTAATCTAACTGTCCCTAATGGCATGCTCCAACTTGAAAAAAACAACTAAGAACACAGAGACCCCTAGAGGTGGGTCATCAAAGGAAGGCAAAGAAGCACTGAACATCAAGACGTCTGCATTGGCTAATCTACAAGCAAATTGTTTTAAGGAATGTTATAATTAAAACAATAAACTGGCAGAGTAAGATAGACAGCAGAGGCTGAGTGTGGCCATCTTTTGCTTAGGTTGTCTAGAATTGTGACAGGAAGATCCTGTCATGGTTTATGATACGAAATGGCAAAACTCAAAAAAATCTTAATAGCTGAATTCATAGAAAAAGAAGTAGAGAGAACTTGTGAGATTTTTAAAAGTTGAAAGTACTAAACCTTTTATTTGTTTAATAAGTCAAAACATGTTCCACTTTAGTTAAAAAAAAAACAAACAAAAAAAAAACATTCATTTTAAAGTCTTCTTCCTGGTTTTCAGCTTTTACTCACACCCAAAGCATTATGTAAAAAACTTTTTTTTTTTTATGTTCTTATCCAAGGCATTGGAACTGGCATCTGGAAAAGAAATGTATGATCTTTATTTGAAGTAACAGACGTAGGGAATTTAATGGATACTGATAACTGAAAAGTCTTCACAATATAGAAAGTCAGTCTTGGCTTATTTTAGTAAACACTATTGAATTTTGTTTCACTGGCCTGTCACTCAGGTAAATTACACTATAAGTTCAAGTCACGGTTGATTTTCTTCAACAGGACCTTATTTAAAGACAAATGTTCCTCAGAGATCTCAACAGAACTAACAAAACCTAAGCCATTGTGCTTAAATATTTTAAAAAGATGCCCTTTCCATCACAATTTCATGTTTACCCTTAATATGTGTTCAAATATGTCTGTATTTTCCAGAATGTGAAACTATTAACGTAATAAACAAATAATACCTTTAAAAGTAATGTACTCTATGTTTTCTAACCTCACTACCGAGCACACATAATTTAAATAAAAAATGTGAATGCATAGTTGGTCTTTAAACAACAAAAGTAATATGTAGTTAAGGTCAAACAATGGATACATAAACACCTTGCAAAATGTTCAACTTCTGAGCCTTTTTGTGATACCAAGATTTGTTCATGGTCTGCATCAATAGCTATGAGCTATGAATGATCTACTATTGTAAAAATACCACAGCTGATTGGAAAACAACAATAACAGTAATGTAAACACAACTTGTTCTATCAATGAGAAAAATGTCAATTTAAATGCAATAATAATTATGAGCTCAATGTTTAGTGGCTTTAAAAAATGGGATTCATTAGCATCTGTTAAATACAGTACATTCAGCACCCATGAAACAGGATGTCACATATAAATGTACAGATAGCTGGGAAGAATGTGTGCTGCATGTAAAAGAGACTAACTTCTAAGAACATAATTTAATAAACCAGTTAGCCATGGAAATTAAATTGAATCAGTTACATGATTTACCCATTGTTAGTGTTAAATTAAGGAATTATATAACACAATTAACAATACATATAAAGGCAGACAGACAAATAGACAGACATAGTTTAAGTTTGATGTTTGTTTTTCTTCAACCAGGACCTTCTTCTTAGCAAATATTACATTTAGTTACTCACCTAGACAAGTTTGGAGCCACTTCGAGTCCTTCGGGAGAAGTATATATCCAGTCGTGATCAAGGCATATTTGTATAGTACGCTTTCAACACAAGGTAATTGAAGGTGTATACATGATTCGGTGGTGAAGAAACCAAACATATGATAAAAGCATATAAAAATTAAAAACAGATAAAACACGAGAATAAATAAAAGAAAACATTTAGCATTTAATAAAAAACAATAAGCATCAAAAGAAAATGAATGTCAAAAATATATTTTAGAACATAACTCAGAGGCAGCTCTAAACAGTAGACTTTTAATCTTTGATTTTAAAGAACCTAACGATTCAGCAGTTTTGCAGTTGTCTGGAAGATTTGTGGGCCATAAAAACTGAAAGCTGCTTCTCCATGTTTGGCTCTATTTCTACGGACATTTAGAAAACTAGAGTTGGAGGTCCTGAGTGGTCTGCGGGGTTGATATAGTAACAACTGGTCTTCAACAAAATTTGGTCCTAAACCATTGAGTGATTTATAAAGCAGTATTATAAAGTATATTCTCTGAGCTACAGGGAGCCAGTTTAAGGACTTTAGAACTGGGGTGATGTGCTCTCCTTTCAAGGTTCTAGTGAGGATGCGAGCAGCAGCATTCTGGATCAGCTGTAGCTGGCAGATTGACTTTATTGGTAGAATTGTGAGCACGCTGTTGCAGTAATCAATGTGACTAAAGATGAACGCATGGATGAGTTTTTCTTTTGTGACATAAGTCCTTTTTTCCTAGAACCCTAGTTGTATCAACTGAAGCTGTGAGCTGACTCAGGATCAGTCCTCTTTAGGTCCAAAAATAACCACTTCAGTTTTGTTTCTGTTCAGCTGGAAAACGTTATGAGACATCCTGCTATTGATTTGATCATGGCCTTTATTTAGTGCTTGGATCGGTATATAGTCCCCTGATGACATTGTAATATACAGCTGACTCTCAACTGCATAGTTATGGTAGTTAATCTTATTGGTTGTTATAATCTGGGCTAGCGGGAGCATGTAGATATTAAGTAGAAGAAATAAAGCTTTGTTTGAATCTTTTATGGCTAGATATTTACAAGAGTCGAATTTGCCATGGGGCACTTTTCTAAAAGTTATTGAGTCATGATCATCTGTGTTTCTCGCTTAGAAAATTTAAATTTGGTGGTGTAGATTCTATCAGTGCTTATGTATCAGTATTTACACTAATGGTTCATTCACACCGCAGGCTTTGTCAGTGTCAGCGACGTCAAGATTACATGTGTTTTTGGCGGAGGCCTTTACGGTCTCTGCGGCACTGTGTGAGCTTTGGCTCCGTCAACTTTTCAAGCTTTTCCTGCTTCAAAGCTCATAAGCCAGCAGTGCAGAAGTTCAGCTAGTTGAACTTTTGACGGTGCTGACTGCCACTGAAGCGGCGCGTTAACCAATCAGAGCTTATAATTGTAGCGATGTCACTACTACTATTTTGAATGTAGCGGGAGCAGGAAAAACCTACATTTTAAGTCTAGAAAACGCAGATTTAAAAAATCATAAATAACACTTTCCGAAGAGAGATGGACAGGCGCTCTTCGGGAGGAATAGAGAATCTGTAGTTGCTGTCCTGGTAGGAGATTTGAGCTCCGATGCGGCCCAGGAGGTTGTAAAATTAGGCGCGAGAGAGACGGAAGTACGGCTGAAAGCGAACCTCATCCATGCAAGCTTCAACATAAAAGCGTCAAACTAGATGCTTTCTGAGCTTTGCCTGATGCTGATAAAGCCTGCGGTGTGAATGAACCATTAACCAGGTTTCTGATAAAAAATAGGGCCTGTACATTATGCTCATTTATCAAGTCTTGTTTGATACGGACCTAATGTTTAATAGAGCTAGTTTAGGTGGTTTGATGATGGGTAACTGAGCTTTCTGACAGAGGATCGACTTGAGATTTTGTTTAGTATACAAATGTTTGGATTTAGCTTATCGTTTTCTGTTATTTATAAGCACTGGAATAATACTATTTTGTTCAGGGAGGCCGGGCAATTTCTGGGAGACGATGGGAGTAGAATTACTGTCCGCTTCCCTTTGATATCATTTGGCTGTTACTACCAGTTGGGAGATTGGCAGGATATCAGTCCCAGGGAGTTTCTTTAATCCAAGTTTTGGTGTTAGGTGCGTCCCAATCATGGTTTGTGCCCTCATTTTTTCTGATAAGATCCTAAATGGTGAGGTATTTGGCATAGAGCCAGGTGAAAGGGGTGAGCCAGGACAATGGGGCAAATGCTACATCTCTCTGCTTGATCAACATATATCCATATAATGGGAGTCAATCAGGGCAGGAAATTTGCCGCCTGTAATATGGCACTATCTGCTACAAAACTCCTTAATTTAGCAATGTTTTGTTATGAATAGTTAGCGATATTCCCCTGTGAGTTTTGAACGTCTCGGAGGTGCTAAAGCATTAGCTTCTGGGTGTTTTACAGGCTATTAATGCAGCCGATTCCAACTTACACTACCTGGGATTTCAATGACGTAGCAGCCAACCACCATTGCAGCTGTAGTCTGCATAAGCTGCGGAAAGGGAGGCTGTGGAACGTGAACTTAGTCCGTTCGGCGAGTGCAATTTGGAAACACACAAACTTTAACCATGCTGATGTCTGCAGTAGCAAGTTCTGTCTACCGATCGCCGTATAGCACAGAGAGACAGCCCTGCTCAGACTACAACTAGGATGGAGCACTGTGGTGTAGTATTTGTGCCACGCAGTAAAACTGATCTGAGAGAACATATTTATGTGAATGAATAATAACACCTGTTCTTGTTCTGTGCTTGCGCGCTACTCTGTTTCTGCTTGCTCACCTCTAAATTAACGTAAAATAAGCTGCCAAAAAATAAGGTCCAGGTTTAAAAACAGGCAAACTTCCCCCTTAAGTAACCAGCTGTGGTTTTTCAGTTTACAGCAAATACACAAGGACAATAATTTGTCAACTTTGGCTTAATATTATTGCACTTTATGCAAGAAGTTCCTTGTTAGTTTTTTTTGTTTATGCTAATATACCTTTTGATGCCTTCTGCTAAATGTTGAAATGATAAATTATATAATTATATATAAATTATAATGATAATAATGAAAACTTTAAACTGATATAAAATTATACTATTACAGATGCATATTTTAAAAAAATATTTCCTTTCAGATAAAATATTTAGTAGTATTAGTTCTGGGTTGGACTTAACTTGGAGAGTAGCCCTGTACAAAAAGTAGTTTTGAACAGAGGAAAAGATAATAAGTATTAATTGCGCTGCTTTCATTCTGAAACTGAATCAATTTAAACGTATATACTCTAACCGAATGATGTTGATTGTTGCCATTCATTAAGGCAAACATTTAGCTAGGAGGAATGCAAATAAAAATTACATAATGAATCAAATGGTGGTATCCGGATCAAATCACTTGTTTCTTCCTGCAGGCTGTTTTTTCATTTCCAGTGAAAAGAGGTAAAAGAGTCAATTTCTCCATTAGCAGTTTGCCTAATTACTTAATTGCTACGTCTGTCAATAGATGTTGTGGCTTTAATGCATTTTTCAGCCATTTGGTGTGTTGGTTTTTACAGGGTGCATTAAGTACTTGTATAACTTGTGTGTACATGATCCTATCAGTTATGGTAAATAGCCAGGAGGAGAGAGACTAATTAAGTGATGTTTTTAACTTTAATATGTGTTCTCTTACTCTGGGAAACACATCAATGCCTTATGTAAAAGTGTGTTACTGCATTTAGAGCTACACAGTATATAACATGTAATGCCTTTAATGAGAATATACTCGTTACAACCACAAACCTTATTGTAATTCACTGTGATTTTACGTTATGGTCTATAACAAAGAAATGCACCATAAATTGAAAATAAAGAAATTTGCCTTTTCTTCATTTGCAGTTGTGTCTCCACTAGCTTTTCACTTATGGTGCATTCACACCAAAGCATCAGAAATGTGATGCACCCCCCTAGTTGAATGCTTGAACATTCGCACCTCCAGATTTTTTAACATCAGTGGCAGACACAAAAATGCTGATCATGCGCAAATGAACAAAATGCACCACATAAGATGACACACGTATTTTCTGACATACGAATGAGGCAGAAAAGCGTTTTCCAAACCCAAGTCTCCTTCTGACATGAAGAGGGAACCCCTGACGTGTCAGTGCGCTTCTCCTTTGACTTTGCATGTAAACCTGATGCTTCAAACGCGTTCGTTGTGAATGCATGTTAGACTTCAATGTTGTCTCATTTTTCTTTGCATAACAATTTAGGCTTAGACCAAATATATATCATTTGTAGAGAGAGCTTTACGTTTTCCATCAGATAAACATTTATGCTTTGACTCAGCCATTCTGATGCATGAGTAAGCTTTCTAATGCCTTCCATTGTGTTTTTGACTGTGTTTAGAGCTGTTGCCCTGCTTAAAGTAAAACACTACTCCCAGTTTTCTGAGGTTAATGATGCATTTCATTTCTTCCCATCGATTTGCTAATTTAACCAGCCTCTGCTAAAGCTAACATACCCCCAGCATGATGCTGCCACACCTATCCGTTACCATTAAGATGGTATGATCTGGTGACATGCAGTGTTAGATTTTCTCAAAATGCTGTTTTATGTGTAGGCCAATCAGATACCTTTTTGATAAACCACGAGCAGGACTTTCTAATGCATACATTTGACAATTGCTTTTTTTGCTCTCTCTTTCATAAGTCAGATTTATGAGTGCATGATAAATAGTAATACACAAAACTTCCAGATAAGGGATGTGGCAAATTCAATGAAAAAAATAAAAAAATATCCTCTCTGTAAGAGGAAAATTGGTCTTGTTTTCCTTTCTTTTCCAATCACGTTATTTTACTTGCATTGCACAGCAGCAGATGTAGTGATAGACTTTGTGTGTCCAGTGTCCCAATGTTTGTCTTATTAGACTGTGGTGAAAAGGTCACAGTGTGAACAGAGTAAGATTCTGAGTTGTATATGTTCCAAGCAATTTCCTCCAAATGAGAAACCTGACAGTTTAAAGGATGAACAGAAAAGTAGATAAGGCAGATATGCAACCCAGTGTCTGTCAGAGAGTAGGTGAGAGAGATACAGAGAGTATTAATGTCTCTCTGCCTTTACTAGAAATAAAACCACAGGGTTAATGTCACTACTTCCAGTTTGACTGAAAAAAAAAAAATCTTAGAATGTGGGTGCTAGTGAGTGTGTTCAAAATACATAAAATGGGGAGAATTTTGCTGATTGCCTAATGGAAAAAGAAAGAGGAAAAAGAAAGAAAAGTGCTTACTTGCTCCTATACTAACACGAAATCTAATTTGTGCAGAAAAGCACAAGGCTCCATTTTTTTCATAGTATCAACCTTTTTATGTGTGTTTGTGACGAGTGTGTGATTTTGTGCATACATCCACTTTATGATAGGCGGTCTTGCTCTACTTGTTTCACTTCCAGTTGCACACATCTTATAAAGCAGAAACATGCATGGGTAAATTTCCTAGAGCAGGGACACCTTTTCCCAGATTTTCCTCTGTCACACACTTTTCTGTCTATTCTTGCTACTGCACACGCACAAGCACACAAATTTGTGTGTCCCCCTCTTTGGCACTGTTTGCATGATGCACCCAACCATGCACAGGTGTGCATAAAAAAAGAGACCAAAATGCGTAGAGTTTATACAGAATGTACTGCACACATACAGTGTGGCAAAAAATTACTTGACAGCTACCAAATGCAAGTTGTCCAACTTAAAAAGATAAGGGAAGTCTGTAATTTCCGTCATATGTACCATTCAACTGTGAAAGACAGGATGTAAAAAAATCCAGGAAATCACATTGTAAGATTTTTAAATATTTATTTTTGTATAACAGGAGAGAAAATAATTATTTAGCGCCTACAAAAAAGCAAGAATTTTAGCCCTAACTGACCTATTTCCTCCTCTTTAAGAAGCTATTCGGTCATCCACTTGTTACTTGTATTAATAGAACCTGTTTGAGCTAAAAGACACCTATCCCCACCGTCAAACAGGCAGACTCCAACCTCTATCATGATCAAGACTAGAGAGCTGTCTTAGCACACTAGGAACCACATTGTGCACTGGTTTGGTGAGAAGAGATCAACTGCTGGAGCAATTACCGGAAAACTGAATAAATACAAGATCACTGACAATCTGCCTCAACCTGGGGCTCCATGCATGATCTCACCAATTGGTGTACACATGATCTTGAGAACGGTGAGGAAACAGCCCAGAACTACACTGGGGAAACTGGTCAATCACATGAAGAGGGCTGGGGCCACAGTAACAAAGAGTACTATTTAGGTGCACCTAGCTGTATTTGAATGTTTCAGTACAGAGTTGTCGGTCTGGTACATACTTTCCTACCAAGTTTCTACTCGGACGCTTAACTCTGTTACACATTAGCCAACTACATACTAACAAAATAAAGGGGAACACCGCTTATAGTTATGGCCAGTGACACGGGAGCGCAGGAGCTCTAATACCTTCCTTTGTTATCAAAGTCATCTGTTTTGGAAACCCTGGCTTCCTAATGAACTATGAGACCAGTCGCTCTGACATCTGTGGTCATGAAATCCTTTGAGCGACTGGTGTTGACCCACCTGAAGGACATCACGGATCCCCTGCTAGACCCCCTGCAGTTCGCCTATAGAGCAAACAGGTCAGTGGATGATGCATCAACATGGCTCTCCACTACATCCTGCACCACCTAGACTCTGCAGGGACCTACGCTCGGGTCCTGTTTGTGGACTTCAGCTCTGCGTTTAACACCATCGTCCAAGAGCTCCTCCATCAAAAAATGTCCCAGCTCACCGTGCCTCCCTCCACCTGCCAGTGGATTACCAGTTTCCTGAGTGACAGGAGGCAGCAGGTGAATCTGGGTAACTTCACATCCAGCTCCCGGTCCCTCAGCATCGGCGCCCCCCAGGGATGTGTTCTCTCCCCATTGCTCTTCTCCCTTTACACCACTGATTGCACGTCAATGGACCCTTCTGTGAAACTCCTGAAGTTTGCTGACGACACCACCGTCATTGGACTCATCCGTGACGGCGACGAGCCTGCCTACAGAAGGGAAGTGCAACAGCTGGTCTTCTGGTGCAGTCAGAACCACCTGGAGCTAAACCCGTTCAAAACTGTGGAGATGACAGTGGACTTCAGGAAGAGACCCCCATCAACATCTCCTCTCATAATCACCAACAGGCCAGTCCCCACAGTGGAGTCTTTCAGGTTCCTAGGATCCACCATCACACGGGACCTGAAGTGGACCTCCCACATTGACTCAATAAGGAAGAAGGCCCAGCAAAGGCTGTACTTTCTGCGTCAGCTCAGAAAGTTCAACATGCCTCAGCAACTGCTGACCATCTTCTACACAGCAATAGTCCAGTCTGTCCTGACCTCATCCATCTCTGTCTGGTTCGGATCTGCCACCAGGCAAGACAAGGACAGACTGCAGAGAACAGTCAGGTGCTCAGATAGGATCATAGGTACTGATCTTCCCTCCATTCAGGACCTATTTCAGGCCAGGGTCAGGAAGCGGGCCAGAAAAATCACCACAGACCCCTCACACCCTGGCCACAATCTGTTTAGGCTCCTCCCGTCAGGCCGGCATAACAGAGCGTTGTACGCCAAAACCACCCAACACAAGAACAGTTTCTTCCCCCAGGCTGTCACTCTGATGAACTCTGAGTAGTCACAGAGTGTGAGTCCATTCACATACCAATAAACTATAACTTAGCACTGCTGTATATACTCACTGTACAATAACCCCGGTTTGGTCTATATATTATCCTTTATTATTTATTTGTATTTATTTGTATTTATTTCACTTATTTAAGTTCTGTACTGGAGAGAAAAGTTGCCGGAGTCAAATTCCTTGTATATGTCATACTTGGCCATTAAAGCTGATTCTGATTCTGATTGGGGAAAAAATATGTGGATAAGACAAAACCAGTGTGGCAGTGGTACATTGATATGGGTTCCCCCATCCAGAGCTGTTTTAGCTCCAGCTGCATGTACCGAAAGGGAGCTGTAATCACTGTAAATCACGGGGGGGAAAACTGTCTAATGGTCCTCTCAGGATCTGTTCCCTCTACACTAAATTTGTCAAATAAAATGTTCAATTGTTGAAAATGCACAGAATGTCTTGTTTATGAGTAACAAAACATGAAAATAATTTCCGATTGGTAATTATTAAAGTTTATTTTTTGCATCTTGGTTTTTTGAGAATATGTTGTTGAAGAATTTAATGCAAGTAAAGTTTTATTTTAAATATAATTGAAGCCCTACATGTTTACACAACTGAAAAACTTTTTCACTATTTTACTGTACCTGAAATGAACCAAACAATGACATTAAACAAAGATACTCGGATGTTTGGCGTATTGGCACACCCCTATCAGGGCTGGGCAATATATTGATATTAAAAATATATCAATATATTTTTAAACGAGATATTAAATTTGACCATATTGCATATATTGATATACATAGTTTAAACTGCACTGTCATCCTTGCTCCAGGCAAGCTGCTTACCAGGCGCTCTCAGCACTGCTTCCCACACCCCCTCTCCTTCTCTTTCACGCACAAAGTGGGGAGGGGCTGAGATTTAAAAAGCTACTGAAAACCACAGACTCGAGATATTAGCTCCCCAGTCGCAACTACTTTGCACGGGAAGCACTCCCACAAATGTGCACCGAAGTCAGGCAGCATCTTGCTGACCAGCTCGCTAACATGCAATATTTCGTGTCGACCAGTGACGTGGTCGAGCGGGACGTGTGACACTTATATGAGCTGTGAAGCTCGCGGGTGGAACCATTAGGCTTGTGGTCTGCTTTTCTCAAAAGGGGACAGGATGACGAGCCATGTTAATGAAAGGATAAATGGGGATATGTTTTGTTAGATTTTCAGTAAGAAAAAACCCTTCCATCAATGAGAACATTGAAAATGAAATCTGTCTGGATGTTCCAGCATAACAGTGATCCCAAACACACCGCCTGGTCAACAAAGAAGTTGGTTCTGGAGTGGTCTAGATAGTTTCCAGACCACAACCCTATAGAGAATCTCTTGAGGGAGTTTTGCCTAGCAACAGCCCCAAAACATCACAGCACTAGAGGCATCACAGCTCATTTTTCTGCATGGAAGAATGAATCAAAATACCAGCTACAGTGTGTGCAAACCTGTAAAGACCTACAGGAAACATTTGACTTCTGTCATTGCCGACCAAGGTTACTTTACGAAGTACAGTATTTAGCATTCAGAACTTTTATTGTTGACCAAACGCTTCTTTTCCACACCATCATACAAATAAATCATGTAAAAACCATCCAATGTTATCTTCTGGATTTTTAACATTCTGTCTCTCAGAGACAGAGGGTACCTATGATAAAAATGACAGACCTCTCATCTGTTTTTGAGGGGTTATGGTCATAATTGGTGGCAGCCACATACTTTTAGCCAAACTGTATTTCTTAGCAGCTCCTTTGTGTAGTTTAAGTGCAATTGAAAGAAGAGAGTCAGTCACTGATTAGCCACTTGATATTCACCTTTAACTGGCATAATTTTATTATTCTTTCCTTATCCAATTATCTGTCAGTTTATCCAATTTTTGTAGAATTGAGTTCCTTTGGTTATTTTAATATATATTTTCTATTTACCTACTTACATTTTCCCCCACTGTATCTAACATGTTTATGTTGTTTTTCAGTCCTTTGAGAACAGAGAATGTTTAGCGTTAGCAAGGCACCAGAAAGGGTTTATAATGTAGGTTTTTTAACTCTATGTTCAAAGATAGGGGGAAATTCAAATGAGGCAGCTGTCATAGGTTAATGTCTGGCTGTCACCATTAGCGGAGAGCCAGAGTTTGCAACAGGAAATGTACATGCTTTAATTTTCAGAATTACCAAGTAAAGCGAAATGTTAATTTGAGTTCTGTCTTCTATTTACACTTAATCACAAACTTTTCAGTTTATTTGCTCAATAAATTAATTTCCTATTTTATGATAGAGTTGAAGAGAGATTATTTTGAAGTAGTTTAATAAAAATAAATTTCCAAAAAAATCTACATTTTAATTTCTTAATTTGGCAGCTATATTTTTATTTATAGAAATAATAAAAAAAACAAAAATCACCAGATGACAACTGACATAAATAAACTAAAATGAATCTGAGTACTGTCTGATTATATGTCTACCTGTCTGCCAAGGGTAATTATGATTAATTTTCTTTGTTGCTTGTTTAGTAATTTCAGGTGATTGTAATGTGCATGTGGATGTAACCATTGATAGGCATGCCAAAGAACTTAGTGCTGTCCTTGAAATGTTTGGTTTAACTCAACACGTGAATGATGCGACTCAGAACAAAGGCCACACTGTAGATCTAGTAATTGCAAAAGGTGTTAATATATCAAATGTCAGTGTTGTTGATGTTTTTTTATCTGATCATTTTTGTGTCTTCTTTGACCTATCTGTTATACCCAAACCAGTAATTGGGCCTGGAGTTATTCAAAGAAGACACATAAATGGTACAAGGCCACAGTTTATGGAATTGAGCAGATTTGAAAATCCCCCATGTTCAAATGTTGATAATCTATTGGACTCTTACACTTCAAGGGTTATAAATGTTTTGGATACTATTGCTCCTGTTAATGTTAAAATGGTTAAAACTAAGCAAAAGGCACCTTGGAGAAATGAAGTTTCAGTCAGGGCACAAAAAAGGGAGTGCCCGAAAGCCGAACGGAAATGGCGCAAGTCAAAGCTCCAGGTTTATTATGAGGTCTACAAAGAAGTGCTTTGTGTGTTTAACCAGATTTTACGTCGAGCAAAGGTGAAGTATTTCTCTAAAATAATTGCAAACTGCAAAAACAATTCTCGTGTTCTGTTTGCCACAGTGAACAGATTAACTTATCCTCAAGTTTCACTGCCCTTAGAACTAATTTCTGCATCTAAGTGTAATGAGTTTGCAATATTTTTTAATGAAAAAGTCCAAGGCATTAGAAATGCCATAATTACCACAAAACAAATAGCAAAACTGTTTCCAGATAAACACCTTGAGCTGACACATTTTACATCTGTCACTGATAAAACAATCATAGAGGTTATATCTGGTTTGAGTTCATGTACATGCTGCCTTGATGAATTACACACTCGATTTCTAAAGTTTGTGCTGAGCAGCTTGTTACCACAACTTGGTCAGTTAGTTAATTTGTCACTTGAGACTGGAACATTCCCAAATGCCTTAAAAACTGGAGTCATTAAGCCTCTTCTAAAGAAGAGCAGCCTTGATGCCACAGTACTGAGCAACTACCGGCCCATATCAAACCTACAATTCTTAGGAAAAGTCCTAGAAAAAGTAGTATATCAACAGCTCACTTACTTTCTCCTGTCTAACAATCTGTTTGATACTTTCCAGTCAGGCTTTATGCCCCACCACAGCACTGAGACAGCTCTGATCAAGTTGACAAATGATATCCGATGATGAACACCAACGCAGGCAAAGTCTCAGTTTAAGTTCTGCTGGATCTGAGCGCTGCCTTTGACACTGTGGACCACAGGATCTTACTTCACAGGTTAGAAAACTGGTGAGAATCTCTAGTACTGCTCTAAACTGGTTCAAGTCCTATCTCAAGGACAGGACATACTCGAAATTGGCAACTGTGTCTCAGACAAAATTCCCATGACCTGTGGAGTCCACCAGGGGTCAATCTTGGCACCACTTTTATTCAACTTGTACATGCTTCCATTGGCTCAGGTAATTAACAGCAATAATGTGTCTTAAAATAACTACGCAGATGACACTCAGATCTATGTGTCACTGACAGCAGGTGAACATGGGCCTATAGATACACTGTCACTGTATTGAACAGATCAGTTTGTGGATGCAAAACAACTTTCTCCAATTAATTTCAGACACAACTGAGATCATTGTTTTGGGCCCACAGACGCAAAGAGAAAGTGTTATCAGCCATCTTGAGTCTCTCTGTCTTCGACCCAAAAAAACAGGTTAAAAATCTGGGGGTAATCATGGACTCGGACCCGAACTTAAACAGCCAAATCAAAGCAATAACATCAACAGCTTTTTACCATCTGAAAAACATTGCTAAGATCAGAGGAATAGTGTCGAAACCAGACTTGGAGAGACTTATCCATGCATTTGTCTCCAGCAGGTTAGACTACTGTAACGGCCTGCTCACTGGCGTTTCTAAACGAGCTGTTAGACAGCTGCAGTACATCCAGAACGCTGCTGCTCGAATCCTGAAAAGAACCAGGAAATACGACTATATTAGTCCAGTGCTCAGGTCTCTGCACTGGCTTCCTGTCGCTCAGAGAATAGAATTTAAAACAGCTCTGCTTGTGTACAAGTCTTTTCATGGTTTGGCACCAAAGTACATATCTGACATGTTAGAGACATATGAACCATTTCGGGCCCTGAGAACTTCAGGGAGGGGTCTCCTGGTGGTTCCCAGAGTCAACAATAAACTTAAGGAGTGTGAGGCTGCATTTCAGTTTCAGGCAGCTAAAATATGGAACAGTCTTCATGAGGATGTGAGACAACCCTCAACTCTAACAATTGTTAAATCCAGGCTGAAAACAGTTCTTTCGGGTCATTTCTTTTATTGTAACTAATTATTTTTTAAGTTGATGTTTTTTTTTTTTCTGTTTATCTGTTTTCTTAATTTATGTTACTATGTAGCACTTTGAATTGCCTTGTGTATGAATTGTGCTCTACAAATAAACTTGCCTTGCCTAATTGTTTTATCTTTTTGTAAACCCTTATAATACAAGTTTAGGAGTTTATTTCAGAGTGAAAATATTTTTTAAAGGTTTTTAGTGTCACTAGTGCCCTTTATTTTCAGCAGTCTGATAGGAAACGGGGAGGAGGGCGACATGCAGCAAAGGTATATGAGTTGGAACTCAAACCCAGGCCAGTTGTGTAGAGGACTGATAGCCTCATAAATACATAAGTAAATAAGTGCTAAAATGGAACAAAGAAAACAACCTCTCTTGTTCTTTTTTTTAAGTATTTATCTCACCTGCTTACCTGTACTGGAATTGGAAGATAATCTTGACAAATATTTAATTATTTTTCACTGTGCTCTAGATTTACTGGGTTCTTTGTCTTCATCTGTTCTTCTCTATCTTTAATCTCTATACGTCCATTAAACCCTCGCTGTCCTCTCTTCTGTAGGTCCTCCTTGTCACCCTTTTCTTAACGGCAACCTATATAACTGAATCCATGTTTGGACAGCACTTTAATTTTGATTTCAAGCAAGACTGAGCAGAGTGTATGAAGCAGAGAGGAAACTAGGAATTACTGATTAAGAAAGTGTGTGTGCATGTCTGTTTGAGAGAGAACGAGCGAGAGATCTCATTATGAAAAGGTCACAGAGCTGCGTGTGTCGCAGAGAGGGATTGAGCATTAGGCAGGTTGTCACTGGTCACATGTGCTTAAACTTTTGAATACAAGTGTCAAGGGGTAAATGTGTATGTGCTGTTAACTTTGTTCTGTTTGTATATTTTTTACATTTTTTGCTGTGCCCTGAAATGACTTCTCTGTGTCTTTGCTCCTACTACAACCCCTTGTCATTGGCATACTATGAAGCACTTTTTTTTCTGCACACAACAAAATGTTATACTTCATCATGAGGTAACATCATGGGGGCCAATATGTAGAGTAATTGTCGTGCAATCATAAAGTTGTGGGTTGCTTCTTGCCTCCTCCTGTCACATGCCGTGACCCTGGGCAAGGCACTTATCCCAAGGTGCCAACCAATCTGTGTATCGGCATAAAAAAATGTAAACGTTTTTGAGTCTGAGTGGGTGAATGTGGTTCTAGCGTAAAGCTCTTTGAATGCTCAGCATGTTACAAAAAGCATTCTATAAAATACAGTAGCTGGTGAGTGTAGAAGAGAAATTAAAACAGCCAGCTTCCTCAATGCAAATTGCTATGTATGGTCATTTAAAAACTATTAGTTTTCCATCTGTTGTCAAAACTTTTCTTCATCAAAAATTGAAGCAGTCCATCTAATTCAGCAGAAAATTCATAACTTTATAAATGAAATTACCGCAAGGTTTTTTTCTAAATCAAAACTAAATGCAAGCTTCAAGTACTTACTATGTCCTAGTGAATTTCTGAACACAGTTTGATATTTGAGCAGACAGTTGCATCAGTTGCAAACACAGGTATCAACAGTATAATGCTGACCAATGGCCCCTAACTCCCATACTAAGTGATATTGGACAAACCGTACATAAAAACTGACAACAAGGAAGCTTAGACTCTGGACTTTATGATTTATTATTCCGGAGCTATTAATAACAGTATCAGGAAGGAATATGTTTTGATGAGTTAGCATGTCGTCCTGCTCTAATGGTTAACAATTAACTAATTGAAGTTCATGTTTACCCTGTTTTGGTTCAAGGATGGATGGGTGGATGTACTAACTAACTGACTTTTGACTTAAAACCAGAGTTAAAGTAACTCTATACTGTATTTTTATGACTGTTTACTTTTGCCCATACTTAATAGTACTTACTTGTCCCTTAGATTTTATGTTTTTCACTACTCTGGTGTAAAACGGCATGCAAAAAAGCATGTGCATGCACACCACACAGAATTGTATATTTATGTGTACCATCCAAAGAAACAGGGCAGGCAAAATACCACGTAATCAGGCTCGTGTTCGTGTTGGCAGTGATGAAGGCCCCCTTGGAGATGCAATGCCAAATAATCAAGATTGACACTGGCACATGGTGTTCTGAATTGCATACATGTGCCCGTTTGTTTGCGCTATTTTCGTTAGAAGGATCTAATCAAATGTAATCATGCTGATTACAATAATTGTGAGGTTTATAATCACTGCTCCTTTCCCTCCATCGACTTTTCTCTTCCTTTAAAGCTATCCCCTGTTCCCTGTCACTTGTTCATTAATGTTACCTCTTATGGATTCCTCATCCTCCTTGATCATGTGTTCTTGCCCACCTACTTGATGCTGAAATTTTACTTGATGGTTTTAGTTTGTTTTTTTTTCATTTTGTCACAGAAGAACGTTAAGCATATAATTATGCTTCACATTTGTCAAAAATATATTTTGATAAAATAATTTTTTGTAAATATTATTTGAGTTTTGGTAATTGACAAGTAAAGTTAACAAACATTTTGTATAATAAAATAAGAGGCAAAAATGACTGTAAAGTATACTAAAGTTTTGTTATTCTTTTCTCCTTTTGTAGGACACAGAGGTTGTGAACACAGCCATTCTTACAGGTAGACGTGTAGCAGTGCCTGTTAAAGTGGTTACAGTGGAAACAGACGGGCAGGTGAGGGAGGTGGACGACTCAGTTACCTGCAGTTCAACAGATGTGGATGTAGTAAAGGTATGTGTTCACAGTTTACTCAGAGAATTTTAAAATTCTTACTTCACAGCTTCATAAAACATGAATCCTGCATGAATATTGAGGCACAAACTGAATGAAAAGTAATATTGGCTTTTCATAATCTGACTTCATCTCAAGATTTGACATATTTTATACAAAAAATGTGAGCTAAATATTACTTATTTAAAAGTACATATTTATAGGCAATCCACTCTGTTATTGTGATGCTTTTCAAGAATAAGTGGGCTCAGACAACACATTGTTCAGGTATAATGTTTTTCTGGCCCTGCTAGAATTTTGCTTCTCCACTTCTCATTAACCTGCTGGTGCACAATGTCAGTGTCACCAGCTGTAACCTTTGGTAAATATAAACTACATTATCCACAGACATTTTCAGGAGGGATGTGTATAGGAACTCACAGGAAAACACCTTTTACACCCTAATATTTTAATATTATAGAGAGAAAATTACTTAAATCCATCCAAAAATTGCTGATTTACAAAAGGCAAAAAACTGTATGATACATACATTCATAAGTGATTTACATCATTTTCCAGCTCAAGCTATTTAGGAAAACCAAGAATACAGTTTGACTTTAGGCACAAGTAGTTCTATTTATATTAATTTAAAGTCAGACTTAGCTAAAAAAACAACAACAAAAAAAAACAGATGTATGCAGTTGTAAAAGACTAAAATAAAATATTAAGTGAATAAAAAATTTCGTTTTTTTATTTTAAATATCAACTTTTTAAAAATCGTACTATATACAGTATATATATATACAGCGGTATGGTAAGTACTGGTAGAAGTAACTACCATATCTTGATATTAGTCAAAAAAAACGTCCTAACCAATCTCTTTATGTATTACATAGAGTTTTGTGAACAGAAAGAAAATAATCTCATAATTTACAAAATGGTAGTTCATTTCAATTAATAACCTTTAGCATGTTACTTATTTTGATTTGATTTATTATCTTTGCATTTCTTTAACCGAACCTTTTGTTTTGACAACTCTTTAACTAAACATTTCCTCCTGCTCTTGAAAGTATCCCTGATGTAAGAAGAAGCTAAATACTTTAGCCAATCTGCCAAGCAGACAAACAACATGCTACTTTACTAATTTGTGGGGCTGAAATACCTTTAACACCTTCACAGAAACCAGTCAATACTTGCAACTGAAAATTGATTCCTCCTGTGCATCACTCCGTATGCCCTCTGGGCCTAAAATGAAACACACCCTTGCTGTGACAGTTTCAATATGATGCCAATTTCCTGTTACAAGGCAACAGTAGTTCTAGCATTTAAAGAACAATCAATAACAGCTTGGTGAAAATGGAAGGAAGTCATTCCTGGGAATGCAATATCTGCTTTCTGTTTGTAAATGGATTGTTTGGATGTGAAATATCAGTAAGTGCTTATTTTTGTTCGTCTTCAAGAACACATAGTATTAAAAAAACAGTGCAATTAAGTACTGCCTGTAATTAACAAAGGAAAATAGTTATATATAATAAGTTATAATGTGATATACAAACGTAAAATTTTCCCCGTATTTGAACCCAAATTTTGTTTTTAAATAAAAAACTGAGTTTTATTGTTTTATTTCATCTAAAATACATTCGGTTAGTTTACAATTTTGCATCATGTCTGAAAAACTTTAAAGACCTTTAATCAGAGTAAAGTAATTACAATATTGTATGTGAGAATGCAGTGTCCTGCTGGGAAAATCTCTGGTTGTTAAATTACTTTCTGCTGAGATTTTTACACGGACTAAAGAGCTCCTATGTGTACTTCCACGATGTCAGAAATAAACATCACAAAATGCCCTCACGGATGGCTTAGTGAAAGGACAGAGAATGATTGACCTAACCACCAAAATGATCAAATTTATTTATATTTGTTTTCAAAGTTTTTTGTTTTGTTTTTTTTCATACCGGCCTGTATTTGACAGTGGATGGTACATTTGAAGGGGGAAAGAAGTTGGGGAAGACAAACGGCAAGAGTGCACCAAGATGGGACTTGAGCCGGGAAAAACCGCGTGGAGGTTCTCCGCACATGGGGCACCCGCACTAACCACTGTACGACGTGACGCCCCCATTTACATTTCTCTATCTTGCCCTTTCCCATGGGTCTGATCCAATTACCAGTTTTGGTTCTTTTTGTATTATTAAATCTTCAATACAGCTAAAGTTTTCCACCAAACTATTAAGACAATCTAAACTTTTGCTATTTGAGATGCCCTCAGAAAGTGCTTGCTAGAGTAACACAGTACCACCTTTTACTCAGCTCAGGGTTCCGCGGGCCTTAAAAAGCCTTAAAAAGCCTTGAATTTGGAAATTAAAAAATAAGGCCTTAAAAAGCCTTAAAAAGGTCTTGAATTTTGAAATCTTGGTCTTAAAAAAAATATGCAACTCAAATCTTTTTTTATTTGATATTTATGGTCTAACGTTTTATTTTTAACCATGATTATTGTGATAAAATAATCCTTAAAGCGTGCAAGGATACGGAGATGCCAACCGTTGCGAGAAAGAAAAAGCGAAGAGAACGCGAAAAAAAGTGGCCCGCTCCATTCCAGTCTCACAGCTCGCCACAGCAAGTTAGGCTGCAGAGAGGTGAGAATTTTTTCAATGTGGGAAAGTGTAAGTTTAATGTGGCATGGATGGACAAGGACAGCTTCCGCAGTTGGTTAAAACCAGTTGCGGGAAACGTTTATGAAGCGTATTGTATGGATAGATAGATAGATAGATAGATAGATAGATAGATAGATAGATAGATAGATAGATAGATAGATAGATAGATAGATAGATAGATAGATAGATAGATAGATAGATAGATAGATAGATAGATTAGATAATAATATATAGATAGATAGATAGATAGATAGATAGATAGATAGATAGATAGATAGATAGATAGATAGATAGATAGATAAAAACTTTATTAATCCCTCGGGCGGGTTCCTCTGGGAAATTCGGTTTCCAGTAGCACAGCACCGACAAGTTACAGAACGTACACATATATAAATACAAGACATTTATAAATAAAATATACCAAAGGGATAGATAGAATAATAAAAATAAAATAAAAAAATACAAGGAAATTACACTTAAATTACACATAGATATTGACGTCTATTGCACCGTTGACACATAAATATTGACGTCTATTGCACCGTTGACTATTAACAAAAAGAAAAAGAATTGCCAGGAAGTATTACACAGTGAAGTGAAGAGGCACTACAGCTTAGTTGTTCCCCCCTCGTTTGTCCTCCTGTTTCCCCTCCCTTCCCCCTCCAGAGAGCAGTTAAACAGTCTGATGGCATGTGGGACAAAGGTGTTTTTTGGTGTGCAAAAAAAGATTGCAACTCGGTAACATGAGTTTAAAGGCTGTGGACTCGCATGGGAAAGGTTCAAAACACCTGACAAACGCTAAAGGAGAGAGAGACACTCCTTCAGTGGCCTCCGTGTTCCTGCCAGCATCCCAGGCAGCTCCCAATGCGGCCGATGTTGCTGGCCCTAGCCAAGTTATCGCTAGTGCTCCCAAGCCACCAGTTGCACCTTCTGCGACCGCAACGGGAGTCGACCTGCGCGCAACATTCGGAACCACGGCAACATTGAAAGCGGAGGTTCATGTTTCCAGATTCGGAAATTGCTCAAACATTTTCGTGTGGAGCCAACATAACCGCGTATATTGCCAAGTTTGGGTTGGCAGTCTACATCAAAAACGAGATGGTGTCCAAAATCAACCAATCGCCCTTCGTGTTGATGTTTGACGAAAGTCTGAACCAGACCACAAAATCTAAACAATTGGATGCGCATGTCCGTTTTTGGGACAAAGTTTATTTAATTTTATTATTTATTGTTAGGGATGGGTACCGATTACCGGTGCCATTACGGCACCGGTTCAGACATGAATGGTAGTAACCAGACCGAAAAGCAGCGCACATTTTGGTGCCTTATTTCGGTCCTTCCTCCCTCCAATATATGACATTTGTTTTTTTTTTATTTGTCTGTGTTTAATATGGAGTGTTGTGCTTTTGTTTGCATAGTAAAGTGTTGCTCTGCAATTCAAGCATTTTGTTTTCTTTGTCTGCGGGGCCGGAAAAAAGGCAGAAAAAAGGGCATTAAATTTTAAAATCCGAGGTCTTCAAAAGTATTTTAAAAGTCTTAAATTTCACTTGAGGATACTTGTAGGAACCCTATCGGCTGTTGCTGCACACTGCTGCTTAGATGACTAAAAAAGGCATGAACCTTTTGTTGACTTGCAAAAAAGTTTAGCTGTTTAAATTTCCACATCATGACTGTCTAAAAAACATTTCTAAAGGAACATCACTCTGTTTCACTTTGTCATGAGCCACCAAAACTCCTACAACCCTAGAAGCACCAGCAAAAATGGCATCTGTAGTACTCTTTCATGGCATGAAACCATACTGCTGCTCAAAAAACTCACTTCTGGCCTAAGCCTACCTTTCTCCACCCTTTCCTGCAGCTTCATTGAATTACTTATTAGTTTATTCCTCAGTAGTTGTCACAATTCTCTACATCTCCCTTGTCTTAGAATAGTTTTCCTCCATTCGTCAAATATTTTCTCACTCTTCAAGAAGTTGAAAAACTGAGTCAGAAATTTAACTGCCACCTATTCTAGACATGTCCATACCTCCACAGGTATGTCACTCGGACCATCTGCCTTTCCCCTATTCATCCTTTTCAAAGTTTTCCGCAAGTAATCCTTACTAATCTCAGCTATTTCCTGATCCACAACAGTTACCTCTTCTACTCTATATTCTTTCTCCTTTTCCTCATTCATCTGCTCTTCAAAGGAAGATGACATAAGGTAAATTGGGCCACGTTTTGGCAACTATAGACAAATCAAATCATTTGGAAGTTTTTTGAGAATACTCGTGCCATTAATTTGAAATATTTTGCAGACAATATCTGAAAAAAAAATGTAAAAGGGTAGAAGGCTCAAATCTTGAGTGGCTCATCTTAGCAGACTGCCCAATTTACCTGATGTCACCCTACTCGTTCCATTTTCCCATCACACGCTTAGCACCTGTCAGTACATTTCCATCCCTATACTTTGCTATACATCCCTAACCTGTTGCAAATCCTTTCCATCTCTCTGACTCTCCAACCTGTACAAATCATTCTCCCCCTCCTTACTATTCAACCTAGGATACAGGTCATCATATGGCCTTTGTTATGAATTTGCCACCTCTACTTCCACCATACGCTGTCAAGCTGGAGTTTATGGAGGGATTTCTGGGGAAGACCAAAGAGAAGGGAGTTACAGTAGTCAAGACGGGAAGTGATGAGGCTATGGACAAGGATGGCAGTAGAGTGAGTGAGGGGTGGATGCGGTTAATGTTACGTAGATGGAAGTATGCAGACCGTGTTTGTTTATGTGGGACTGGAAGGATAGTGAAGAATCGAGGATGACACCCTGACTCTTGACCAGAGGGGAGGGGGAGACTAAGGAGTTGTCGACAGGGAGATTAAAGCTATTAATTTTGGATAAAAAGGATTTAGTGCCGATAAAAAACAACATTTCTGTTTTATCACTGTTAAGTTTGAGAAAGTTTGAGGTAAACCAGTCTTTCATTTCAGATAAACAGTTGGTGAGGGAGGAGGCGGGGAGTGAAGATGAGGATTTGGAGGAGACATAGAGCTGGGTGTCATCCGCGTAACAATGAAAATGGATGTTAAATTTACGGAAGATATTTCCAAGGGGAAGAAGATAAGTGATGAAAAGAAGCGGGCCGAGGGCAGAACCTTGGGGGACGCCGGTAGTGACAGGGGAGGGACGGGAAGTGAAGGATTTGAGTTGAATGAACTACGTACGGCCAGAGAGATATGAACGGAACCAATCAAGCGGGGTATGCCAAGGGAAGACAGTCTATTGAGGAGAGTGGTGTGAGAGATGGTATCGAAGGCCGAACTCAGGTCAAGGAGGATGAGGATGGAAAGCAGTCCAGAGTCAGCAGCAGTGAGGAGGTCATTGGTGATTTTTATAAGGGCAGTTTCTGTACTGTGGCCAGGGCGAAAACCAGACTGGAAGGGTTCGTAGAGGCTTTGAGGGTGAGATGAGCATGAAGTTGAACAGAGATGATTTTTTTTTCTAGGATTTTTGAGATGAAGGGAAGATTCCAACATTTGAATGGTCAAAATCACTGAATTTATATAACATAATAAATTAAGTGTGAGTTGAGGCAGAGTTGGCAGTGATGTCACATACAGTGAATGAAGCAGTTATGCCACATTCCAACATGTTTCTCTTTATATCACCAATATATGTGGAGTCAGCAAGTCAAGGAGCTGCTATAGAGCCCCAGAGATATTGTTATCTGTCTCAGGAGAACTGAGTGACTGCAGAAGAACTGAAACTAGAGTAGTTTTAGGTGAAGCCTACACTAGATGGACCCACATACAACATTTACACGGCATCAAACACAAGCAGAAACTGCGACCTTCCTCCTGGATCAGTAAGCTAACTCACTTGCTAACTTTGCTAACGTTAGCTGTCAGTTAAATTCTAAAATATATTCCTCACTTGACACAGTTCAGGTTGGTCACTGGGCGTATTGGGAGTGAACCAGGCAAGCTAACAGCTGAAATTATGTTTTTATTGCTGTACCTACAACCTAGATAAAGTAGATGTCGCTACAGAGCCCGTGTTCCATATCCCAAAAAAATTTTGCAAACTGAAATCTAAAGAGGAAGGTTAACAAAGATTACTTTACAGGACAATGACGAAGATTTTTTTTTTTTAAATTGGGATAGGTGCAAGCACTCCATACACAAACAAAGAACATACATTATTTTCAATCTTGTTTAAAAAAAGATAATCTACAACGAACAGATTTTTTTTTACAGACTATTGAATTTATTATTATTATAAGTAGTAGTAATAGTAGTGGTACCCTATATATTGTTCTTGCTATCATATTATTAGCATGGAATTAATTAAAGCATAATTAAAAGTTTATAAAACAAGATTTTCAAACTAAGGTATAAACTAGAATAGAAGCTTTTAATTTAGGTTTAATTTTTTTTCTACAGAGGAGTTACTCAGTGCCTCTCCAGTCCTGAACGTCACCATACATCACTGCTTTTAAGAGGTATTAACAAGCATGTGAAGTGGTTTCCATTATACAGGTGGAAAACTGGAGTACCGTAATTATATGGACTATTGAGCACACCTCCAGCTAAGCCGCTCCAGTTAAAAGCAATACATTTTGTACATATATAGGCTACACCTAAATATAAGCTGCATGTTTTCCATATTGTATTGCATGTTTTCATGTTGTAAACTTAAAAAAGTTACTCAGAAAGAAGGCACACAGATGTTATTTTATTTTATTTTTTACCTCTGCCAGGAGGAAATATTTTTTGCCTGTCTGTTTCAGTCTGATTGCAATTAAATAAAAAAATATGGACGGATTTCAATTACATTTCAGAAAAGTGCAAAATGGGCTCAGAAACGCACATATCCACCTACTGACCATTGGTGCTAACATCCTCTCCTCACTGTGTCAGAGTGCTCACAAGTGGCTTTCCTTTCACAGCAGCCCTGAATCACTGCTCTCCGCTGGAAGAGAACAGCGATAGCAGCCCTGCAGTAAGAGACATTTTATGGGAAAACACTGAAAGTTAGAATTAGATAACAACATGGGGATGAGGGGGATCAGTGCCCCTCACAGAGGTACGTGATCTCTGAGTGATTTTCTAGTTTAAGACATGCAGCCAAACTTATGTGCAGTAGCTCTATTTCCTTCTTTGACTGCCAGCTCAATTCCCTTTGATGTTAAACCTGCATCATATGCATTTCGTCATGGAGTTTTCATGATGAGGATGTGTGAATGATGCACAAAATAACTAAATCAAAGTCAAATCTAAAGTAGCTTTTGGTGTATAATTCTTCCCCATATATCCATCCCACTTTTGTGATTCCTGCTATAGTGCCCCCAAAGGCCATTAGCCCGTAAAAATCTATAAATTAGTATCATCGTTGTATAGGACACAGTCAGAAAATTACGGTGTTTCTTTTGCAAACTCAAGTTGATGAAAAGCAAGGGTCTTTCGACTGGTTTGATAACTCTGAAACACTTTTAGAAAGATATTTTTATCTCACCATTGGCATCTCTGAGACTAGCTATTATCCCAAACATGTATTTTTTTTCAAAGTTGTTTTTAAGTGGGTTTAAGGATACAGCCCAACCTTTTAGATTTTGAGTTGTTTTATGGTGCAAGATGATGCATATATTTTTTTTCCTGAAAGGCTTAAAAGAGGGAAATAGTAAAAGATAAGAAAAACTACAACAAGACACGTATGATGCCTGATTGGTTCTGGACAGGGATGAGTGTATCAGATGGATGAAACCCAATTTGTCACAATTTAATGCAAATCGTAACACACAGTCAGTTAAACCACCCAAGTAGATACATTTAAATAAAAAAATAGTTTAAGAAGTGTAGACTATATGATTCATCAGACACATTACAATACGACTGTGCTTTACATCTACAAATAAAACAACATACTAATCAAAGTAAATGAAAGCTTAGATTGTATTCAGGTTGTTTTTACTTGATGTCATAAAACCAGCATGTATATATACAAATGTTTCAAGAGAATGATGCCTCTGGATGCAACTAATCTTAAAATGCAGTCAAATTGCTGGTAGCAGCAGAAATGGGACGCACATTATTTTTTATTTACTTATAAATGAACCCTGAACCATAACACTACAGCAATCGCCACACTTTTCAAAAAAGATTGGCTCCTATATTGAACCATATAAAACTCTTTTAATGATTTTTGGCTGCTGTGACAGTAAAAAGCAAAGAAGAATTGGAAAAAAGTCAGGACTGCAATATGAATCAATTCTGTTTAAGCTATCACCACGTGATTTTCTTTTTCACAAGTTGCTTAGTTGTTGCTCTACTCACTCTATTCTTTATCTCATTAAAAGAAAATATCTCCAAGGGTCTCTTTATTGGACCGTTGGAGATATATTTGTTAAATATATCTCTTTATTAAGAGTCTAAAATCCGACTACAAAGGGAAAAAATGCTTTCTCTGCTTTTGGAATTAACCATTTCCAATCAATAATCTGAAGGTGATGAGATTTTTGGATGGTTTCACATCACCTTTTGTTTAATTACTCAGGATAGATAAATGTTGGTGTGGGGAGCACCACAGTCTCCCTCCCTGACTAATGAATATATTAAAATGACAGGCTAAACCTGTCACTGCTCTGAAATAAACTGATGATGATTTAACCCATGCACCTCTTGTTGCTCAGTTTCACAAATGTATCCCTGACAGCAACATAAGAAACAGCAAAGTATGACATGGATATCAAATTCCTTCTTGTCACATTCTCTGTAAGTGCAAACTATCTTGTTAAGGCCCCTTGAGGTTTTTGTCATTTGTGATCTGCCTATGAGCTGCTGATTTGCTATTGCTGATGTTGACACAGCAGTATGCGCAGGTCAGTGGTGTCACTGCCAGTAGCGGACAGATAGGGGACGAGCGCAGGCATACACACAAATTAGTACCATTATCCTGACCTCACGCAAAGCCAGAGAGGTGAAACGAGGGAAGATAGGAGGAGGTGCTGAGAAGATGACAAATTGATCAATGAGGAGAGGAGAAGGGGGACAAGAAGATGAATCTGAGAACTGGAGGAAATAAAAAAGAACAAATGAATTGAGATGGACAGCCACACATCATGGCAGTAAATGTGAATGCCTTCCATTTTAGGGCTGCATGTCATGAAAGTGGAAGTAGATAGATGCTAAACAGGTAGGTGCTTGAGAACTATTTTCCTATTTCCTTGCTTTGACTCAAGTTTACAGAAAATAAATTATTTGTCATTAGTAAGTTTAGCTCATTTTAATTTTTATTTGCAAAGTCATGAAATAAGGTTAAAAAAAACATATAAAGTTGCAGCCTTTGTCTGTTTGGTGCCATCCTTTGGATAGAAGTATTATTGTTGCTGTTTCAGAAGAAAGTTTGCAGTGTCATAGAAAATCTAGACTGCAATTAGAAATCCACAGAGGCTTCTAGGGGGAGGTAATGAAGAGGAAATAGAATATGTCCCTGAGCTTTCTGTTTCAGCGGACAGGAGGAAGGACTGGGAGGAACTGGGCCTTAATCTGCGTGTAATCTTTTCTTTGATCCTGTCTGCACTAACAGAAAACATTTAGAACATTTAGAAGACATTTATTTCTGGGTTGCTGGTGCCTCCAGTCCAAATGCAAATGGCTCTTTTGGTCAAAGAAAGAAAAATAATTTAAAAATGTACTTAACTTTACAAACTAGTTTTAAGAAGCAGGAGCACATTAGCTTACTTCTTGTTTGTCCCCTCTTACATTTACAACAGAAAAGCAATAAAAAAGGAGATTTCTTACCACTAATGCTTGGAAAGCTTTCATCTGTCCCTTCAACTAAGAACTTTCATCCTCTAAAACAGTTTGATGAAATTAAAGTCAAAATAAAGTATTCCAGTTGTCTAAGACTCTCTTCCAGATCAACTAACTCCTATTTTTTTTATTCTGTCAGAAACATCTATCTTTCAGCATTTTGCAAAAAATGTGATGGTCTGAGTTTCATATACTATATGCTGCACATTAACATTTTCTACAACCACCACTGCCTGCCGAAAGGAAAAAGACGGCAAAAATGAGCAGGTCAGAAAAAGCCAGTCCCTTCTACATCTTAGAGGAAATTAGTATTAATAGTTTTGCTTGCCGCCACAGTTGATTTTGCAACCAGGAGAGAGCAGTGCGCGTCTTTGCTAGTTGAAGCTAACCACTAGCAACTCCATAACATAACGGAACATGTTTAGATGTGTGTTATTTGTGGACGTAGACATAAGTGCTGCATGTTTTACCCAACAGTGCAGCTTATTTATGGATTTTCACAGCTAATGGCCACTAGAGGACCTCCTAAATCTATGGATTGTACATGTTTATGGACTATTGAGAACTGCCTCAATGCAATAAGACAAAACAATATTTTAGAGGTAATAAAGGCTGATAGCCCAAAGTTGAGGTATTTCTTGAAGATTGGCTAAACACACAAAGAGAGGACGGCCAAGGTGTCTTCTTCGTGTTGAAATGTTAATAAATTCGAAGCTTCCCCAAACACCAATAACTTTCCCAACCATCACATCTGCACGACCCTTTACATATTGTAATTAAATGTTAAAACACCTGCTGCTTATAATTGGGTGTGGCTTCTATATTTTCCTAGGGAGCATAGTAGTCGCATTGCTGTTACCCAATAAGAGTTTCCTCCCACCCACTCTTCTGACAAACTAAGCTTCCATCCATCCATCCATTTTCTGAACCGCTTAATCCTTAAGGGGTCCGGGGGAGCTTGTGGCTATCTCCAGCTGTCAAGGGGCGAGAGGAACTAAGCTTCCAGTGATACACTAATTGTATAGGGACACAGGTGGTGGAGTATGGCAATCCAGCATATCAATAAATTTTGAGCTCTGTAGTATTTTAAAGTGATGAATTCACACGTCACAATATAGCACCAGTTATTTATTATCTCTGTATATAAAGAGTCGCCAGAAGCCTAATCAAACCAGACTTAGCGGCATCCCATCTGGTCTTTTAGTTTTGTTTTGCTTTAAATTTTTCAGCAAATTAAGGTAAATTGACTCAAACACTCATTACTTTTATTGATTATCAAATTTCAAAACATGAAGAAATTGGCTTGTTTGTAGAAATATCTCCAAGGCAATATTTCAATAAAATTATTAATATGTCTTTAAGTTAAGAAGCATTTTGTTTCCCTAAAAATAAGGAAAACAACTTACCTTTTTGGTTGTGCTGAACTTGTCTATTGTCTGGTGAAGTTATAGTCTGTACCTAACCATAGTTCATGTACAGTGTTGAAAATGTGCCATTGAATGGTTATGTATTTTACATTTCTTTGATAACATTTTGGTAAACCTTGAAAGTAAACGTTCACCAAATGCAGCTGTAGAAAAAAATTAAACAGATTCTAGATAAATTATGATAGAAAGCTGAATGTTATTTTACAACAACATGAAGCAAAACAAAAACAGCCATTTTCCTTGACCATCCTACTTCATATGACTTCTTCTCAGTGTCTTTCGTATTCAGGTGCAGTGACAGCATAATATCTCACCTCTCTAAAATTGTCCTTCCTCGTGTTTTAACGCTGATACTCTCTCCCACCTCTGTTGACGGGAATATGTCTATAACCTTCAGAAACCAGCATCAAATTGATTTATGCCTGCTTTGTTTCGTCAAACTCTGATGTAGCACTTTCTTTAACAGCAGTTTTTACTGCATGGAGGAACAGTCACACTAAATTCATTCTCACACCCGACCCATCAAAAATACAAGATAAGAAACTCTAAGTCACAGGCATTTGAAAAACAAATAGAGCTGTAGGTGGGTGGTTGCAACTCTATAAACATCCTGCAAATCACACTGAAACTGAATCGAAAGGGCAGCATTTATTACAGACAGTTCAAGTAGGGGAAAGGTGTAGATGGTGGGAGTTAATCCAGTATCCGGCGGGTTGCCGGTTTGAATCCACACTCTTTCCATCTAGGTTGTTGTGGCCTTGGGCAAAGTACTTCACCCGCCTTTATTACTGGTTGTAGTCAGAAGGTGTGGGGCAGCCCTGCTTCTTTACAGCTCATGTAGCTCAACGCCATTATCGTGACTGAAAAAGCACTATACAAATGCAGTCCATTTAACATTTTCAAATGTAAAGGTTAAACATACTGTGTAAAATGTGATTATTAGTGTTTATCGTTAAAACAAATAATATCATTTAATTTCCAGACAACATTTTAATTAAAACCCCATCATCTTTCCGAGGACAAAGGGTGGGTTGATCCGTGTCAAACTCTAGAGCTGCTTTGTTAAACAGAATATACATCAATTCTTAATTTGCTTATTTGTTGTCAAAAACGGTAAGCTACTTTCTAACACACTCACATGCACACATACATGCGTGCACACACACACGTGCACACACCTGCGCGCAGACAAACACACACCTACAAACACACCATATGCATAAATGTATGCAGATACACACTTATACATTTCTGTATTCCCATCTTCTTCCTCCTGGTCAAATGTAATTAGTAATGACATCAGTAAAGTGATCTCTGCATGAGCCAGTTACCGATCATACCCCATGGGTGGGCCTGCTGGGCGATTTTTGTGTGAGCGTGTATTTAGTGTGTGTGTGTTTAGGTAGTGTGTTTCTGGAGGATATGAAACTGGATTGATTCAAAGAACGTGCATCTCCATGGATAAGGAACAGCAGAGAGCAATATTTATTTCTTTTTTACATATTAAAATTTTTAAAAGGTGAGGGATCAGACAAAACGCAGCCCGACGACCCCTATGATGAACAAAATAAATGGATCTAGTGTTCCCTCGCCCGGACGCGGGTCACCGGGGCCCCACTCTGGAGCCAGGCCTGGAGGTGGGGCACGTTGGCGAGCGCCTGGTGGCCGGGCCTTTTTCCATGGGGCCCGACCGGGCTTAGCCCGAAGAGGAAACATGGGCCCCCCTTCCCATGAGCTCACCACCTGTGGGAGGGGCCATAGGGGTCGGGTGCCGTGCAAGACGGGCGGTGGCCGAAGGCGGGGACCTTGGCGGTCCGATCCTCGGCTGCAGAAGCTGGCTCTTGGGACGTGGAACGTCACCTCTCTGGTGGGGAAGGAGCCGGAGCTGGTGTGCGAGGCTGAGAGGTTCCGACTGGACATCGTCGGCCTTGCCTCGACGCATGGCTCTGGCTCTGGAACCCGTCTCCTCGAGAGGGGTTGGACTCTCTTCCACTCTGGAGTTGCTCCCGGTGAGAGGCGCCGAGCTGGGGTGGGCATACTTGTTGCCCCCCATCTCGGCGCCTGTACGTTGGGGTTTACCCCGGTGAGTGAGAGGGTAGCCTCCCTCCGCCTACGGGTGGGGGGACGGGTGCTGACTATTGTTTGTGCTTATGCACCGAACAGTAGATCAGACTACCCACCCTTCTTGGAGTCCTTGGAGGGGGTGCTGGAGAGTGCTCCTTCTGGAGACTCCCTCATTCTCCTGGGAGACTTCAACGCTCACGTTGGCAATGACAGTGAGACCTGGAGAGGCGTGGTTGGGCGGTATGGCCCCCCCGATCTGAACCCGAGCGGTGTTTTGTTGTTGGACTTCTGTGCTCGTCATGGATTGTCCATAACGAACACCATGTTCAAGCATAAGGGTGTTCATGTGTGCACTTGGCACCAGGACACCCTAGGCCGCGGCTCGATGATCGACCTGGTTGTCGTTTCATCTGACCTGCGGCCGCATGTTTTGGACACTCGGGTGAAGAGAGGGGCGGAGCTATCCACCGACCACTACCTGGTGGTGAGTTGGCTCCGGTGGTGGGGGAAGACGCCGGACAGACCTGGTAGGCCCAAACGTGTTGTGAGGGTCTGCTGGGAACGTCTGGCGGAGTCTCCTGTCAGAAGGGGTTTCAACTCTCACCTCCGACAGGACTTCAAACACGTCCCGGGGGAGGCGGGGGACATTGAGTCCGAATGGGCCATGTTCCGTGCCTCCATTGTCGAAGCGGCTGACCGTAGTTGTGGCCGCAAGGTAGTTGGTGCCTGTCGTGGCGGCAACCCTCGAACCCGCTGGTGGACACCGGCGGTGAGGGATGCTGTCAAGCTGAAGAAGGAGTCCTATCGGGCCTTCTTGGCCTGTGGGACTCCGGAAGCAGCTGATAGGTACCGGCAGGCCAAGCGGAGTGCGGCTCGGATGGTCGCTGAGGCAAAAACTCGGGCGTGGGAGGAGTTTGGAGAGACCATGGAGAACGACTTCCGTATGGCTTCGAAGCGATTCTGGTCCACCATCCGGCGTCTCAGGGGGGGGAAGCGGTCTGCCGCCAACACTGTTTACAGTGGGGGCGGTGTGCTGCTGACCTCAACGCGGGACGTTTTGGGTCGGTGGATGGAATACTTCGAAGACCTCCTCAATCCCACCGACACGCCTTCCTGTTTGGAAGCAGAGTCTGGGGACTCTGGGACGGACTCTCCAATCTCTGGGGCTGAAGTCGCCGAGGTTGTTAAAAAGCTCCTCGGTGGTAAGGCTCCGGGGGTGGATGAGATTCGGCCGGAGTTCCTCAAGGCTCTGGATGTTGTAGGGCTGTGTTGGTTGACGCGGCTCTGCAATATTGCGTGGACATCGGGGGCAGTTCCCTTGGATTGGCAGACCGGGGTGGTGGTCCCCCTCTTTAAAAAGGGGGATCACAGAGTGTGTTCCAACTACAGGGGGATCACACTTCTGAGCCTCCCTGGTAAGGTCTATTCAGGGGTTCTGGAGAGGAGGGTACGACGGATAGTCGAACCTCGGATCCAGGAGGAACAATGCGGTTTTCGTCCTGGCCGTGGAACACTGGACCAGCTCTACACCCTCGGCAGGGTCCTGGAGGGTGCGTGGGAGTTCGCCCAACCAGTCTACATGTGCTTTGTGGACTTGGAGAAGGCGTTCGACCGTGTCCCTCGGGGTGTCCTGTGGGGGGTACTCCGGGAGTATGGGGTACCAGGCCCTCTGATACGGGCTGTTAGGTCCCTATATGACCGGTGTCAGAGTCTGGTTCGCATTGCCGGCAGTAAGTCGGACTCGTTTCCAGTGAGAGTTGGACTCCGCCAAGGTTGCCCTTTATCACCGATCCTGTTCATAACGTTTATGGACAGGATTTCTAGGTGCAGCCAAGGTGTTGAGGGGATCCGTTTTGGTGACCTCAGGATCGGGTCTCTGCTTTTCGCAGATGATGTGGTCTTGTTGGCTTCGTCTGAACGTGATCTACAGCTCTCGTTGGAGCGGTTCGCAGCCGAGTGTGAAGCGGCTGGGATGAGGATCAGCACCTCCAAATCCGAGACCATGGTCTTGAGTCGGAAAAGGGTAGGGTGCTCTCTTCGGGTTGGGGATGAGGTCCTTCCTCAAGTGGAGGAGTTTAGGTATCTGGGGGTCTTGTTCACGAATGAGGGAAAAATGGAGCGGGAGATCGATGGACGGATTGGTAGGGCGTCTGCAGTCATGCGGGCGCTGTACCGGTCTGTCGTGGTGAAGAGAGAGCTGAGTCGAAAGGCGAAGCTCTCGATTTACCGGTCGATCTACGTTCCTACCCTCATCTATGGTCACGAACGCTGGGTGGTGACCGAAAGAACGAGATCGCGGATACAGGCGGCTGAAATGAGTTTCCTCCGTAGGGTGGCTGGGCTCTCCCTTAGAGATAGGGTGAGAAGCTCGGTCATCCGGAGGGAGCTCAGAGTAGAGCCGCTGCTCCTCCACATCGAGAGGAGCCAGTTGAGGTGGCTCGGGCATCTAGTCAGGATGCCTCCTGGACGCCTCCCTGGTGAGGTGTTCCGGGCATGTCCCACCGGGAGGAGACCCAGGGGAAGACCCAGGACCCGTTGGAGAGATTATGTCTCCCAGCTGGCCTGGGAACGCCTCGGGATTCCTCCCGAGGAGCTGGCCCAAGTGGCCGGGGAGAGGCAAGTCTGGGTCTCCTTGCTTAGGCTACTGCCCCCGCGACCCGACCCCGGATAAGCGGAGGAAGATGGATGGATGGATGGATGGATATTAAAATTTGCCAAGTCACCTATAAAACATGGCGCTTTACTTTATTCATACCACTGTTAAAATTAGAATTAAAGTAATCTGCTTCCTGTGGTTGGAACTAATATTTATTTGTTTAGTGGCTTAGGCAAAGTATTGGCTTAAATCTGATAAAGCATATGTGGAGGATGCTAAGGTGAAAAAATAATGGTCTGATTTATAAGAGGGGTTAGAGCGCTCTAATTCTGTGGATGATTTTTTTCCAATGCTAATCAAAAAGGGTTTTAAATCATTTTAAACATGTCAATTTTTTAGGAAGATATAGATAATGTTTTTTATGAAAATGTATCCTCTTTTATACACTATTGCATTTTTAGTGATGAGTGTTTAATTTCCTATCAATCGGGTTGAATTAAAATTATTTTAAATCTAAGTGTGCCACGATAATAAATGGAAATGTATCATCTGAATTAATAATCTCCCCAAACTGGCTCCCTGTATCTCTCAGAATAGACTTTAAAATACTTTTATGTGTTTATAAATCACTGAATGGCTTAGCACCGAAATAGACTGAAGATAGGTTGTCATCATATAATCCTTCAGGCTCCACAGGTCTTTTAGTTCAAATCTATTCCATATCCCCAGAGTCTGAACCTAACTGGCTGGAGAAGCAGCACTCACTTTTTATGCACCTCTAAACTGGAACAAACTTCCAGAAAATTCCAAAACTGCTGAAACACTGAATTCAGTTTATTCAAGGCTAAAAACCCATTTGATTAGAGTTTGGTTTAATTAATAATGAGTTAAACATAGATTAATCCTCATCTGGAATTGTACTTTTAATATTTATCTTTACTTTGCTCCTGTAATATTTATTTTTTTGTTTGTTTGTTGTGTTAAGTTTTTATCATGTAAAGCACTATGAACTGCCCTGTTCCTGAAATTCACTAGAAAAATAAATTTGACTTGACTTGAAATGAGAGCTTTTTAATGGTGCAAATGTAATCAAGAGTCACAATTCTTTAAATACTATGTCTAAAAAATATCTATTGATGTACGTTTAAGGCAGATATGCTCTACCAGGGAAATGTGTTTTTGTGTCGGCTTTTACAAAAAGTAACATTGTGAAGGACTAAAATAGTTTAAGTTTACAAACACAATTTCTAAATAGAACTTTTATATGCATATTTTGCATATTAAAAATCTAACTACCCAATACAGGCTGAATTTCTTAGAGGTCATCGCAAGAAATTTGCTACAACCTCTCTATCTCTCTATTTTTATTTTTCAGAAAAACAACTTTCTAAAGAAGGTTCAGCATCATCTCTACTTATCAACCTTATTGCAGTACCCCACAAGTGACAACTATGTGTTTTGGGGTTTGTGCCAGTGTATAAATTAGGTGTCTACTGACATAAAAAAGCAAAGTGACAGCTGAGTTTGCAAGTGCATGTCCTTTTTAATATGACACGCTGAATTTAAAAAATAGTTAAGCAAAATGAAATTTCCATCTGTGCTGATAAAGCTCTTTCCCTGTTTTTTATAAACTAATGTATGTGCATTTACAGTAATCATTAGTGTCTTAGTCAGCAAAGGTGGTGTATCAGGTTTGCTGAAGAATAAACAAAAAATGATAAGCAGAACTTATTGACATGGAATTGCAATCCCCCTTTGTGTTTAAAGTCATTTCGTGTTACTGGCATTGTTTGGATTGTAAGACAGTATGTATTACCATAAAGAAACTAAAAGTAAAAAAAAAATCCTATTTGTTTCACTTAAAGCAAATAAAAAAAGCTATTATCACAGCAACAGTTTGCAAAAATGACTAATTTTAATGATTTACCTTATTTTACATCTCCTGCTGTTGCTACAACTCTTTTGGAACCATATTGACAGCAAACTGATCTGCTGGGATTCTTAATATTATGTCTTCCTGCACTTAATCTACAGGACAGGCTAGCAGACCTATTGTTCTTAGAAATAAAATCAAATGTTTATACTACAGAGTTCTAGGACTTGGTATGCTCAGCATCTCTAATGAATCATAAATAGATTTGTACAATCTATTTTACCAACTAATTAATTACTTAGGGTCACTTGTTTTGACACATTTTACATAATAGAGAATTTGTGATCTATAAAGTATTTTCTTTGATGTTAAAATTAATATCTAGTTAAGAGAATGTGAATTTATAATAAAAAATATTCAGTTATCAGATGAATTTGAACTTTTGTATCAAATAGTTACAGTTATTATCAACCACTATGCTTACATAGCTTTACCCACCACTAACTGAATAGTGAAAATATGAAGAGGAATTTTAGGATTTCTAAAACTAACCAGTCTTCATAGTTAATCTTTATTCACTTTTTGATGTGAACAACACTAAAAACTTCCTAGATATGAAATTATCATGCTTCTTCACTATAAAAATAAAAGCTTAGCAGTGAGAGTATTGATTTTTCTGTTCTCCTGAAACATGGAGACATCATTTTGCTTGGACTCTCAAGTTGTATGCAATGACCATTCTCTTTGAAGTACAGTATTTTAGGATTTACAAGCATCATCATGCCAAATATGATGATGTATACTGCAGTAAGTTGAATAATACTTTAAAAATAAGACGGGGGTCTTTCCTGCTGCCCTGGATCATTCAAAGGGGGCCTAGAAAGAAAATGAAAACTAAAAAGGATTAAAGACAGATAACAGGTCACTCACACACATGTGTACACACAAATACTCTACGATGCTAACTAAACTCACGCATTTTCCATTTAGCCGTAACAGGCTTAGGATATAGCCAGCAATTTGACTCTCACAACGTTAAACCAGACCATTGGCAACACACAGCAACATATATCTGTGGGAGCTGCGACCTTCAAGGTGTCTGAAGCAATTTTTTAAACTCTCCAGCAATTCACTTCTTACGATGTAGAATGAGGTTGTGTTGTTAAAAAAGAAAAGTCGTGAATGCCCCACTGTGAAGGCCCATAAAATGGTCAACACTTGCCTGTATTTTCAAAAACTACCAGAGAGTAAAAGAAGGAAAATCCTGAAAAATCATACAAATGTCTTTTAAACCATGCTTCACATTTTAACACCGTCGTGTATTTCTGGTAAGGTGGCAAGAGGCTTTTGTAATTTCTTTTTTACATTATTTGTAATCATTGGGTAGGTTATTTTTGGTTCATTATGCTGGGCAATTTTTTAAAATAAATGTATAACTAATTTATCCATAATACAGCACCAAATAGGATGACATCACAAAAAAGAAGACTTCAATAAGGCTAGCAGGATAATCCCACCTGTCTCAGCATACAAAAAAAAAAGTTTTTTTTATGTATGGATGGATAAATAAGTGGTTGAATGTCAACTTCAACTGTTTATTCAATAAATATATGAATGATTAAAGAATAAAGTAAGTCTGAAGGAAATGCATTACATATTCCGGTTAACATTACTAATCCATGAAGTTAAACTATATTTTAGGTCCAATGGGACTTTATTTATTTAACTATTTGTTTATGTTTAGTTTATTTATGTATTCATTTAATAATGTAGCATTTTTTTAATAGTTATAGTAATCTTTAAATAAAATGTTTTAACAGTAAGTTCAAAAGTTTAATTATTTAAATTGTTATATTGTAATGGTAATGAATGTTCTTAAAGGGCAGATTGTGGCAGAAAATATTGATAAAACTATATTTAACAAATGACTAAAACATGAATAAATATCTGTCCCAAAAAGTACTTCTTAAAATTAAATGATACTGATCTTTTCTTCATAACGAAGTGATTGATCACTTTTCAAATAAACAGTCATTTGAGTGACAAAAGGGTATTTAGGTGCATATAAATATACCTTAAAAGTTCTATGTATATGGTCATCTACAATTTAGAGGGCCACATCAATCGCCACGGTGGGCCAGATTCGGCCCCCAGGCCTTGACTTTGACACCTGTGCCTTAAGGTATCAAAAATAAGAAAATAAATAGAAAAGCACTATTGAATATAAAAAACCTGATGTAAAATAGGAGATAAACAAAAGCTACATAGCTTCTACCAATCTTAAAAAGAATAACACCACTCTTATATCGTAGTATAGAAAAGTATAGAACTATTATTTGAGAGATTTAGAAAACTTTGATACATAAATAAATACTCCAGACTGCCTTATTCATGGCTGTTTGTTTGCCTATGTGTTGTGCAGCATGGGCTGAATTTATGTCTTAAATGTTCTGAAGCATCCATGTCACACTACTCTGCTTACCTCCATAAAATATACTGGCCGTAATCAATAGCTAATTAACAGATAATTACCGTGTTGAAATCCAACAAATTCAATGTCCCCCTATTGATATTTTCAGTAGAATGGTGTCCTGTGTTACACCTCATCACAAGTTTTTCTCAATCCAAATGCATATGTATGGTATCGTTCATTGCATTCACCTTATATAAAGGGTAAAATGTCAATATCTGTGGTGCATATAAATACAAAACAAGGAATTTATTACAGTGCCCTGGAATGACTGTTGAAAGGGATACTTCAGCATTTAGAATTAAGCTTTGTATCAGTAGAAAACCAGCAGTATTTTCGAATGACCATGCCCCCCCTCCCATATTCCCCTGAGAAAAGAGATTTGTGCATTTTTAGGCTTGAAAAAAGTCCTCCGATGACGCAGAAATCATCATTTTGCGTCATCTGAGGATTTTTTGGCCAGAGGGATAAAACTACAGCCAGTATTGAGTGCTAGTTCCGCATGTTTTCACCACGCCCATATGGGGAGGGATCTCACTCACAGAAAGTAAACGTGTCGTGTCTGCCGTCTTTCTGTAGAAGCTAAGCTAACAGGCTCTTGCTGGAGAAAGTTTGAATAGTAGGCTAATCACATTGGAAGGTAGTTTTGAAGTTGAAATGGCAGAAGGGGATTTTGACGAGGTGTTGCGAGAATCGGATGCTCGCGGCTACCTATACGAGCCACAGTACACCGATGAACAGTTGTGGATGAACCACACATGGATAGGGGGTCCTAGAAACCTACTTCAGGATCCCGAAGATCAACTGGAAACGCCAGCCAAAGCCCGCAGGTACAAACGGACGGCTTAATGTAAAGTTAGTATTTTTTTTGTTTTTCTTTTTGTTACTAAGACGTCATGTAGAGTTTGTACACCCAGCATTATCAAAGCGTTCTTACCACGAAGTCAGCTGAGCTATTGTTGTTACATTAACATATATTCTAGCATACTGTAGGTGGAAATAGTTTGCATTGCTAACGTTGAGTTTACTGTTTTGTAGACAATATCGTCTAAAAGCCTACCGTCACTTTGAGTGGGTCCTTCAAGGCGAGAGACTTGACAAAGACTGTCGTCTAGTTTTGCCTACCTGTGTTGTTTTGGACATCAGACGAAGATAGCCCGCTCCTGATGGTAATACTGTGGATATTTCTCAAAATAAATTCTAAAGAACGGAAATAAGCCAGGTAGTGATTCTGATTTGACACAGTAAGAAAACTCAGGGAATAGTAGCAGAGTGAATTTGAGGTACGATAAGCTTCTATCAGTGTTGGTCTTAAGCCTGCTGCACACGAGAGCTATCTGCTGAGCTTACAGTCATTCGAGGCCGTTTGCTCAGCAGATAGCTCTTGTGTGCGGCAGGCTTTAGAATCAACTTTTGAAAAAAGTTGCGGCAGCCTCCTTTGATGGTTTAGGCACAGGTGCAATGTTCTTTTAGTGTTTAACGGTGTTGTAAACTACATAGCGCATTACCTCCTCAGAAATCAAGCCTGTAACAGGTAGGCGTGGTTTGTGAGTGGTCTCAGGGCAGAAAACCAAGTGCATTCTGGGAATTGTTGTATTTCAGCCACATGAGTAAAAAAATACATTTTCTGGCTTTTCTCAGTCTAGAATACTCAAAATAAAAATTAAAAATCCCATTTCTACTACATATCTGACCCACTTTAAATACACATTCATCTTTTCAGGGGTGATGTATTCCTTGAAATAAAACATATATTTATTTTGTCCTAGTAGCTTGAAAACCCAATAGACCAGCACCCTACCTGTCTGTTTTCGAATTCTCATTTAAAACACTATGATTCTGGGAGCATTCAAAGACACAGAATCTAAACGGGTTCTAAACAGCAGTGATAGATGTCAGTACTCCCATTCTACAAACAGCTCTGACACTACTTTTTACTGAAACTTCTTGGTATTAACAATCTAGGCAGTAAATACTTAAGTCTCTTTCTCCTATACATAAACAATCTGTGTTTGGTACAATTGTGTATTATAAACAATAATGTAGCTTCATTGATGATGTCTGTGGGGACCCTCAACGTCTGATTCTGTCTGCAGTTGGTGTTCTCACAACATATGGTTTGGCCATAAAAGGTCATGTCAAGGTAATGCTAAACTTGGTGGATGAAACACAGTTAACATATGATTTACCATATACTGTACAATGTAGCACAAGCTGAAGTCAAACACAATCTCCTTCATTTAGCTCAGACACAGAAAAAAAAAGTCACATCTGAAGCAATTTTCATCGCAAAACATAGTTGACAATTGTTTTTGAAAGCAGATTCAAATTCATGCCCAGATAAAGAGATTTTTGTACTAACAAAAACACTTGAAGGCTTTCTTTGATTTATCTTTCATGCCTACTGTAGATATTCTTTCTGCTTCTAAGATTGAAAATGCTAAACATTGCTCCAATAAATATGAATCTGTCAAGTTTGAAGATGGTTCTTTCTTCATATACAAATTAAAAATTCTAATTCTTAATTTTACATGTTATAACCTGCATTTTGCTTTTCTCACTATTAAGCAAATCTTGAATTGTTGACCAGCTATCCAGTGTAGTCTAATGTTAAAGGATATAAAGAAATGTAGTTCCCCACACCCTCATCCTTCTACCTGAGTCAGCCATCTCTTCCCAGGGGAGCTGTGGACACTGCTTCTGCTTTGATGTGTAATATCTGTTTGGCCTATCACCAGGATTTCATGTCCGACAGAAGTGTTCGCAATAGCCACAAAGAGAAGAGCCAAGAAATGTTAATCAGATCTAACAGTCCAATGCTATTTATTTTGTAACTGATTCACAATGCACCCATTCTGTCTTTTATTTTTTGTGTTACTTTTCCTCCATTTGAAGCCAAAAATGTTGATTTGGGAAACAGGGAAAAAGCAAAGGGGATGGAAAAGAGAAGTGCATTGTCTTGATCAGCTGCAGTATTTCTGCTTTTCCCACTTTATTCTTGTTAGCAGCCTGTGTTTGGCATCTGCCGCAGGGTTATTATCACGGGAAAGGCCAAGCCGTGGAACTGCCTTTGGGGAGGTCTGGAATCTACTCTCTCTCGTACTCTCCCCCTAATGTTTCCAGCCACTTAAGCTTCCCTCACCAAGTGTTATGAAACCATGTAGTGTAGAACTGAGAGGGCAAAAGCTGACATGGTACAAGCAGGTAATCAAAAGCCTGATTAGCCCTGTGTTGAACAAATAGGTTGGACAGAGCCCACTTACAGGTTCACAATAATTTGTCCTTGGATGAACTGAGCACCTACACTGCATATTATTACTCTCAAAATGAAATTACTTTTAATACAATTGTGCCGGTATTATAGGGGGGGGTAATTAACAACTTCATGAGATTTGAACTGAGAGTGGACTTGTTTTTTAGACTGAAAATGGAGTATAAAATTGTCATTTTGTTAATACTGCCGAGTTTGTTGAGTAGAACTGAAAAAAAAAATTCAGACAGAGCAAAACATAGGTGATATGTTTAGTTTAAACAATTGATTTTTATTACTAAAATTAAAATCACACAAATGTTTAATTTGACTAACGTTCTGTTAATTTTTCTCACAAAAAATGTATATAGTTTCATATTAAAAGCAAGTGTTAAGTACTTATATTGAATGAAAACTACCAATTCCTTTCATTTATTTCTACTTCTTTAATGTTGGGTAGAGTAGAAGCAGAGTCATCCCCACCATTTTTATGTTTTAAGTGCCATTCCTTAAGGGACTAAAGGAAATTCCCAAACGTAATAAGATACTTAATCCCTCCAGTGACTTCTATGTCCTATACCCCAGGCTTCCCCTCTGCAGGACATGCTTAGTGGGAAGTTGAATGGGAAGTGGCCAAGAGCGTCTATATTCAGGGTCCTTAACAACTTCAGATTTGTGCCCTTGACAGAAGAGACAACTCTCACATCATTCCAGTTTCAATTGCTGAACTCTTAAGAACATATTTAACACGGAGTCAAGCCACCCTAACAAGTAATGTCATCTTAATCCTTATCTGTGTAAAATATTATTACAGTGTTAACATTTTTTTTCTTTTAGTCTTTGTTTCAAATACTACCTATAGGATTATGCTGTAAGAGCTCATTACGTAGTCAGGCTAATGCTATTTACCTTCAACCATGATCTCATTCCATGAAATATTTTAGCTAATTATTTTAGACTCATTCCAGAGGAGCTGTTGTACAGCAAAGAACTGTGGATCAGACAATGTTATTTGTCTCTCGAGTCTTGAAGTTTTGCATTAAGACTCTAAAGACATAATATTAAAAGCAATCCAATGAGGGTTATTCTTACTGGTTGGCATTCATTAAAAAAAAAATCTAGATTAATCTCACTGTAATCTTGGAATTAACCTAAATTAACGTGGTTCATTTGAATTCTGCCAAAGGCATTCAGAATGTTTGTGCTACCCAAAAATTACCAAAAGTCAGTCTATGAGAATTGGTCTCTTAAGCCAGGTGGACACCACCAGGGAAGTGGTGTCCAGGGAAGTGTTTCCCTTTTACCAGCATAAGTTCCAGTGCCATGCCTACAAAATGCAAACCTGCCAAGCTGTAGTTTGCGTAGCAAGTACGTAATTTAACATCTACATGTAAATTAGATGTTTAATCTAATTTAAGTTGTACCAGCGTATACCCAGCGTATACGCTGGTACAACTTCCTGCTCTACGTAAAAAAAGCTGCGTGGAAATTCTGAGTTCTGTACTAAATGTGCACTAAATATGTCTGACAACATGATGCAGCAGCACAGTGAAGGAGTTTCTGTAATGTTTAAGTATAAAAAGCCAGACACCCAGTATGCAGCCAAGATTAGAATGTTTATGAAGAGGTTTATTTGGTTACACAGAAAGGTATGAAGTGGCCCTGCTTGGATCTGGATGCTCTGGTGGCCTGGAACTGAAAACTGAGATGAGTGTGGTGATGGGATGAGAAACTCAGGGATATTATTAACAAAAGAGGAGAGTTTACCAGGAGCGGGATAATCCAAACAATTCAGTCTCTGCAGGGTTGGAGGAGCTGAGAATGGAGTCCCAGAGGTTTCAAAGAGCTCACCAAAAACAGAGTAAGGCATCCACAATCCAAAATTATTTTGTCCAAAGATAGTCCAGGGTCATGAACGGGAGATTCTCACGTGAGAAATATCCGAGGTCCAATAAAGTTGAGACAGGGTTAGGATCAGGCAAGGTTCAGCGACAGGAGGTCAAAAAACTCTTATCAGAAGCCAGTAAGAACAAGGAAAAACATTGGTCAGGGACAGGCAGGGTCAATAAAACAGGTTAACACTAGCAGCTTAAACAAGGCTTGAAAGCTCTAACAAAAGCGGACGATCTCGCACAGAGAAGGCCTAGAGCAGGTGTTTAAATAGGGAGCTGCCCAGGTGAAGAAAATGAGCAATCAGCAGGTGGAGGGAAAGTGCAGCAAACTCAAGGACAGGGACGAAATCATGACAGTTTAAGACAATCATTGTAGAAAAGCAGAAAATATTGAGTCTTCTGAACGTAGCTTCCGTGCCCTTCTTCAATACTTTCTATTGCCGTCTGTCTCGCTCTGCTTTCCGCCATCCTCCATTCTTCACTCACATCACCTGGCACAAAAAGGTCAACTGCGTTTGTGCGTTGCAGACCTGCCGCTTCTTAAATATACAATTTCCCTTTAGCAAACCCGAAGGCTTTGCTGCATCCGTGTTAGCATGTCACGTTTAATATGGCAGTTTCACAGTTGGCATACACACAGGTCTGAAGACTCGTTCTCACCCCTACAGTGCACTTCGACTAGGTATACAGCCGCGCTAAAATATCAAGGTGAAAGTCATAAAAGCTTGCATAATATAGACCCGGCTCGCAACGTAACTTTGAGAATAGATTAACGGCTTTTTTTATCGCCGATAAGTATCACGTTAACGCAGGATGTTAATGGCAATAACGGCCTTCCCCTAGTTATTTTGCAAGAAATTTCTGAGTTTTCTCTTGCATATTTATAACTATTTGACAGATAATTTCTAAATTTTTTATTTAAAAAAATTGTTTTAATCTCAAAAACTTTTGAGAAAAAATGTATATATTTTTTGTCTACAATGGCCTTAATACACCAGATTTAACAATTTAACACATTACATAATTTTTTGACTCCACTTACTAAAATTAAGAAATGCAAAACTGCTGTTAAAGACACACTGCATAACTTTGCAGATATATGCCCTCTGTTGCCCTCTCAAGGCTTTCTATTTAATGTCACTGTCATAATACAAATCTTTATGGAGCGCTTCTGAAGAAGTGTAGGGACAGTTTTACAAGCTCACCAGCTAAAACAACAAACCATTAAACTAATGGCGTGTCAGTTGGTAAACCGTTAAACATCTTTCCCGGCACTGTATAACACCATCATGCCCAAATAACCTTGGAACAACTTATTACTTACCAATCTTGTAGAACCATGGCTAATCGGTAAGAAATCCTGTTGAATCTTTAACGTCTAATTCACATCGGCTGCGCACACAAAACTGAATGGTAACAATAAGTTTTAGAAGCTAATCCTACTGTTATAGAGACTTTCTCACTACTGTGGTTCAATAGTGGTGTGATCGCGGAGTGTGCATCTGTGAGAATGCGGGGAAATAGGCTGGATGGATCTTTAGGGTTTTTATTCAAATAGCTATGTTGTGTGTGGTTCTGTAACAGACAATAAAAGGAGTATTAATTACCATTTACATTGACTTACTATGACAACACAAGTAATAATAATGAAAATAATAGTGTAAATATAACATGAGGAAATATGAACTTAACCGAAAATAATAGAGGTATAATTCACCATAATATTCACAGTAATAACATGTCATGTGCTCTCAGGTATGCCCAAAGCATTCGCTACTAGACCAAACTAATGCTACTGCACACGAATAGGCACATCTCTCACTATTTCAACATAACTGGATTATATGATTTAAAAACTCTAACTTAATATACCATCATGAACCGAATAAATGTAAAATAAGATACACATAAAGTGCACAGGAAAAATGTGTATTAACTTAGCATCTTAGCTCAAGTGCCAGCCACGATATCAGATGGGAATAATGTCCATGTCCAACATAATCTACCTAAACGGTAATATTCTTATATACTTGAGATTCAAGACATTGCACAACTAAACACTCAGCGGTCTCATGGACGCACACTTTGCAGAGAAGAGAACGAAGGGAACATGTATCTATCACTGCTGCTCAGGGCCAACTAACTAAACATAGAAACTTTCCCTGCTCGCAAAACGGCCGCGCCACCTAGTGGTCGGCCTGCGAACTTTATGCAGACTAAAAAAACTGTATAAACAGCCTTGTCTTCATAACACCTACTTTGAACTACTGGAAACTGAGCAACAGTTTGACAGAAAAGATGTTTCACAGCAGTGAGAGGAAGAAAGAGTTGTCTGACCTGTGCCTTGGTGTTGTACCGCCAAAAGGTTTCTAAAACGTGTTTTATGGTGTAAAAAGAAAAGAATAAAGAATACAATTATGTAAATGTTAATATGGCATGTATGTTTCAGTGCTGCACATGTGCATGACCCGAATGTTTGCCACCACATATGGTGTTCTGTCAGAACAGCAGAACACTTCAGGGTTTACCACATGGTAAGTTAACCAATGCTTTCTGGAACAGGTCCCATAAATATGCAGTCTACCTCATTAGTAAACAACTCACAATTTCCAGTCCATTATGATAAAACCAATCAAGAGTGTGGAAACGCTCGTGGGTGGGGACATGCACAGACTAAATTAGTCAAAAAGAGTCTATAATGGGGCATCTCGTGGCGTGATGGTTGGAGTGGGTACCTCGTGTGCAGAGGCTTCAGTCCTCGATGTGGCTGTCCCCGGTTTGAGTCCAGTCTCAGGCGACCCTTGCCGCATCACCAGGAGTCACCAGGCAACTAAGAAAGACAGTGGCGCCACTCATCGCTTATGCAGATCCTCACTCAAGAAAATGGATCAGCCCGGCCCTGAAAAGCACCAGACGACCACGACGTTTGCCACAATGATGGCGTCGTGGTCAAAGACACGAAGTACAGGGCATACGCCACAGGTGAGCAGGGACGCCTGAGAGTAGTGAGCATACAGCGTTCAGATCCTTACAGGGGTAGCCTAGAGGAACACTCATAGCAGAACGAAACTCCAGAAGAGCAAACCAGTCAGGATTGCATTTCCATCATTCAAAATGCAGCACAGCAGAAGGAGGAAAAACAAAATTGTGGGGATCGACAGAGGGCTTGCCCAACATACTGATGCCATCTTGTCATTTAGAGTTGGGTCGGAGACCAAATAATCAGAATTTATGCTAAAGCACAACAATGTCTTCTGACCTTTTTTGAACTATTGCTTAATCACTGAAATATGTTAAAATCAGACTCATTTATTTTAACAATTACAAACCTACCTAATTTGATTCTAACCAATTAATTTATTATAGCATTAATTATACCTTTAAGAACAGAATATCACATATACTGTATGCTAGAGAGGATTATTCTACATTAATTCATTTAACATTGGGAAAAGTTATAGTTTCCCTTCAGCATGCACAAAAAATGTAATACATCCCAAAAAATTAAGCATCTCTTAAACACACAGACCCGCACACACAAATACCTATGCCACAGTAGGACCTTACAAACAGACATATTGGGGGCAGCTTTGACTTATATCCCTATGCTAATAACCATACTAATTTGCATAGGGCCAAGTACCTTTTTTAAGAAAAAAAAAGTATACCACAGCCCATTTGCTTCCTTTCTTTTAAACCTTTAAGACCTCTCTTACAAAGACAGGAAAGTCAAAGTGAGAAAGGTTTGGTAAAATGTGATACTAGAATGTACATTTGCATTGTCTTTTGGATAACTTTCTTTGAAAGTTAAAGCAAACACATTCCATAACTCAATATTCTGAAGTAAATTGATGTCAGTAGTGTTGAATTAAATAATTATCAAAATTAATTCAATGCATGTTCAAGCAGAGACAAAATGGAGCCAATTTCCAGTTCTTAACATTTATTTTGAACAGATTAACAAATTGCAGTTTTACAGAGAAAGTTGCCCCCCCTAGTTTCTCTGCTCCAGATTTAAAGAAATCTGACAATTGAATGATCTTCATTTCACAACTTTATAGAAACCGGGCCTCGCCAGGACACTAGGCGTTTCTTCTCCCTCCAATCAGATCATTTCCAAACAGTGTCTTAGCCATTATTGGCTGTCAGAGAATTATGCAGTCATAAGGTGAGACGTGTCTTTTCTCTTGGTCAAAAGTTCATTCTGAGTTTTATGGTTTTATGGCAACATACTAAATCTACAGACATCCTGTTTTTACAGCTTGCAATAAAACTTACCCAAGAGTTTTATGACTTAAAAGCTTATCCCAATAACAAATACTGAAAGACCATATATATTTTTACAACCATGCAAACTATATAAACAGACTTTTACCTTCTGAATAATAAAAGTTTAAAACCTATGTAGAATAATACCACAGTAGTTAATTAAATAACCCTAAAACAAAATCATACTTTCAATGTCAAAATCTAATTTTTAAAACTAATGCTTTTTTTATATCCACTATTAGTCTTTTTTTGGTTAAAATGGCCCCAGCTGGTATCACTCTGTTAGTTTCTTTATTTGTGTGTTTTACATCTCTTTTACATTTCACATATCTTCTTGTAACACTCCAGTTTCACCATTTAGCTCAATTTCCAACTGTCACTCTACATCTCTTAATTACACACTTTCATGGTGAAGAAAAGCAGAGTGTAAATGGCCATTAGAGAATGTTTGACTTCCCACTTTTACAAATTCAAAATGACAGGCCCAGAGATAAGACGGTAGCTTGTGAGCGTTTGTGTAAGTGTACCTGTCTTCCACTCTCTCCATCAACTTGCTATTATCTAAGCTGCCCCAGAATAATATATATGGCTATAGCTTGCTAATGACAGTACTCCAGTGTTGAGTGTGCCTGTGTGAATGTGTGGGTAGGAAAATAAACGTGGCTAAATTACAGCCATATGAAACTATGTGAAGAGGCGATTGGCCTATGAGAATTTCTGAAATGACAGGCACGTGGGGTTCAATACCATCAGATAGTTGGTTTGTCTGTCCCCCTGGGGTTTCCACTGTGTGGGCCCCAATTGGATGATAGAATTCCTAAAGTTAGATGGATCGGATTGCTTAGGGCACGGATATGAGTGGAAAAAAAGGGTAGAGAAGAGGTGGAAGATGAAGAAGAGGGACACAAAGAAAAGTTTGCAAAACGGGAACATGAGAGTGAAGGAGATGGATGAATGGCTTTATGCTGAGAAAATGTATATCTGATAGAGACTAACTGAAAAAAAATTGCACAGAGTTTGGCAGAAGGAAGAGAGCTGTAGCCATAAATTCAGAAATATCACTTACCTTAAAGGCAAATGAATACAGATGTAAATAAATGACTTGGCCTAGGGAGGATACTGGAAATGGGGTTGAGTGGGTGGTTGAGTTTTGGGACTTCTGGGCAGATTTTAGGATGGGAAGAAAAGTTAAGCGAAGCATGGGCACAGTAAACACATTCTGTGGTCTCTGTATTAGATGCTAAATGTACCAAAACAAATGAGAAGTTCAAACACATAAATACTTTATAGATTGTATCCTTGCGATCCTTAAGTTATTTATTGCTCAGACTGTTGCGGAGATTCTTCGTATGAACAAGAGGCAAGCTTGAGGAGATTGCATTAGGGTTTTGCTGTTTTAACACAAGAGCACATACATTTAATAGCTTATAACAAAATACATTGTAGCTTTTTTACAGGATTATTTTATGTTTTTGTTAAAACTGCATATAAAGATTGTTCATCTTGGGAAACATTTTCTTGTTACAACACTAACCACTCAAAGAGCAGCTCAGATGAGTACAGTATTTCATAGAAATTGTTTTTCCCTGTGAGTCTCACAAGTAACAGGAATGTATATTATTTCAAAGGAAAATAGGTGATGCATGTATAACTAGCCAGTTAAACACAGATAGTTACAAGCCAGTCACACATGTACATGAACATGTAAAAGGATCGCTTCCAAATTATTTGGATAAGAGATATTTTTTCTACTATTCATACTGAAACCTTGACTATTTCAATAAATTATTCTGATTTATTTTAGTAGTGATTCTGATTTCTGTGTAGTTATCAGCTGCCACGATCTTAGTTGCTGCATATAACTGTATGAACCGCTTCAGTCCAAAGGAACAGAAATCAAGTCCCAAATTTATGTTAATCAGAAATTTAATGCTGTAACCTTTGGCCACAAATGTTATTTAAATTCCTTAATTACAGTTTAACAAAATAAAAAAATAAATGTAAATGTTTCATGCAGTTCATGCAAATGGGATTTTATAAATCTATATAACACTGTTACTTTTGCATGTGAAAGTTCTTTTTTTATAAAAGTATGTGGTCATTTATGCTAAATACATTGCTAGACTGTCACCCCTTACACATTATAGACCTTTTTAAATGTATATTGCAAGACAAATTGTCTGATTTTAATTTGCAGAGTACTCTTAGGTGCAAAAATTAATGTTGTGAAACAGGAAGTCATGCATTGACTATATACATAAAATACAGCGGCAGCTGGTCAAAAAAATGCACATTAAGGAAAACCTTTAAAGTGTCTCTTGCATTAAAAATTGACATGACTATCAATTAACCTCAACTCCAAAAGCCATGTTTCTGCATACATAATCTTCAAATTTAACTGATGGCACACCATTTAAAATATAAGCATGTGCATACTGTAAATCCATTTATATAAAGACTAAATAACAAGTGTGGGAAGATTTATTGAGGCAATGGATTGTTTTCTGACATTTTTCCTTGCAATTCTGCAACAAAAACCTGTTATAGCTTTTGCTGCTTAAGATGTGGGGGAAACAAAGTCTCCAACTTTTTATATAGTTTGAAGCAATTGCAACACATTCAGTCCACCGAGAGTGTGACAAAATTGGATTTTTAGACATAAATAGTGAAAACACTTGAATACTTTTTGTGCTGGTGTAACATATTATCGATCATGCATCTGTCTGTTGTTATATTGATAAATAAAAAACCCTGAACTTTTGTTGGTGTTGCTTTTAAGAAACTTTTAATTTAGGTTCTCTGCTTTTGCTTGAACTATGGCTGAGTTGGTGAAAGACTTTCCAGCAATTGTTTGTTCTGTTGTTCTTGTTCAATTGTTTGTGGTATTTGATGAGGGCAAAGACAGCTTTTCCGACTTATGCTTTCAATAAGTCCTGACTGCTGAGATCTACGCTTTTTGCTTTTTCGTCTGCAACTTTTTATCAAAGTTGTTTTTTCATTTCTATTCTTTGCCTTTCTCTCCTTTTAATTTATTTTTTGCTTTGCTTTTCTCTTCCCTCTGCTCTTTGTCCTGTTCTGTCTGAGTTTTTTTTTTTTAAAAAGGGGAGAGATTAAATCCATTCTTCAGTGTCCTAAAAACTCCAACTCAGCTGTTGGGTTGCAATCTATAACATTATGTTAGTTGCCAGTGTTGGGCATCTTAAATAAAAAAAAAGGAATTAGTTATAGTTCCAAATTAGTTTTTCCAAAAAGTAATTGAGTTGGTAACTCAGTTACTACACTATTAGAATAATTAGTTACTCAGCAAAGTAACTGTGGCGTTATTTTATGTTCTATAACTCAGTTACATTTTATAATATCTGTAACACCAAATAATTGCATTACTAAATGCCCAATAAAAAACCCTAATATACAGTATTTTAGAACATTTGGTATATTTGAACTTGACCCAATAAGATAAGCTGTATGCAGAAAAATAAAAATACAAAAAGTAAATATTGGTCATACATTTTCACACTTTTCATTGAAGTGCAAAATTAAGGCACACAAATTTCAGTAAAAAGAAACAAAGACAAATCTTTCAATGAAGTTTTTCACATCTATGCATCTGTAATATTACACATTAAATAGAGCACTACATAATTGTCTGTAGTAAGATACTGGAGACTGATTTGATATAACCTGGTCACAGACTGGAAGCTAATGAAGAAAAATAAAATTTTACAGTAACATTAATACAAATATTACATATGTTAAAATTAAATAATTGTGTTACTTTTTTTAGTAAATCTCACAGCTATTTTCTGGGATGCATGGGGATTTATAGAAAACCAAATCTTAAACACATCGGCCGCCTGCAGGAGCGAGCCTTTGGAGGCTATGTATTCACTACGTCAGCACAGTTCTGGAGCAAAAAGCTGAAGAGTGTGCAGCGGTAAGGAGCAAAGGCAGTGGAAAGGGGTGAAACATTAGAACGGGTCTCTGCTTTAAGGAAACTAATGTCCATCGAATATCCAACTTAAAATTAAGTTCACCGCGGTCTTTACAGCAGTGAGACAGCGAGAGCACTCATTGTGTTCAACCACCCCGCCTGCAATCATCATTTACACCTGCTCTCTCTCCCTGCAGCTGAAGTGTGTCTGTCAGAAAGCCTGACACCGCTGCACCTCATTCAGCACGTTGCAGTAACGCGCCACTTTAAATCCCCAGTAATGGTAATGGCGTTGCAACGGTGGGAAAAGTAATTAATTTGATTACTCCGTTACCTTAAAAATCACGCAGTTAGTAACACCGTTATACTTAAACGCCGTTACTCCCAACCAAACACTGTTGCAATCAAAGCTTTGCATGTGTCTGAATAGACAAATTTGTTGTCACTCTGAACAAAGATGTGTAAAAAGCCAAAAATGACATTTAGGGCCTAACTTTTCTTGCAGTAGCACATGCTAACACTGAAAATTTCTGAAAAATCGAACCTTTATGTTGATTATTTTATTCAAAGGAGAAAAGAAATCATAATTGATTATCAGAATTACCAGTGGTATAATTCTGCTTAGCCCTGCTGTTTTATGCTTTGTACAAACTCCTTTTGCCAGAAATTCTACACTTAGTCTTCGAAACCCATTTATATATTTGGACCATATAGAGCACAATCTTTCAGTCTTTGTCATCATCTAGAGTCTTGGGGCCAGACATTTTTTATTTATTTTTTGTGGCATCACAGTCACAGACACAAAAATCGTGTCTGGAGGAGTGTTTTTGATACTTCTCAAAAATCAAGACACAGGAGCCACATAAGCTTTTAGGGTGGAACGAAATACACCTATAATAATTTAAGTAAATTAGCTTATTCTGATATATTTTATATGGATGTAGATTAAATGGAAATATAAATTTAATCATAGATCATATGAAAGAGTTTTTGAAAGAAAACCATGCAAAGATATCTGCAAAAATATGAGTTAGTTTGGCAAACTGTATGTACATATCACAGATTCGGTGAAGAACAACCTGACTGATTTTGCTTTTTGCAGAACCTAAAAGAAATAGGTCATACATCATTATAGCTTTTAGAGCTAAAATAAGCAGTCTCAGAATAACATTTTATCTAGAAAAAATTTTACTCTTGTCAGTTCGAGGTAATTTTCCAATTTAATTGCTCTCTGAAATTGAAGAAGCATTAGACTACATACTGAATCGCATCAGGACAGCAAATGAATTGCCCTGGGAAGGAGTGTTTATCAGAGGTCAGATTTCATTAAAGGATTTTAAAAGGCTGCCATACAGTCTGGGTATTTGGTAGCATATTACAGGTCAGCACTTCCCTCTTTAGATTTACCAATCTGTTTTTTATACTTGTCAAGCAATGTGCAATGTTTCTTATCAGGTATCACCTACACAACAGCTTTGTTTTTTACAGAAGAAAATTAGACAATTGACCACTGACCCACTCTCAAACCAATGTACCTATATCACTAGTGGTACTTGGGGCTGCCTTTAGTGACACCCATATTATTTTTTAAGAAACTGTGATGCAAAAGGAACAAGGGGAGATTTCTGTTTTACTTTTTAATTATGAAGGTACAATGTGGATATGAGAATTAGTTGATATAGATGTCAGTGACCAGAATATTAGCCATAAAAGCTGATAACGATATGTTTATCTGCATTATATTATATATTTTCATTAACTGTAATGATAGCTCCATTAAGGATCTGTGTTTAGTACAGTGGCTGACTGATTTAATAAAAAAACTAAACGTGCATTTTTTTTCTGTTGCCATCTCATTTATTCTGAGGAAAAGAACAGACCCCTATCATCTTTTTAGTGGGACAATTTGCAAAATTGGTGATTGCCAAATTATTTTTGCCCCATTGTATCATACAGAGATTTTCAGATGTAGCTGAAGAAAGTAGATTAACTGAAATATATTAAAGTGTGCGATATGTATTGACTGATTTGTAAAACTAATCTTGGATTTTTAAAGAGTAAAAACAGTTGATTAATTAGAATCAAGAAAAAGCAAGGTTCATATCATATTCTTAAAACTGTCACTCATGTCGTGATCTCCCCCGTTGTGCCTATGTGGCATTAATATGTCTACAAACATAAATGCATGAATTCTTTCAGCGAGTGTCACAGTTTCAACTTCATTAATCTGGCAGCGCCTCAGAGTACATTTTGGCTCTTTGCTCTATAACTCTGCCAAGAAAACACACACAAACTGGAAAGCATTAACATTTATTTTAAAAGGGTATCAGTTTATATCTGCAGTGGTGCATACACACATCTGAAACTGCAGCAAAACAAAAATATGATCTCCAGCTAATTCATGTTGCCAAAGATTTCCTTCGATCATAATGCAACTCAGAGACACCAAATTTACAACAAAACATGTGCTACTGCTACAGAATTAACAGAAGACCTGTTTCGATGTCTACAACATTACCTGATTTCATGCTGTACTATGTAAAAAGTGTGGCAGCAGTTCTAGAATCACTGACACTTTGAAGATTTCAGTAATTTGTGGTAAAAAAATAAAAAATGGCTTTTGTGTTGTTGGATGCTCTGTAGTTTTTGCAAGAAGTTGTTTAATTAAAAAAGCACAAAAAGTCTGCTAAATGACAAGCAAAAATTCAGAGGCAAAAATTGTAAAGCTTGAATTTGAAAAACAAAAATAAAAGACATATACTTAATCTGCTAAAAGTATAATTATATATATAAAATCAACCCTTTAGTATAGTGCATGATATGTTTCCTCCTCGCTCTTCCTCTGCCAGTAAGGCAAGGCAACTTTATTTGTATAGCAAACTTTCAAAAGCAAGGCACTCGAGGTGCTTTGGGTTATTAGGGGATTAAATAAAAGCACCAACAGAACATTAAAAGCCTAACATGCAACATTAGAAACACAAACCATATGACATTCCAGTTGTTATAATATTATTAAGGAACTCAGTGTTTCAGGATCTTAGCAGTGATCATGACGATTGTTCCACATAAGGGGAGCATAGAAACTGAAAGCTGCTTCTTTATGCTTGGTTCTTATTATTTGGATGAATATTAGACTAGATTTGGAAGACCTGAGTGGTGTGGGAGTTGGTATAGATAGGGACAACATATCTTCAACATGCTTTGGTGCCAAGCTGTTGACTGTTTTATATACTAGTAGGAGTGTTTTGAAAACTATTCTCTGAGCTACAGGGATCCAGTGTATGTATTTTAGAACTGGGTTGATTTGCTCTACTTTCTGGTTCTAGTGAGAATGCAACCAGCTGCGTTCTGTATCAGTTAAATTGTCTTATTGACTTTTTAGGTAGACGTGTGAGGACGCTGTTGCAGTAATCAATCCAACTAAACTAAACTAAACTAAAGGTCCCATTGCGACATTATTCCTTTAATACTGGAAATGTTCTTCAGGTGATAGAAGGCTGATAGTGCCTTTATCTGACCCTGGAGGTTCAGGTTTGAGCCAACACTACACTTACACTTAGATTTCGGGCCTGAATAGTAGTTAGCAGTGGTAACTGAAGCTGTGTGCAGACACGTGATCGTTCCTCTTTAGATCCAAAGATAATTACATCAGTTTTGTTTTTTATTCAGCTGGAGAAAATTGTGGTAAATAAAGGTAAATGAAACACCTTCAGCCTCTCTAACCAAAAGCTCTCAGAGATATTTCTTCAAACTCTTCTGGTTAACCTGAAACTTATTTTACAGAGAAAATTTACAAAACCTATTAAGCACATGACCACCAGTTACAGCATGGTTCTCTATCATGACTTATTTCACCCTAATCCTTCATTGGGAACCAAACGCTACAACAGTAACTTTGCATTTTTCACACTCATTTATACCTGGGAAATAAAAAAACATTGATTTGAAGAAATGGTTTGGGGCACCAACAGTCCTACATCCCTTTGATGTTAACGAGCAGTAAATCAGTTTTCAGAAGTAGAGGAAGATGAAGAGGAAGACTGTGCAAAGATGGGGGAGGGTATAGTGAAGACAAAAGTAAAAGAGAGTTTCAGGAAAGGAAAATTTTGCATCTTAGGCTAGATATAAATAAGGACTCATAACAGGAGAAGGAAAAGATAAACTAAAAAGACGGAGCAGGAAGGAGCTGGGTTGGGCATGTTTCCTTTTATGTTGGTCAGGCGTGAGCACACAGAGGCAAAGTTAAATTGACAAAATATTCAGAGGTACGAGACGATAGAGCAGAAATTGTTTGGCTTTGATTAACATAATTCTATCCTCTTTATAGATCAACCATTTGTGTAAGAAACCAGGACAGAAGTCTTGAGCCGTACAGAAACAGTTTGTTCATATTTATGAGAATAAATAATAGCACTTTTCCAGGAAAATCTTAGAAATTAGACTGCAGCCCTAACCAAAGAAAAAGTACAATGCTATATTCCAGAAAGTCAATAAGGTCAACAGTATTCTTACATTGCAGCAGATATTAATTTTCAACCCGCTCTGATGCAAGTTAGTTAGTTAGTTAGTATGTAATATAGCTAATAACCAACAATACACAGTGGAAGAAAAGATTTAAATTTAACCCCAAAATGCTTCTTTATAAAAGATGGGGAAAGATGAAAAACAAGCAGTAAGTGATACCTTCTGGATTAGTCTGTAGAACAATGATGTACTGTGTTGCAAAGGTTTTCTAGGCTGTGAGCCAAGTAAATATCTGCAATTGCTACAGCTGAATGAAAATCACAGAATTAGATCCGTTAGATATCAATGGTAAAATGTAAGATTATGCACACATGCTGCTTTACACATCAAGGAAACTCATTTCTCGTCTTCTTTTCTCTGCTTCTCTTTTTTTCAGGTTTCCACAAACTGCAAACAGGTTCTGGTGAACGGCAAAGAAATGCGGGGTAGACAGTCCTTGGCAGTAAACTTTACCTACCTCCACCTGTCTGCTCAGCTGCTGCTCACTGTATGGGTTCCCAAGCTACCCCTGCAGATAGATGTGTCAGATACTGAGCTGAGTCAGGTTAAAGGCTGGAGGGTGCCAATCACCACCAACAAGAGGTAATTTATCCGTCTGACCTCAGGGAGTGAGTGATTTGGGGGGGTTGGGGTCCACTGTGGAGGATGAAAGCATTCTGATCTGTTAGTTCTTCAAAATGCAATGCATTTCACACACAATCCTCAGATTCAGCTGCCAGAGCAATTCCTCTGTTGGCTGGCCTTCCACTTTGCTTGTAGATATTGTCATTCATTTTATTATATACATAAAAAAGAGGATTTTTTCCCCCTATTTTCATTCCTAATAAACTGTTTTAAACATTTGCTATTCAGTAAAGAAACAAAAAGCTTGCAGATAATTGAATATTTCTTACCATACAATCATTTCATATCATGTCAGCATTGATTCTGGGAAAGTAGTTTTTCGACTATTATTACTGTTGCTTGAAAAAATTGTGGAAAATGAAGTATGTTATGTTGTTATTTTATTCACTATTTTTTTTATTAATTTATATTTAAAGAGCTAAGCATTCTATATCCAGTGCCATATGAAGTTGAAGGTTGGGCACAGATAGATTTTCCAAATGGACAATAAATAAGCAATAAGCATGTCAATAAATAAGTTACGATATATACGTAATGTCCTAATTAAAAATGTTCCCATAAGTAAACACTCAGCAGATAACACTATCAATGTTGACATCAGGAAATGAACGCTCTTATTGGGAAGAGCATGAACAGCTATTTCCGCAAATGAGTTAGCATTATTTTAGTCTGAAAACATTACTTTAACTGAAAAATTTAGCATTTTAACTCAGCAGTAACCCAACATGAATAAAGCAATATAAATATGGCGCATTTATACTCTTTGTACCACGCATGGGAGACGCCATGGCTGAGCTGACAAAATTCCTACTGACATCTTATGAACTTAATCATATCAACTTAAAGCAATACATCAATAATGAGGATATACTCACATGTCATTTATCCACACACATATATCTTGCTGCACAACAATTCCTCACCAACCAGATGCAATTTGGCTGGTTAAGAAGGAGAACAGATGTGGTGAGGGCTGAATTATGAGATAAAAAGGGCGGTTTTCTGTGCATGCGTGTATTGCATTTAAAAATTCAATCATTTTAATTCTATGAAATAATCTACCATGCAATGTGTTAATTTTGACAGCCCTTATATATATATATATATATATATATATATATATATATATATATTATATATATATATATATATATATATATATATATATATATGTATATATATATGTATGTATGTATAAATCCACACTTTTTACTGAGTGCAAATGTATTTTCCTTTGTCCATAGCTACCTGCACTGTGTACAATTTATGCATTCGTATATACACGTATGTATCTATGGGCTCCATCACTAATGTGTTTTGTGTCATTTCCATCTCACTATCTTCCCACTCTGCTCTACTGGGCCTATTTTTCAATTTTGCCCATTTTTGCTCAGGTGGCCACCAACCAATGTGCACAGGTTTTTTCACACATGTACACACCTACAGTATATCCCCTAACCACAATCTCTCTGAGTAAAACACAAGAGCTATTAGGGACACACTTGCAAACACACATGTGACTGTGGCTCTGAGAAATGGAATAAGAATTTGTGTAATATTACCAGAGCAACACTGTAGCAGGGGCAGTTATGAAACTCAGACACAGTTCTGTGTGCTGGCTAGATATTTCACAGTGAGAGGCTGAGACAGAAGATTGTGTATTTATTTACCCTTATTTGGGAGGAAAAAACCTTGTTCCAATAGCAATACTTGAGCTTTTTATATGACGCAAAATCAGTCTCATTAAAAATAAACTCAAGCAGTGTTTTCACAAATGCACATGCTCATTCGGAAATGCACACGGTCTGTTTCACAAATACACATGCTCAGGTTCACAAATATAATTTTCAGGAATACTTCTAATAGAAAATCACAAATGCGCATGATGAGTTTAAAAACTGCACACAATCTGTTTCACAAACGCACGCAATCTGTTTCACAAACACAATCTGTTTCAAAAATGCACACAATCTCTTTAAAAAATGCACACAATCTGTTTCAAAAATGCAAACAATCTATTTCACAAATGCACACAAGCCGTTTCACAAATAAAAATTTGAGAGAAGCTTCAAATATATACTCACAGATCATACAAATCCCTGAATGTGCATGAACCCATCACTTCTCGCTTGTGAACCTCTCTGCATTCGTGAGAGAATTCTGTGTGGTGAGTTCTGAGACTCACCTAACGAGCACGCACAACTAATGTCACCATTGGCTAAGAAATCTGAAAATCAAATTCATCACTACCCAGCCGTGTTCGCTTTCAGCCAATCGTATGGCTCCTAACATGTTCCATCCTCATTGTGGGCCAAATGTACGGACCCCGGCAATAATTAGTAATTACTAATTAATTTCCTCCATTTATTGAACAGTGGGCATGAATTACTAACCTGTTTCCTTAGTTTATTAAACTGTGCGCACGGACTCGCAATCTATTCCCCTGGTTTAATAAAGCGTGTGACTGTGTGGTGTTCTGTATTTGGCTGTACCACAGTGGTTAAGGTGTAAGTTTTTAAATTTGGTATTGCAGGTTCAAATCCAAGCATGGTAGCATTTTTGCACTTTACCACAAAGCCTTTTTTTTGTGTACCAGCAGGAACCAAAATCATTGTTTGAAACGGGGACATTTCTCCGCCATTATTTACAAATCATAGTTTTGTCCCCACCTCTTAAAAAACCGAAGGTTGAATTTTTAAACCCAGAAAAATGTTATTTTTGGCAATGTGCAAAAAACACTGACATACTTAGATGTTATGGATGCCATGTAGTGTTCTGTCTACTTCATAAAGGACCCTGGCTGCCAAGGTATGTTAGCTTCTTCTGTAGCCTACTGGTTAAAATGTAAGATTGATATCTTGCTGTTGGTGGTTCACATTCAAGCATGTTGTTGTTTTTTATGCACTTTGCCAAAAATAACATTTTTTCCTGGTTAAAAAATTTATGGCGGAGAAATGTCCCAGTTTTAAACAACGATTTTGGTTCCTGCTGGTACCCCCCCAAAAAAAGCTTTGTGGTAAAGTGCAAAAATGTTACCATTCTTGGATTCAAACCTACAATACCAAGTTTTTGAACCTCATCATGTGCATTTGTGAATATATATTACAAGTATTCCTGAAAATTATATTTGTGAACCTGAGCATGAGCATTTGTGAAAAACACTGCTTGAGTTTATTCTTAATGAGACTGATTTTGCCTCATATTTTTTTCAGTAGGCCATTGAAATTTTGACTTCAACTGCACAAAGTTTATAAACGAGCTTTTTATATAGTCTAGATATCGTGGGGTGACATGAGTTTTCATTGATTTTCTATGTTTATACAGTACATTTTCTAAACAACATCATCCCATTTTGATTTACTCTGTGTAACAAGAACAAAGATGAGCCATTTCAAGAAATGTAACGTTCATAAAGTACTATTTGTTAATGTAAAGAGATTAGACACCGGGTTAGCTTTCTGTTGACTGAAAGACTTATAATGAAAAATATTTATGCTATGGATTAGCTGGATTATTTAGAGATGTCTGTAGAGAATTAGAGTCTTTTAATTACCAAATCACCTCATGCTTTTTCAGTTTTCAATCTCATTTATCCGCTTCCCCTCTCACAGACCCACCAGGGATAGCGAGGATGATGAAGATGATGACAGAAAGGGTAAAGGCTGCACCCTACAGGTATCATTTGATTGAATTCAATTAAGTCATGCTTTTAAAGCAAGTTCTTTTGTATTTCTATGCTGTTGCTTATTGGGGTTTAGTATAATCTAAATTGCAATTAGAGGTTTTTAATTTTATTCAGTTTGGGTGTTCTGTTTGTTTCTTACCTATAAAGATTAGGAAAATGTCGTTAACTAATTTGCACAGCAGAAGATGTTTAGGGGAAACACAATATGAGCATGATTTTTTTTTTTTTTTACAGTAATGCATGTAGTTATCCTCTGGTACACACTTGATAGTATAGTATAGTATAGTATTAGTGTAGTTAGCTGCGGGGAAAAACTGCCCCCACCCACATCCTTCTTTTCCACGTTTCAGTATCAGTATGCTCTGGTGCGAGTCCTCACTCATTTTGTCGCCGAACCATCCGACCCAGGAGGGGAGATGGTCTACATGTTGGGCACCGACTGGCAAGCAGACATCACTCCTTTGGTCTCTGACCAATTGAAGGTAAAATAGAAAATCATCAGTTTTACATTAATGGTTAAGTGCCAAATTATGCATACCCCTAGTAGATCTAGAGTTACATTTTGCTTTATTCAACCAAGATGTTTGTTTCTGATAGAAAATAACACTGGAATCTCCTATGATAAGGCAATATACAGCAGATGTTATTTCTATTTTTAAACAAAAATAACTATTTGAAAAGTCTTCAGTGGCACTACAACAAATTATCTTTGCAATGGCCTTCAGGTCTTTGAGGTTTGAAGGCCTTCTTGCCATTGTCCTAATGGGATTCAAGATGGTGCTCTAGCTTGACCTCTTCGAAATGTTAATATTATTGCCGATCAGAAGAAACGTGTTTGTCAAATTAAACTAGAACTTAAAATCAAATTCTGACAGGGATATGAATGATTGTACGCTTAACTGTACAGTAATTACAGTAAAAAAGAGACTAGTGCATAGATGAAGGAACGTTAAATCTATACTTTCTTCTATTTACATCACTATGTTTCTATGATCAAACAGATAGAAGAACCACGGATTGCCAGACTTGTAGATGGGCATATTTTAATGGGACGTGACCTAGGAATCACAACTATACAAGTGAGTAACATTTTATCTTTTCTGTACTTACAGTGTTTTTCATTTGCATTTAAAGTGAATTACTGCACAATGAGTAACTTCAGGTTGAGCAAATACATTCCAAAATCTGTGAATTCATCCCTAAGTCAAGGAACAGTCAGCTGAACATTTGTTATAATGCCAAGCACGTTATAATTTGGCACTTCATCTTGTAGTGCAAAGCACTGATGCAAAGCACTGATAATGTAAACACACCTCCCATTCTCCTTTTACTTGCTTACTACAGAAGTAGCCCCAATTACATTAACTATGGCATCTTGGTGTGATATTTTGCAGTTATAAACAGATACTGAACACATTTGTGCATCGGTAGCATTTGAATAGTCTGTGCATCATAGGCTGTACACCAAAGTAGAACCACATATAATACAGTCCAGTGTGGTGCTTGATAGTCAAATCCAGTGACTGTGCATTTGTGCAAATACCTGCTTGATGAAAATAGATAAAGAGCTTTTGTAAACAGCAATTTTAAATCCTACCACAGATTCTCAATTTGACATAATGCCTGAGCCATTCCTACTTATTAACATGCTTTGAACTAAACTCTTCCATGGTATATCATTGCCCTTCTTAAAAATAAAGGTCTGCCACAAACTTTCACAGCCTGTTACAACTATTCTTTCAACACTGCTTTTCTTTTTATTAAGCGTAATTCATGTTCCTACAAATCCTGACCAACTTCTTTGTCTTTGTTGAAGAAAAGTTTCCCCACAGCATAATACTACCAGATTTAACATTGGGTATGGGGTGCATTGTTTGTTTTCCACCACACAAAGGATCATGGATACAGGTTGTAATAGGAATACTAAAATTAATGACTGCATTTATTGTCTTAGTAACAACAGAGTAATAACATAATGTCATGGTAAAGAGACCAATCAGGATGTACTGATAGACATGTGGCAGATTGTGGGATGACGGATGTCAGCATATTATTCATTAGTACCAGGGCTGTGAGAAGATCTTTAGAGGTCCTCAAAATTAAAAATGGGAACAAAGAGCAGTCATTCGAGTGTTTTTCTAGTTGTTGATGCAGTCATAATATAAATACATGGAAATAAGTCAACATAACATAAAAATGTGAAAAAGTTTAAGGGTACTTCTGCAAGCACTTTATATCATGAGCAAACTTTTTTAATACGTTTTTTAAAGTATCTAAGTGCATTCACTTCCATAACAGCTCTTAAACAAGTGATCCTTTTGTTTGTTAAATATGTTGGCACAGAGTTTAGAACAAACACAAGGGACTGTCTGGAAACAGCTGAGAGTTTGTTTGCATCAAGCCAACTTGGGACGCAGACACATACAGATGCACACTTATAGGCAGCTGTGCGCAATTTTGGGGCCAGGAGAGAGAATTTACTCAGCACTCTCTCTTTCTGCATGCTGGAGTCGACAGCCACCATTTGATAGTTTGACATTTCAATTTTACCTCCCCAGCTAAGACTCCCTGAGCCCCAAATCTTCCTCTATTGCCCATCTCTCTTTCTTTAGTCCCCTCCCCCAGCTTCTTCCTCACAGATGCTCATTCTCAGTCTTGAAGTGCAATCCCATACACGTCAATCATTTATTTTTTACCTCACAGAGGGTCGGATTGAATTTGACACATGAAACGTTCAGTGAGAGATTTTCTTTGTACACCAATCAGATCTGCCTGTCCTCAGGCGGAGGAGTACACTCCAGCACGAGGCTCCTAATCTCTATCACTGTCCGTCTTCTGCTTTCCCTCTCCTCCTGTATCCCAATCTTTTATGCTCCTTGCCTTTGCCCTCTCTTTTATTCTTTCCACTGCTATTTGTCACTGTCTTTCCTGCTCTGACACCTGCTCTATATATTACCCTCACTTGCTCACTGCTTGTTTTGATTCTCTTATTCTCCACCAACTTTTTATTTTGCTTGTTTTACTTTGGGCCCTGTTTACTTAGCTGAATGCAAACCCAAGGGAGCAGAGCTAATGTGTATATGTGTGTATATCAGGTAATGTTTGCACAATTTCATTACTTACTATGTGTGTATTTGCTATATAAACTGAATGAATCTGTTCTTAACATCTTATCTTCACACATAATGTATTTAGCTACTAAAGGATTTTTTTTATCTATGTCTGTTTAAATGTATTTTTTAGGATATAAGCAGACTTTAGAGCATCTTGTCAGTTTGTGATGCCATAAGCATTGCAGTAGGGAGTTATTACAGCCAGCCTCCCTACACAGTTTGAAGAAATGATTTATGTTAATTTACGTATTTTTGAGGTCTGAATATGGAAAAGGGGGAAAAAAATATTTATGAAAAAAAAAACGTTTGTTTTTCCAGACTTAATTACCAATATTAGTTACAAAAATTGTCTTTTGTATTATTCTTTTTCATTCACCCTTTTTTCCTTCCATCTTCCCATCATGACGTTCTTTCGTCTACCCGAATCTTTCCCTACTTGCCTTTTTCCCCCTTCCTCTGTCTTTCATCCTTGTTGTGCTTCTCTTCTTTCTTCTTTTTACACTTTTCAAACTCTTTGTCTCCTTTTCTTCTGTCTTTCCACCTTAATGTCCTACCTTTCTTCTTTCTTTCTTGCCCTACCTGGTGTCCTTTCTTCTTTCCTACGTGTCCGTCCTTGAGTCATACTTTCGTTCCCTATGTGCCTTCTTCCTTCTTTCAGTCATTCCTTTCTACCTATACTTACTTCCTTGTAGTTTGTTTTTTTACAGGTTCCATACCTGCCCACTGTGTAAATATCTACCAGAAATTCAGAATGTTCTATATTGTTTCAGTATTTTAAAATCAACATAAGGTACTGAGAACTCTGGGAATTTGAGTCTGGAAAAGAATGGAGCTTTATCAAAAGTATTTATCATGACAACTCTGTACTTTTTAAACCATAAGGTTAACCATGTTCATGTTAATATTATTTACTGTGTAATGAGTGGATAAAGTATATCTTAAATGTAATTGTCTTCATCATTTTTTGTAAGATCTTGGAACAAAATTGTAAAAAAATTTCATAATTATGTTCCTTTATTTTACAGTAAAAAAAATGTTGGTTTTTGATTAATTGCAGGTTTTGTCCCCGCTGTCTGATTCCATTCTGGCAGAGAAGACTGTGACAGTGCTGGATGATAAGGTACAGCAATATGTAGTGTAGTTTTGGTGTAGCAGTTTTTGTTACAATGATGATGGATTATTACTGTGTTTTTCAAAGTTGATGAGAGCTTCTATGAACTTCTAAGAAATTATCCATGCATTTCACTGATATTTCCCTGGTATGTTAATAGACCACCAGAATGAAAAAAAATGTTTTTAGACATTATAACAAATAAACTTGTTGGTGTTTGCATAGTATTATTTATAGCACAAATCTTAACATGTATAAACACTGTTTTGCATTTAATTAAAATAATATTGTTTTTAGATATCATATTATATCATGGTATCTCCCACCTTTTTGGCCTACAGAGTTCAATGACGTATTACCATCATTGACAAACAGGAGTAGAACTGGCCAGAGGTTTAAATCAACTACAACATTGAAGTGAATTTACATTAAGTTTAAGTTACAAATACAGCCAAGAAAGACCTATATCAAAAAGCTGCATTTCCTTATAAATGCATGTCAGTTAGTGAATGATGACATTCAGGAGTTATGGAGAGAGGAGGAGGAGCTAAAACAGGTAACTGACAATGAAAATCAGAGTTTGATCTAGTGATTTTTTCACTACACTGGATTGGTATTAACGTCTGCAGTTGGGTGTTCACGTTTGTTCTGTTGTAAACATAGCTCTGTTGGCTCTGTAAGTTAAACAATAGGCTTTTTTACAGACTAACTTTGACGTTCGGTTGTAAATGTTAAACAAGGTTTTTGTAGATGCTTAAAATGTGTGGACTTTTCTGAGTTATTTGATATGTTTAAGTTACTGTAATTTAGCCTAAAGCTATTGGGTCGTTATTCTTAGCATTGTTTCATTCTGAATCTACATACAAATAGGCAACTGAAAAATAATAGGCAACCGAATAGAGAAGACAAAGACTGGAAACACCAAGGCCAAAGTGGGAAACGCCAGGGCCAAATTGGTGGGAAACACCTTCAAAGGTGGTGGAGAATGACCAAGCAAAGATCCTGTGGGACTTCCAGATCCAGACAGACAGGATGGTAATGGTGAACCAACCTAATATTGTGGTGATTGATAAAGAGCAGAGGAAAGCTGTTGAAGTGGATGTGACAATACCAAGTGATGGTAATTTCAAGAAGAAGGAACATGAGAAACTTGAGAAATACCAAGGGCTCAGAGAGGAGCCTGAAAAGTCTTGGAAGGTAAAGGTGACAGTAGTTCTCGTGGTAATCCGAGCACTTGGGGCAGTGACCCCCAAACTGGAGGAATAGCTTCAGCAGATCCCTGGAAGAACCTCAGACATCTCAGTCAATAAAAGTGTAGTACTTGGAACAGCAAAGATACTGTGCAGGACCCTCAACCTCCCAGGCCTGAGCTTGAAATGGATGTGAAAAACTGCCCACAGTTGGCGAGGGGATAATTTATATATTCCAATAAAAATATTTTGCAAACAAGTTGAAGTCCAACATTTTTTGTTAGCCTTTATAAATTGTTTGAAAAAATTATAATTGTTCCTTTAGGTAACGATAACAGACCTGGGAGTCCAGCTGGTTGCATCTTTGTCTCTCAGTATGACAGCAAGCCCTGGGAATAACCAAGCAATTCAGCTAACAACTACAGCTACCGACCTGCTTCATACACCAAAACAGGTAATGATTGTTTCACTTCTGCAAATACATGTACCCATTCACAAATGTACAGAAGTCTGTCACCTGAGGACAGTCAGAAGCACCACAGATCAACATAAATAAACATCCATCCATCCATCCATCTTCTTCCAGTTTTCTGGGATCAGCTCACGGGGGTAGTAGCTTAAACCGTTAGACCCAGACTTTGCTCTCCCCAGCCACTTGGGCCAGCTCATTAGGGACTATCCTAAGGTGTTCCCAAGCCAGCCAAGAAACAAGGTTCCTCCAATGTGTCCTGGGTCTTCCTCTGGGTCTCCTGCCTGTGGGACATGCCCAGAACACCTCATCAGAGAGGATTCTACTGGAGGCATCTTAACCAGATGCCTGAACCACGGCAAGCGGCTCCTCTTGATTTGAAGGAGCAGTTACTTTGATCCCCTCGCAGATGGCCGAACTTCTGGGCTCTACCTTCCATCTCAAAGGTGGAGCCCCCCGAGGTCACATCCAGCCAGCATCTGGACACAGAGATCTACCAGTTCCTGTGACAAGAACCTGTCTCACGCAGAGTGCGGAGACCAGGCACCCAACTAAGGCCAGACAAACCCAGATTGTGATGTTGCCTTCTATCGCTGCCAGTTTGTGCAAAAGCTGTAAAGAAAACTACCCCCTTGTGGTCGTGCCGTGTAAGGGACGCAAGGTTGTAACTGAAATTCTCTCTCCAGTGATTCATTTGCTAGGTGCCGTCACAATGTTAATTAAACTCTTCCTTCTTTTCACATATGACTTTACAGCATTATCATATTTACAGGCTGTAACCCTATATAACTTCATATAAGTGTACAAAACCAGTCATTTTGTGTGCAATTAGACATTGAGCATCCCCATACTGCCAAAATGGTATGATGCATTTTACCTGCGAAGACTTGATCTTGAGATTGGTTGAATGAGGCTTTGAATATCGATGCATCGAATCTTTGACTATTCGGGGTAATCCCTGGTCTGCATGAAGATGCAATGAAAGCAGTGTTTAAAGATACATCCAGAACAACCAAGACCTTAGCAAATCTCATTAATGTCATTATTGTTTGGATCCAATTTTATCAGTTAAAATGTTGTTTATATTTTCAACAAATATTCCCTGTAATACAATTAGAAATACTAATATCTGTTCTAACCCTGGAGCTAAACGTATACTGTTTTATTTTTCTCACATTAAGGAAGCTGTAGTCAGTGCGTGGATTCATTACAGTGATGGCTCAGTGACACCTCTTAACATCTATGATCCTAAGGACTTCCTCCTTTCAGCTGTCTCATTGGATGATAATGTCATCTCTGTAACCAATCAGGTTAAAACACTTCTGTTTAAAAATCTAAAACACCCTTTTTGGCTCCTCTACATAACATAACAAGACCATATATGTTAATTTTTCCTTTGTTGAACTGACAAATAGGAGCAGCACTGGCCAATTATAGTCGCTGAGGGTGATGGACAGGGACCACTCTTTCGTGTGGAGATGGTCATATCTGAGACTTGCCAGAAGTCCAAGAGGAAGAGCGTGCTGGCATCTGGGGTGGGTAATGTTGTTGTTAAGTTTGGATCAAGCGGAGATGAGAGAGGTGGATCTGAGGATGGTGGAGGGGTGGAAAACAGCACCAGTGATCAACAGACGAATGGAGGGGAATGGAATTCCAAGAGTGTGGCTGTGGACCGAGAAGAAGGAGCCATGAGGAAGGTGGGAGGATTATTATTATTATTTTTTCTGGAATCATTGTCTTAATCCATTGAATAAACAGTATACTTGTTTTACTAGTTTTTTAGGGTTCTTTTTGCAACTAAGTAAAACTGGAGCATGGTAATGTGTTTTTTTCTACTCATCAGGTTAGCACAACAACTAAAAGCACAGTTACCCACCGTGCTGCCAGTGGTGGCAACAGTGGCCGGGGAGGTTCAAGCCAAGGAGGCGACTATAGTAAGAACCCTGTACAAGTGGAGGTTCCAGGAAACGGAAATAGCGAGCTGACCCAGACCACAAGAGGCCTGTCAGACCTGGAGATTGGGATGTATGCTCTTCTGGGAGTATTCTGTCTGGCAATATTGGTCTTCCTCATCAATTGTGTCAGCTTTGCATTCAGGTAATACAGTATAAATGTTTAACCAAATTCAAAATTAAAAGCATGTCAACTTTCAAAGAAAATATAACAATTTAAGTATCTGTTATGGTTTTTTGAAAGGGATGGAAAAAAATACCCAAAACGTTGTCACACAAACTATTTAAAAGTTGTGTCAACATCTTTCACGCTTCAGAGTAAGAGAAACAGCAATACAAAAATAGAAAAAGTAGTCAAGCTTTATAAATATGAATTATAAACCTCATGGTTTTTCAGATGATTAAAGTTTCTAGTGTATGTGGACAGATATCTTTAAAGAACAAAGCCTTATAACACAAAGAATCTCAGCACAATTTTCACAATCATTAGATGATATACAATTTAAGTTTCTTCATTTCATTTATCTTTATTGAAGCCGATTATCCTCTCTTTTTTCTTTAGGTATCGTCACAAGCAGGTCCCCGTACTGGAAGCAGGCGGTAACATGAACCATGCCCATGACTGGGTGTGGCTTGGCACTGAGGCTGACCTTTTGGCTGACCATGCAGACCAATGCCAGGGCCTACCTGATGAATGCACAACTATCATTGACAGGAACGAAGGAGGATATGAGGAGAGCAAGTATCTTCTCAATGGTGCTGGAAACAGTTTGGTAATGGGTGTAGGCCCTGGCATGGGCACAATAAGTGGTGGTGGCACAGGTGGACTTCGGGTAATGGCTCATGGACAGACCTTGCCTAGGTCTATCCCGGAACCCCATCAGTGCCTTTCTGCAATCACTACTTCTGGCAAAGATTCCACAAGGCAAACAGAGCATTTGAATAATTCCCCCCGAGCCGCAGCTGCAGCTGCAGTTGCGGCTGCCAAGCGCAAACGAGTCAAATTTACATCCTATGCCACTGTTTTGCCCAATGATAATTCAAGCAGTGGTGGCCCATATGTGAATTCCTCAGTTCTTGTGACCAATGGGAATCAGGATGACATTAAATGGGTGTGCCAGGATATGGACCTGGGTCAGTCTGAAATCAGAACCTACATGGAGAGGCTACAAGACAATCTGTGACTTTCTGGGAAATAAACTGAGCAATAGAGAGGCCGAAGATGTATGCTGGAGAAAAGATGGACAATGAGTACAATTCACCTGTGATGCCTTTGCAGTGGATTAACGAAGCGTTGAGCGAAGGAAATAATGTGAGAGTAGTTAAAGGAAAAATAGTGATAACTTGCAGGTTTTGGACCCACAGCTTAGGGCTTGCTTATGTTTGGATTCCCTGAAGCAAGGCAAAGTATCAAGTCATCACTAGCTCACACTAAAAGTAACAGTAGCAAACAATAAGTAACATTCAGAGTTTGTTTTGTGTTACTTATTGTGAAAATCATAGTGTAAAAATAAGCAATGGTTCCTATTGATTATGAGTGTACTTTCAGAAAACCAGTAAATAACTGTATTCATAGGTTATTGATTCAGGGTATGTTAATGGACAAACTTTTGTAAGCCACTATACATTTGAACAAAGATGTTGTGATCTTGTGATGACGTCACAAGTCTTTTTTTTAAACTTATTTATTGCCCTTGTTGGCAAAGGCTGTTGAGTAAATATTCTGTTTTAAAATACATAAAATGTATCTCCCTGGACTCCTGAATGGTCAGCCAAGAGTTCACTGAAATCCTAAAACAACAGATGTAGATTTATAATTTTTCCAATATAATTTTGGTATTACTCATCAGTATGATGTAAGTTATAAAATATATAAATATATTTCAAGTATTCAACAGTATTTTCTTTAATGTTTTAGTCAGCTGATGGGATAATTCAGCTCTTTATTCATAAAATATTTCCACAAACAATAATTTTTAAAAGGTGTAAAATTGTGAAAATACTGTTTCATCCATGGATCCAAGACTTTATTTTTAATTTTGCACAATTAAAAATAAGAATGGACAAAGGCATTTTTTTAACAGGCCTCATTTCCCTACAGCCAATGACTGCTCTCTTCCTGTCAGAATCAATGGCAACATTCCCTTGCCTCTCTCATTGTCTGTGGTTAAACAGAACAAAAATCAAACTGTAGAATAAAGTCATATTCATTCTGCAAACCAAATGGGGCCGAGGTAAAAATGACATTGCTTGGACTTTGCAAAACCCGGCTAAAACCTTGCTGAGGACTCACCATGAAGACATCAAGCCAGGCAGGAAGAAGCTTTTGCAGTACATAGAGTGCTGAATGACATTACAGTATGACAAAAGAACGACTAACTAATAGAAATCGCTTGAAATATATATATATATAAGATATTTTCCATGTTATCATACAAAATATTTTCCTTCTGTTTCTACTTTTTGATAAATATGCTTTTCTGGTTTTCGTTTTCTTTTCTTCAAAGTTTGGACACATTTTAAACTGTAGCTTTCAATTTTAGAGATTTAGTACGATTTTGAGGACATATTAGTCTTTTCTTTAAGACACAATGTTTTTATTTATTTAAAATTGACATTTGGAGGGTGAGGGAGAAAAGGAATGCCAGGGACAAAGACTGCTACTTATGTATAGACTGCTGGTGAATGATAGCACATAAAAGAATAAGTAACGGTGATAAGAGATGGAGCAGGCAGAGGTTGCCTCACCTTCGTTAAGCTCAGGTGACCAGTCGTGAAGAATTCGACTACAAAAAGGAGAACTGTAAGATTGTTCAGATTGCAATATTTATTTATAATGTGTTATTGTTTCAGAGTACACTGTATGTTGTAAATAATAAACATGCTTCAAAGTGCGTGTGAATAAGATTGGAGGTCCCTAGCTAACAACATGGTGATATTTTGTACATCTTATGGTGCAAATTACAACAAAATACTATCTACATTTTCACTACAACATGAATATGATCCTAATGTTTTTTTTTTTTCTAAAGTTGTACCTGTCTTTTTTAAAGTATTGAATTAATTCTTGCCTTTGTACAGGATAGGAATCAGTTTTCTCCTATAATGAGATGTAAAAATGGAGGCAATCCATCAAACATTACATTACATTACAAACATTACTTAAACTCCTTAAGAATAATGAGCATGAGGGGTCCATTTCATGAAGAAAAGCAAACCAATTGGCATTACATTCATGAGTGGTCTCTGAGGGTCTCAATTTTATTAATTTGATTGTGAATAAACATTATCTCTACACATTATTCACTAAAATTTAAACCTAAACTATTAGATTTTAAAACAGCAAGAACTGAAAAAGAAAACTTTGATGAAAGGGAACTGAAATGGGCTGGAAAGCCTCCACCAAAGCAATAAATATTTTTACTGATGACAATCCTGCATATTCTGGACACATTACTGTGTTTATACTTTAAAATGAATACAAGTTTGCTGTGATACAAACTGTCCAATAAGTTTAAATTGACAGTATATGATGGTTTAGTTGTAGCATTTAGTTATTTATGGGTTTTTTTCATCGCATATTTTGAGGGACATTTTAGGCTTTTATATAATTTTCAAAGATGCAGTTAAGCTGTATGTAGCTGGAAAGTCAGGCGGGAATGAAAATTGATGGTTTACTTGGACCTCCTTCATATTGGATTAAGACTGCCCTACAGTCTATAAAATATCAGTGACCATTCCATGGTGAAGGCAGTCATGACACTACCATGCTGTGTTTTTTAATTTGCAAAACAGGTATATATATATATATATATATATAGGATAAAATTAGCGTACCGATTTTTATCTAAACGTAATTTTTTTCATGTGTTAAATGTCCAAAATGCAGTCTCTTCTGCTATCTAAGACTGAAAAGTGTGTTTCGGTCTCAGACTCAGGACCTTTAGATTCTTAATAGTGTCTTCACCAGCTGAAATAGGTAATCATGTGTTATACAATACACAACTAATTCATAGATCAAGGACTTTAAATGTATTCCATGGATAGTGTTGTCATGTGTAAAATAATGATGCATTGACTTTTTTTCTTTTTTTCAATACAACAAATTAAATTGTTCCCCATCTTCCTTGGCAATATTCTGTCAGCACTGAATCAGCCCTTTCCTATGAGCAAATGTATGAGAGTAAAGTTCTGGATGGAAATTGTGATTCATGGTGAAAAACTGAGTATTTTGTCATTATGACACAAACCTTACACTGTCTGATATTGAGCCTGTAAAGCTCAAATGTGCCTAGTTTCCCTGTTGAGACTCATTTCTTTATCACCTGCACTTCTACACAGATCTTTAGAGAATGTTACTACCTGGGGTGCTTCATCTGTTTCCGCCTTTGTGTGGTTCTGTATTATTATTAGTGGGTTTTAACTTCTCTATAGATTTTTAGAAAAAAGCATGGTAAATTTTGCATTAACTGGCAATTAGTATTATTCATGACCAAATCATTTCTCAGAGTATTTTTTTTTAAAGAAAACAGATGTTATTTCAATTCGCTTTTTTTTATATAATGCCAATTCACAACAAATGTCGTCTCAAGGTAGCCTGGGTGCCAGCCGAACTTAGTCCCGCCCACAACATGGTCTGGAAGTTCAGTCTGGCTTTCCTCCGTTGAGGAGATCTGTTCGGACCAATCAAATCGGGCTTACTAGGATTGACAGGTGCACAAGAGTAACGTAATCAACCACAAGTTGAAGAGCGCCTAGGTTAAAAATGTTTACAACAATGATGGCTGCCGCTGGAGAAATGAGATGTGTATATTCTGCCATTGACACACAAAACTATTTTAAAAACACACACACAAGACCATGTTTATTTGTATTAATTTATTTACTGGAAGATTAATAAAGTAACAACTTTAACATGACTACCTATCATCATCCATCCATCCTCTGAACCTCTTATTCCTCAAGGGGTCGCGGGGGAGCTGGTGCCTATCTCCAGCTGTCAACGGCCAAGAGGCGGGGTACACCCAGGTCGCCAGTCCATCACAGGGCAACATAGAGACAGACAGGACAAACAACCATGCACGCACACACCCACACCTAAGGACAATTTAGAAAGGCCAATTAACCTGACAGTCATGTTTTTGGACTGTTGGAGGAAGCCGGATTACCCGGAGGGAACCCGTGCATTCACGGGGAGAATATGCAAACTCTGTGCAGCCCTACAATAAATTCATTTCAATATAATAATAAAAATATCCCAATCAGTTAAGTTTTCTATGTAAGGAATCCCAGCAGATTGCATTCAGTCATCGATGTGAGGTTGTGCCCGGTTCATGCAGACTCCAACCACAGCAATTTGTCATACTGATTAAATATGTAGCGACCGTGGAGAGGAAAAACTCCCCTTTAACAGGAAGAAACCTCCAGCAGAACCTGGCTCAGTACAAGCGGTCATCTGTCACAACCGTCTGGGGGTTTGAGAAGACAGAGAAGAGACAGCACGGAGGATGCTTGGTTGCTTTGAGCATCATCTGGACCGATGTTCCCCATCCAGCAAGGGGCATTATAGTTGAGCAGGGTACCAGACTGGGTGGAACTTCTATGGGGAGAAAACACTAAGAGAAAACTGGGTTAGCAATCGCAATAACAGCAGAAAAAATATATCTGGAGAGTAGTAGTACACAGCTGATTCATATGTTCCAACTACCTCATTAACATGGTGAAGTTCTGCAGAGGCCTGCAATCAACAGGGAGCCAATGGAGAGAATCTCCATTTCTAAAGGAATCTGTCCAAAGAAAAGATTACAGGGTGGGTAAAAGACTTTTATAACACCAGAGACTGAAGGAACACATAACAAATTTTACCACAATTAAACCTCCAGTCCCTTAACTTAACTGAACACCTTTAAATTGTGTCAAAGTAAGCTGCGTTACCTTTTCAGTCTCCACTTAAAAAAAAACATTGTTCATTTCCAAATTCTCAAAAATCTGAGCATATCTCAAAAATGTTCTTCAAATGAAAATGTTTATACATACTGTAAACAACAATGAACACCATCAGTTCACATGAGTGGCAGTCCAGGACGGACCAAGTCTCACCAGGTCAATAAAGGGGAACCCAAGTAGGTTCCAAACCAAAAGGGAGAGTAGTCCCTACATCAAGTTCAGGGCCGGCCACAAGGAAGAAATTAAAAATCCACTAGCGACAAAAGAGAAAATTAGAGCTCATAAGCCTTACAGCTCTGAAGCCTAGAGGAATTGAAGTTCACTCATGTTAGTAATGTAAAGCTTCAAAGTTATTCAAAATATTTTTTTGGGACGTTAGATCAGATAATCATGTTTTAACGCCCTTACAGAACACCTGATGTAAAAGATATAACTAGTTTTGTTGGACTCTAAATTACATAGTACTGTATCTATGAGCTCCCCCTATGAGATCAAGAAGCAGTTTTCCTGGTTTAAAAAAATATCTACATTAAAAGTTAATTAAGATAAAGCGTTGGATAGCACAGGAATTTAACCAATATGTTTGAAATTAGAAATCTGAGATTACATTTACCTTAAATCCCAAATTCAATGCCATACTTTCCACCATTTTTCAAAGTGTGTTGAGTTACGATGTTATGCATTAAATATGGCCTGTGGGGAAGATGTGATCAATGTGTACAGAAATTAATGTCTCAGCCACCAGTGCTTATGAATCTCAGGGAGGGAAAAGCATGTTCAATTAACACAGCAAAACAGCTGACAAACCAAATGTGACAAAAGTTGACTTGTCTTGCTTAAATGTTAACATGTTAGTGGTAGCTTGACTCCTGGAATTTGGTATCTCCAGTTTATGGAATACACTGATGATATACAGCTATGTGTAATAAATTAGAATATGCATAGTGATAAGGCTTTCTCTAAGATTAAACGTTATTTTTGTAAATAACCCTTACGCAAGTATTAAACATACTTATTTATCCAGACCTAATTTTTCTTTTAAAAGTGTTTGTTTGTTGGTCTAATGCAATATCCCAATCTTAATTATCATGTTTACGTTAACTGTAAGTGGAAAATCATCAGAGACAAATTCCATTATTCATGCACTCTCACATTCACACACTGGACGAAGCAAACTATGATTGTAGCCACAGCTGCCCTGGGGCAGACTGACAGAAGAGAGGCTGCATTATCGCCCCATCGGCCCCTCTGGCCAACACAAGTAGGCGAAATGTCTTGCTCAAAGACACAACAACTGAGACAGATGGATCGGGGGATCGAACCAGTTACAAGGCGAACTCCGAACCTCTGAGCTATAGTCGTCTGTGGTCTTCTGCTGCTGTAGCCCATCTGCCTCAAGGTTTGACCTGTTCTGTGTTCAGAGATGCATACCTTGGTTGTAACGAGTGGTTAATTGAGTTACTTTTGTCTTTCCATCCGATTGAACCAGTTTGGCCATTCTCCCCTGTCCTCTGGCATCAACAAGTCTTTTTTGCCCACAGAAATGCCGCAGACTCGATATTTTCCCTTCTTCGAACCATTCTTTGTAAACCCTAGAAATGGTTGTGTGTGAAAATCCCAGTGGATCAGATCTTTCAGAAATACTCAGACCAGACTGTCTGGCACCAACAACCATGCCACCTTCAAAGTAATTTAAATCACCTTTCTTCAATCCAATACATCCAATTCAAGAACACACTAAGATAGTCAGTAACAGTGTATTTCTGAGACAGAATATAGGAATAAATTAAACTGATTAAACACAACAGAGTATCTTATGAACTCTTTCCTTTTTTACTTCTAAATAAGAATCTGAAATCTCAACACAACAGGGTGCTGAGCTTAAAGTTTTCATCTTAATATCCAGTTAATAATAATAATAGCATATACTGGTTCGCCACAAAAAGTCACATCTTGCTAGGTTTTTGTTCTGAGTAAAATGTAAAAAAAAACAAAAAAAAACAATATAATTCTTTACAGACATACATTTGTTGTAGAAGTGCATCTGACACATCACTAGCCTGTTGCAAAAGACACACCGTGGCAACATATCCGCACCTTGAATGCGATCTGGCGAGGCAAGAATATTTTGTCATTCGCCAAACTTGATTGTAATATTACTGCAACACAGGACCACTTATGAATGACCAAAGCTCCCTGATGCCTCCTCCATTTTGCAGTAAAGTCTTTGGAAACAGGCTACTGTAGAATTGACCTCTCTAGTAGTTGATGTGGGAAAATCCTAACTTTTCAATTTGCTAAACAAATCCAAGTTTAAGGTTTATCTTTAATATTCTGCCACATTATTAATTTAAAGGACAATTAGCTACCAGGGATGGTAAGCAGTGATGGTGTCACATTAGTACCAGGAGGTTTTTCCATCCCACAATAGGCTTGAGACATTCTAATCTCAAAGAAAAAGACCAATAACTGCTCTCAGCCTGACCCTTGTACCTTAAATGGACCAAAACAGCTCCCAGAAAATTTACCTCCCAGTGAAGAAAGTCAGAGATGACTGTAGAAATAAAAAAAAAAAAAACACTGATCAACTAAATCTATAAGAAGTGTGAATTAATATCTTTTCATCACTACTAAATCAAAAACCTTTATTTTTTCTTAAGCACGGTTGCTACTAGCGAAACAAGCACCAATACTCTGAAATTGGCTTTGAACAGGACTCAGCAAGATGGCATGATCCACTGGATCCACTTGATAACAAAACCATTACCCTGAACACACACCCTAACAGCTTTATTTACTACATAACAAGAACTTTTGCTCTGGTTTTAATTATCTGTTTTCACAAACATGAACCAAATTTCAGATATACTAATAATTTTGTTAATTTAAAATAAATGCTGTTTTTAAGGAAACATATTTGATAGGCTAGTTTAATGTGTTGGTTTGTTTGGCTGACAAAATCTTCTTTCATTCTACGCATATTACATGTGATTATTCCTCCAAAGTAAGGAAACGGCATTTGTACAGTTGAAACTAAAAAAGTAGAATATCATGCAAAGGTTTATTTATTTTAGTAATTCAACTAAAACTGTTAAACTAGTATATGATGTAGACTCAATGCATGTAAAGCTAGATAAATTCAAGCCTTTATTTGCTATAATTTTGATGATTATGGCTTATGTCTTATGAAAACACCAAATTTAAAATATCAGAAAATTGGAATATTACATACTATCAATGAAAAAGAAATTTAAGCAGAGCAATGTCAGATGTCTAAAAAGCATATCTTTGCATATGAACCCAGTACTTAGTTTGGGCCCGTTTTGAATCAGTTACTGCCTCAGTGCAGTGTGACATGGATGCTGTTGGCCTGTAGCACTGCTGAGTTGTTATGGAAGACCAGGATGTTTCCATAGTGGCCTTCAGCTCTCCTGCATTGTTCGGGTTCCTGTCTCTCGCCGTTCTCTTGGCAATGCCCCATAGATTCTCTAAAAGGTTAAGTTCATGCAATTTTGCTGACCAATCAAGCCCAGTAATCTCATTGTCACTGAACCAGGTTTTGGTACTTTTGGCAGTGTAGGCAGGTGCCAAGTACTACTGGAAAATGAAGTCAGCATCTCCATAATGCTCCTCTGCTGAAGGAAGCATAAAATGTTCCAAAATGTCCTGGTAGATGCCTGTGTTGACTCTTGACAGTAGACCTAAACCAGCAGATGACGTGACTCCCCAAATCAACACAGACTGTGGAAACTTTACACTGGACTTCAAGCATCTTGCTGTGTGCCTCTCGGTTCTTCCTCCAGACTCTGGGACCTTGGTTTCCAAGTGAGTTACAAAATATGCTGTCATCAGAAAAGAAAACTTTTACCACTGAGCAACGGACCAGTTCTGTTTTTTCTTAGGCCTGTTAAGATGTTTCTGACATTTTTTGTTCAGGACAAGAAGGATATGACACATATAACTCCAGCCTAATTCCACTCTTTGTGAAGATCCCCAACACTTTTGAATGCCCTTTTCCTGACGAACCTCTCCAGGCTGGGGGCATCCCTGCTAATTGTACACCTTTTTCTTCCACGCAACTTTCTATCAATGTGCTTTGATACAGCACTTTGGGAAAATTCAACTCATTTTGCAATAACCTTTTGAGGCTGTCCCTCCTTATGGAGGGTGACAATGATGACTTTCTGAACTGTCAGGTCAGCAGTCTTTACCATGATTGTGATTCCTACTGAACCAGACTAAGAGACCATGTAAAGTCTCGGAATGTTTTGCAGGTGTTTTGGATTAATTAGCTGATTAGAGTGTGACAGTATCAGCCTAAAATATTAAACCTTTCAATATAAATATTTTCTGAGATTTTGAATTTTCAAAATTATAACAACTAAAGGCTTAAATATCTCACTTTGTATTTAGTTCATACCTAATATTAGTTTCATCTTTTAAGTTGAATTACTGAAATAAATTAACTTCTTCACAATATTGTAATTTTTTGAGTTTCATCCAGCATGTCATAAATACAACATTTACATAACGGCATTTTATGAGTAATGAAAGTACTTTTTTTAAAGGTCTGCTGCACTATTTTACCCTCCACTGAGAACAATCATGGGGGTGTAAACAAGAGCAGCAGCTCTTATTACTCTTCATGAGAAATAAGGGTCACATAGAGCCTCTCAGGCTATTTCTCCAAATACCAGCCAATTTTCCTCAGCCCTATGATGATATCAAAACATATTTTAAGGGTGTGTGTTTTTATCTGTCCATATAAGGACTAAAATAATATTACCTGTTATTGCTTCACAAAGTAAGAAACATTCACGTTAAACTGGAACATTTGGGTCAATCATAGGGGTAATATGTACATGTGCTTGGTAAAACTTTGTCTCAAGGCTAAAGTGATTGTCCGGGGTTTTGTGATGACATTACAGAGTTATTTTGGTCAGAGCACAGTAATGATAGTATTACCTTCACCTTGTCAAAATAGACCCCTAGTGCTTTCCCCCATTTGGATAAATACACCTTCTACAAGCTTCTTCCAGGCCTGCACAACACCCATACTCACCACAAATTACTGCAACCACACTGGTAAACACTTCTTTCACTGTGAAGTCATGATACGGATAAGAAACAGAGCAACAACACCAGTAACGGAAGGGGAAATCTGGTGGATTAACACTCATATATGATTAGGGTAAGGAACAAATATGATAATAAAATGATGGAAATTCTCCATCAGTATGCTGTGTATAATAAATGAACACATACACTACCGTTCAAAAGTTTGGGGTCACCCAAACAATTTTGTGTTTTCCATGAAAAGTCACACTTATTCACCACCATACGTTGTGAAATGAATTAAAAAATAGAGTCAAGACATTGACAAGGTTAGAAATAATGATTTTTATTTGAAATAAGATTGTTTTTACATCAAACTTTGCTTTCATCAAAGAATCCTCCATTTGCAGCAATTACAGCATTGCAGACCTTTGGCATTCTAGCTGTTAATTTGTTGAGGTAATCTGGAGAAATTGCACCCCACGCTTCTAGAAGCAGCTCCCACAATTTGGATTGGTTGGATGGGCACTTCTTGCGTACCATACGGTCAAGCTGCTCCCACAACAGCTCAACGGGGTTCAAATCTGGTGACTGCGCTGGCCACTCCATTACCGATAGAATACCAGCTGCCTGCTTCTTCTCTAAATAGTTCTTGCACAATTTCGAGGTGTGTTTTGGGTCATTGTCCTGTTGTAGGATGAAATTGGCTCCAATCAAGCGCTGTCCACTGGGTATGGCATGGCGTTGCAAAATGGAGTGATAGCCTTCCTTATTCAGAATCCCTTTTACCCTGTACAAATCTCCCACCTTACCAGCACCAAAGCAACCCCAGACCATCACATTACCTCCACCATGCTTAACAGATGGCGTCAGGCATTCTTCCAGCATCTTTTCAGTTGTTCTGCATCTCACAAACGTTCTTCTTTGTGATCCAAACACCTCAAACTTGGATTCATCCGTCCACAGCACTTTTTTCCAGTCTTCCTCTGTCCAATGTCTGTGTTCTTTTGCCCATCTTAATCTTTTTCTTTTATTGGCCAGTCTCAGATATGGCTTTTTCTTTGCCACTCTGCCCTGAAGCCCAGAATCCCGCAGCCGCCTCTTCACTGTAGATGTTGACACTGGTGTTTTGCGGGTACTATTTAATGAAGATGCCAGTTGGGGACCTGTGAGGCGTCTGTTTCTCAAACTAGAGACTCTAATGTACTTATCTTCTTGCTCAGTTGTGCAACGCGGCCTCCCACTTCTTTTTCTACTCTGGTTAGAGCCTGTTTGTGCTGTCCTCTGAAGGGAGTAGTACACACCGTTGTAGGAAATCTTCAATTTCTTAGCAATTTCTCGCATGGAATAGCCTTCATTTCTAAGAACAAGAATAGACTGTCGAGTTTCAGATGAAAGTTCTCTTTTTCTGGCCATTTTGAGCGTTTAATTGACCCCACAAATGTGATGCTCCAGAAACTCAATCTGCTCAAAGGAAGGTCAGTTTTGTAGCTTCTGTACCGAGCTAAACTGTTTTCAGATGTGTGAACATGATTGCACAAGGGTTTTCTAATCATCAATTAGCCTTCTGAGCCAATGAGCAAACACATTGTACCATTAGAACACTGGAGTGATAGTTGCTGGAAATGGGCCTCTATACACCTATGTAGATATTGCACCAAAAACCAGACATTTGCAGCTAGAATAGTCATTTACCACATTAGCAATGTATAGCGTGTGTTTCTTTAAAGTTAAGACTAGTTTAAAGTTATCTTCATTGAAAAGTACAGTGCTTTTCCTTCAAAAATAAGGACATTTCAATGTGACCCCAAACTTTTGAACGGTAGTGTAGATCACATCTATTTAATGAGGAGCAACATTTGATGTTCATTTCTAAGAATGCACACTCCATTGACTTCCTCCACCATACCCATCTTTGCTATTTAGTAGTTTTTGTATTGGCCTGTAAAGCACTAAAAAGGGCTACAGCTGAACTGCTTTTCTAAGTGGCTTATCAATTATGAACCATGAAGACTCCTCAGGTATTTAGATACCTCCTTATACTGTATCCCCATGACCAGAGCTAAAAAAAACGATACAGTAGTTGGTTTTGTTGCTCCTCAAACTACACCTGAAATATGCAGAAACTGCAACAAAGATTAAGCAAACACTGAGAGGAGTGATGAATAACACGTTAAACATATTTAATTGGTGGTGCAATAATAATGACTTAATGGCTGAATGGTTAATTATAGTGAATCCCACTTGGTAGGTCTGGACTCTCATCCTGTTATAGTGGCACTGAAATCCTTTTTCATATTAGGTTCACAGACATTCTTGCTGGTTTCAGAAAAAAGACCTTCTAGATTTTTTTATTTTTTTATTATTACTTATATTTTATTTTTAAACCAAGTTCTGATAACAAGACAGTGGCCTGATCAGTTCTTTATATTCAGTGCTGAACAATATGGTTTAGATATGGTCAATAAATTAATGAAGATAGGAGGTATAATAGTTGTGTTGATTCATTTGCTCCCCAAAAATACACAAGGTCGTCTCAATCTTCAATGCATTGTTCAGCATGTATCTCAGATCATCATATCTTTACCAAGATGTTGTAAAATCTAGAAGGAGAACATGCGGTTGTGATTGTTTTAAGTTTTGTATTTCAATAAATTAAACAAAAAAAAAAATTTAATGGCAGAGCAGAACTTTTAATTTATAATTTTTCAATGCAGTATTTCTTCTATATATCATTGTACCAATATATGATTCCCCTAGGTAACATTTTTTAAAAAGGGCCAAACCCCTCTTAATTTACAGGATTGAAGGTTCAGAATACTGGGTGAATATTTACAGAAACACTTGGAGGTATGGGCTGGGCGATATCTATTTTTTTAATACCATATCCGATTTCAGATTTGAATCTATTTTTTCCTACCTGTTTTTTTTTTCGTAAAAAGAAATTGCATGTGATAAAAATATTTTCAAAAACTTCCTTTTATTGCAATCACCCTATACTGGAGCTGACTTGAATTTAATGTACAACTAAAAACAATCTGCAAAGTATTCTTGTAAAGCAAGGTGGCTAGATTGACATCACTCTGAGCTATGGAAGTCTAAATTGTAAATTGGTAAAAAAAAAAAAAAGAGAGATGCTTTTTGCTGGAGATTTTGTTAAACTAAGCCCGCCATGTCCTCGCCAACTACCGTTCTTTTGAGATGGTTATGGGAACACAACCTACCCATTCCAGGCTGTACTGACCCGTTCCATTCTGTACCGTACTGGCCCTAGTGGAAATGGGGCAAAATGCAATAAACAGCTACACACGGCCAGTGATCAGATCCCCTATGGGAATAATAAGAAGGCCAAGGGATGAGATACAGACCACAGATATTAAGCCATGAAAGCTCCTCACCGTGCATGGTGGGGTCCATCCCAAATCCAGCAACCTGGGACTGTATGCAAGCCATAAGTAAGGAGGCCAAGGACTAAATAGCCAGAGAGCCCCTGTTCAGGATGAAACATTCAAGCTCCATGAGTACATTAAGGACAAGGCCTTAACGGATGACGTACTCATTGAATGCCTGAGACAATGGCGAGATGAGGAGGTGCTGTAGACGGAACCATCATGGGAGGACAAGCCCTTACATGGGATGTTCCACCGGAAAATCACTGAAGTGGCTTATATCAAGAAATCCTACCAATGGCTGGAGAGGGCTGGCCTATAGGGAACCACAGAGGGACTCATCGTGGCAGCACAGGAGCAGGCTCTGAGCACAAATAGAGGCTCAGATCTAGCACACCAGACAAGATTTTCAATTCAAATCAGTTCACTTTTATTTATATAGTGCCAATTCACAACAAATGTAATCTCAGGGCACCTTACAACGAAAGTCATTTTATTACAATTATACATTCTAATCAGTTAAGTTTTCTATGTTAACCCTTGAGTGTGAAAAAGATTTATCATTAACATAAACTGGAATCTGTTGGACAGATATGATTTAAACCAGTCTAATGATGTTCCCTTGATCCCTACAACATGTTCAAGCCTTTCAATGTTCAAGACCCAAGATGTAGGCCCTGCAACGAGGCACCTGAGACAATCCAGCACATAACAGCAGGGTGTAAGATGCTGTCAGTGAAAGAATACATGGAACGTCATAACCAAGTGGCTGACATAGTATACAGAAACATCTGTGTAGAGTATGGGCTGGAAACCCCAAGATCAAAGTGAGAAACACCTCCAAAAGTGGTGGAGAACTAAGCAAACCAAGCAACAACAAAAAAAACCTGTCGGACTTCTAGATACAGACAGAAAGGATGGTAGTGGCAAACCAATTGGATATTGTGTTGTTTGATAAAGAGCAGAGGAAAGCCGTTGTGGGGATGTGGCAATAAAAAGTGATGGGAACATGAAGAAGAAGGAACATGAGAGACTTGAGAAATACTAAAGGCTCGGAGAGGAGCTAGAGGAGGCTTGGAAGGTGAAGGTGACAGTAGTTCCCATGGTAATCGGGGCACTCTAGTAATGGACCCGGGCTTGGAATGGATGGGAAAATGCCTGTGGAGGAATTTTCTTTAAATGTGTGTGCACAAAGCTCATAAGCTTCTATTTTATCAGAAACATATTGTTCTCACTTTGATTGTCCAGGTTTTTGTGACCCTTTGTTATGGGTAGTCTTTTTCTCAATTCTTCATGCCAAACAGTAATTCACAGACATTTAGAGCTTCTCTCCATTAACACATGTTTTGTCTGTCCCTACAGGCTCTGCTCGGCTACATTAGTTGATTTACAGCTCTTATCAAATACATATTGCCAAGCGAGTGAGACGTGCAACCTTTCATTTGCACACCACCGCCCTGCAAATTCGACACGCTACATTAACAAGAAAAATAGCTACTCTTATGCATGCCAAGACACTATCTTGGTGTATGTGTGTTTCTAAAACAGTGTGTTAGAGGATTGTAGGTTTGAGAAAGGATAAAAAGTCCCTTTCTGATGTGTAATACAGTCCAATCAGTGTTTGAGTTTTAAGCTTCACCACAAAGAAATGAAGAGGACGTTTGAAAGTGTTTTTAATTTATAACCCAAAGTGTATTTTGGTTCGTGTGTGTTGGTAAAAAAAACAACAGAAATATTTTTGCATTTATTCTGTGAAAATAGTCCTGTGGTCACATTTCTTTTACTAACTGTGCTATGCTGTTTTATGTTTAATAAATCTCAGTATATGTGAACAGATATTACCCACACACACATACAAACAAATGAATTTGACCACACATAACATGGTGTAAATTGATCTAGATAGAATCATATGGACATAATTAATTTGCTAATTTATGTATTGTCTCTGTGATACACAGATTAAAAATCCTTGTATTATTTGTCCTTTCTATTTTTGACTGTCAAACAAATCAGAAAATGAGAATTTGTGTTTGTTTTTAAATCAGAATCAAAATACAAAAATCATTTGATTATCATGTTTAAAAATATGTCTCAGATTAAAATTGTAGAACGGGTTGCACGAAAATTCCTGTATGGTTTGTTCTTTGGTTTTTCCATTTCAAAATGAAATCCAAAAACCCAATAAATGCCGTTGTTTTTTTGTTGTTTTTCTGTTTTTGAAAGCCAAAACTAAAATTGTAACATTTAACAAATACAACAACTACAGTGGTGCACTTTTACATTTAAATTTGTTTTTACTTTTTTTTTTTTAACCTATAATGCAAAATCAGGTCAAATCAAATCAAATTGTTTTAATTTGTCGCAACATCGGTAGTACAGGTTTTAGGTCAGGAGTGTGCACTGCAGCCAGAGAGGCAGATCTGACCGTCTTCACACCACTTCTGATCTATTTTTTATACTATAAAGATGTTACTTTTTTCATCCATCCATCCATTTTCTGACCCGCTTAGTCCTCCAGGGGTCGCGGGAAGGCTGGTGCATATGTCGAGCTGTCAACGGGCGAGAGGCAGGGTACTGTATGTGGCATGGTACACAACGAGGGCCTGGGCGGGGACTTGATCCCACGACTCCCAGGTGAAAGTCATGTGCGCTAACCGGTCAGCCAAAGGGAATCCCCGTGGCCAAGCAGCCGGGGCACGTGATCTATCGGAGCCACAGTGACAGGACCTCCACACTGTCACATCTCTCCCCCTCTTATCACAAGCACGTCCTCGTGCTCCCGTGCAGGGTGCCACTAATTTCGAATCCATGGACTTATTACCAGTCTCACATGGATCCCGCCAGCAACGCCAAATGTGGCAAGGTACACAACGAGGGCCTGGGCGGGGACTTGATCCCACGTCTCCCAGGTGAAAGTCATGTGCGCTAACCAGTCAGCCAAAGGGAATCCCCGTGGCCAAGCAGCCGGGGCACGTGATCTATCGGAGCCACAGTGACAGGACCTCCACACTGTCACATGTACACCCTGGACAGGTTGCCAGTCCATCACAGTGTTATTTTATTCATCTTCCAGTAAATAAATTAATAAAAATAAAGTATTTTTTGAAATATTTCAGGCAGCTGAAGGAATAAATACTGTAAATGAGAGGCCTGTAAGATGGGCCAGTGCTAGCCATTTGGGTGCCCTAACCACAAATGCTCTGTAGTGTCCACCAATGCCACCAAAAAAACGATACCACAGTGTGTGCAAGCTCATCTCTCTATTTACTATTAGGAATGTGTCTTCAATAAATACTATATGTAAGTACAAAAACCTGCTTAATATTTACATAATATAATATACTCAACACAGTAAATTCACCTTCTTACTCTTTAGAAAACAAAACTGCAATACATTATTCATAAGGTTATGTTGGCTTACAATCACTGGCATGTGACGTGACATAATTCAAAACTATTTAACCTTTATCAAGAACTAGAGAGGCACAATATAAGCATTCCGTACACTACTAGGAAACTCTGAATATGAATGGAGAAGATTAGCATGACTGTAAAATTGCCTTTTTTTCTATAAATTACACCATCAGCAGCAGATGTTCCCCTTGGCCTATATGTTTCAAAAATATCAGCATACAGAAAATAACTAATTTGATAAAGGTCTGTCTAATTTGATATATAAATCTGAGTAACAAATGGGCCCAATATTTAATCATGATAAATCATGTCCATAGAGGTAACATATGATTAATAACAAACAACTGTTGATGGTTTTTTTTTTCAATATTCTTACTTTACCTCGACAGTGTTTTTTTGTTTTATGATAGATATTTAAGCATTTGGGTGGAGAAGTGGATGTGAAAAAAAAAAGTGATGGGAACATCAAGAAGAAACAAAACACACAGCAGACATCAGCCATCAAAAACCAGAAATATAATTTGTGTCTATTATGTGTCATACTTTACATTAGAACGGTTTAATAATAACAATCCTACATTAATCTGTTCAATAATCCTAGTTATCGTGTCCAGCAGAGTCAGCTTCCATCCTTAAACATCTGTGATTATTTAAAACAAAACACACAAAACTATTTTAAAAACACACACAGAAGACCATGTTTATTTGTATTAATTTATTTACTGGAAGATTAATAAAGTAAGAACTTTATCATGACTACCTATCATCATCCATCCATCCATCCATCCATTTTCTGAACCACTTAGTCCACCACGGGTCGCGGGGGGGCTGGTGCCTATCTCCAGGTGTCAAAGGGCGAGAGGCGGGGTACACCATGGACAGGTCGCCAGTCCATCACAGTACCTATCATCATTTTACCTAGAAATAGATCAAAAGTAGAACGAAGACTGTTGGACCCACCTCTCTGGTGGACAAAGCTTTTTTGCTTTAACCTGCAATTTTTTTGGTTGTAAAGCTAAACAACAAAACAATCTGATTATTATTTTTTTTTTTTATTTTGAAATGGAAGTAAAACAAAAAATGAACCATACACCGTGTCATGACAGAATTTGTTTTTACTATTTATTTTATGGAATGTATGTTACATGGAAACTGTTCTGCTTGCAAAAAGCCGTTAAATTAGCAACATGTATCAAGTGATAAACTATAAGCATACTGTACATTGGAATATATTGATGTGTGTTAATGTTTCAGTGATGATCGGCTGCTGTGATTTTCAGCAGAGTAGCTAGAAGCTGAATGGAAGGAGCACCACCCACCACAGTGTCTCACATTAATAATAAAATAAAGATTATTATCTGATATGAACTTTTGTTTTATCAGTTAACACACATACAAAATGGTATGCTGGTTTAATCAGTCTCAGTATTATTTACTATTAAGTTTATGCATAACAACAAGGAATTTTACTTCTCTTCAAACTTGGCTTTCAAAGAATATACACTTTGAAATACAAATATGTAGGCAATGTGAGGAAAAATCCTCTATTTTCTCCAAAATTGGCATCTTTAAAACCTAACAGATTAAAGTGACAAACAAAAAAATTTAAACGATATAACATATGGTTTTCATATGAACTGATTCTGGATGATTCAAATATAAATTTTGATGCAGTGAAATGATACACTACACTGATGTTCTCCTCAGTTTTTTATTATATATTTTATTATAATTATAGTTCAAAGTAATAGGAAAAATACAGAGAAACATTTTAGTCTTTCTACACTAATGTAAGGCCATTTTAGAGATGACTTAATTTAATTATTACAGCCTACTGTTCACTTTAAGGAGTCCTGTTTCAAAAGGGCATTTCAAACACCTTGAGTCCCAGACCAGATCAGCCTTAAATACTTTGAGTTCTAAATTTAAATTTACCAAAACTTTTAACTGGTGAGACAACCTTAAACTACAGTAAATCCAGAGTGTCATAAAGATCGCTGATGTAAATAAAGACAAACTGGAATATGAAATGAATATATATATATATATATATATATATATTTTATTTTTATTTTTTTTTTTTTTTATTACGTGTCCTGTCTAGCAGTTTGCCACTCAGAATTCGTGTCTGAGTACCAAGTACAAGTCCAACAGATTTCCTTTCCCAAGCAGAGTATTACAGCTTTGCTGTAACACTCCACTTGATGTATATGTATTAAAAAATCTTTATTAGTGATTACTGAGGGTTCAATTTCCTGAAGTCATGGACACGAAACCGAGACAAGAAGGAAGAAAGGAAGAAGGTGAAGAAAAGAAACCGCACCAGCAGAGGCGCGAACCTGACGACACAAGACAGGGAGGCAAACAAGGAACACAAGAAAACATCCCAGTCCTCCGCCTCTGCCGGAGGACTGGGACAACGAACTGAACAGAACCACAGCAATAGTTCAGATCCAGTAATAAAAATTAAGAATTACACATTCACTACACACAAGCATGGATTAATAAACACAATACTAATGTTTCTGTTAAGCTCCTGGTGAAATGAATATTTTAGACGGACCTGTCTGTGTGAACAGTGGTAAAAAGTTAATCTGGGGTTAAACTGTTGCTTTAGCCAGTTAATGGAACACTCTTATCCAGGTGAGCTGGATAGGAATGCAGCTCACTGTCAGTCTACTGACTTAGTCACTTATGTAGAGTTCTGCTTTTTCCTTGAGGAGCCAAGGGATCAAACCCCACCTTTTGGTTTCATGTGGGGTTTTTGTTTTTTATTTGGCCTTTTATACCATTTTGTAGCCTATGTGTGTTGACAAAGAAATAAAATCTGACCTCAGATATATAACTTTTTTATTTATCATTTATGTGAGACACTGGTGGGTGGTGCTCCTTCTGTTCATCTTCAAGCTGCTCTGCTGCAAAGCACAGTGGCGATCGTCACTCAAACATTTTAACACACAGATGAGAGCAGCTAAGCGGTGTCCTTCGGCTTAGTAACATCTGTGGTAGCTAATAGCAACCATCAACAATCCAGCGCTGCTGGTGTGGCCACGTAACTTATCCACATTTTTGCATACAGAACAGTTTCCAGGTCACATACATCCAGGAATTAAATATTAAAAGTAAATTCTATCATGCGGCCGTTTTTCAATTTTGTAATTTTGATACGATGCAAAATTTTAAAACATGAAAAAAAATAGTTTTTTGTCTTTTTGTTTCCACTTAAAAAAAAAAACTAATAAAAAAAAGCCAACCACATTTTTTTTTCAATCACAAATATAAAGGACTGACCGATTTTTTAAATTCCATTTAAATGTATTACATACATTAAATATTACTTTATGCCAACAGAACCTTTCCAGCATCTTGAATGGAGCAAGGGTAGTTTTGCCTTAAGCAATGGGCATAAATCTCAGAAGAGGAATTTGACAAGCTTATGGAGACATACTGTATCCCCAGAGACTCCATTCTATAGCTGGTGCAAAATGGGCTGTATGTGGTATTGATTTTGTATAAATCAATACATTTGTATGTGCCACATCATCCACCACAATAGTTTATCTTTAAAAACATGTACAGATGCTTATAGTGTATTGACTGCTGCGGTATTATTTTATAGCTAAATCATCCTAAAATGTACAAAGGGAGAGAAAGGACTATTTTTGAAATATATTTTAAAACTTGTTGCATTATGCTGAACAGTGTCCTTCATCACTTTATAAAACTAAACAAATGGTAGAAGGAGCTGACATGATTCTTAAATGAGAAGATGTTGTAAGTAGTTTTGGAAAATATAATTAAATAAATCTAATTTCTCAGGGTAAGATTAGAGGTTAGATCGAGATTGTATAAAAGTCAATTAGATTTTTTTTGTACAGGTGATTCCAAACAAATCCTGGCACCTGATTGCAATTAAGCACCAAAAAGAGCTCTGTCTTTTGAGTGTATTATGGGAAGATTTTATTGTAACGTGAATTAACTGATTAGTTATATATTAGCAAATGTGTCTAGAGAATATGTTATGTAGAGATGATCAGAGTGTTTAATTAGAGGTCCGTTAGGAGCAGATTTGACTAGGATGCCCTCTGACTCTCGTTCTACAGTGTGAAGTGGGTTTTTTTGGGGGGTTTTTTTATACTTTGGGGAACTAGACATCAAGATGACTAAAAATTCCCAAAAAGAAAAAAAGAAAAACCCAGACTAGATGAGTGGAGGGGCCTCGGAATGAGGGCCACAAAATTGACGTTACTAGCCCAAAACCTTATATAGGGGGCAGGTGGCCGGCCATGGTGCCGGAAAAACCCCTGGAGGTGAAAGACACCTGGAAGCCAGCTACAAAGAGACTTGGAGGTAGCAGGCTGGCAACAGAAAGGTTCTGGAGGCTGGTGGCGGAGGCACTTTGAGAGAGTAGGCCAGTATCGAATTAGCTGGATCTCTGGAGACCAATGTTGAGACGAGACCAGCCTTGGAGACCTGGAAGTAAGTTGCAGGTTCTAAAGCTCGGGCGCAACATGGCACTGGAACTCAGGAGCACAAGGTGCTGGAACAGAATTTGGGAATAACGGGGCACTGGAATTGGAACTCGAGAGCAATGAGGAGCCCAGAACCGGAGCTTGGATGATGTGCTGGGGACCTGGAACACAAACCAGACTGATGCAACGGGGTGCTCGAAAAGGAGCCAGGACATCCTGATAAAGAGCGGGCTCTGTAGCAGGGGTGGGGAACTCCAGCCCACAAAGGCCGCTATCCTGCAGGTCTTAGATGTTAAACTGCTTCTACACACCTGATTCAAATTAAATGGATCAAACAGCATGTTGCCAAGCTCTGCACAATGAATCAGGTGTGTTGAAGCAGGGAAGCGTCTAAGACCTGCAGGACAGTGGCCCTTGAAGACTGGAGTTCCCCACTCCTGCTTTATAGCCTTGAAGCGGTGTCGATGAGAGGGCTCTAAGGCCTGGAGAAAGTGACGAGGGGCTGGAGCCAGAAGGTGGCCATGAGGAGCTGAGGAAAGTTCCTGGCTCTGATGCACACTCTGGCTCTCAAGTACTTTGGGATGGTCCCACACCAGGCTGTGCCGACCCTTGCGGAAGCAGTGCGAGGTGTCAGTAAACCCAGGTGGGGATTGCTGATGTCGCCAGGGATGCAGAGCTAGTGGTCTGTTTTGTGATAGTGTAGCGAACTAATGCCAGGGGGTAAAATGTGAAATAAATTCCCCATATTGGCGATAACACTTCCTCAGCCCACCGGATATTGCTCTCTGACTCCTTTTGTTAAAAGAATGATGTGGTTGATGTGCTGTGTAAGGACGTCATCTCACCACCCAACACTGGGTCCACTATACTCAAACAGGAGTAATCACATAAGCAGTGTTGCCACAGTTACTTTGAAATAGTAATCTGATTACTGACTACTGATTACCCCTTCCAAAAGTAACGTAGTAACTTTAATGACTACTTTATTTTAAAATTAATTATGTTAGATTACAAGTTACTACTAACATAATTGTTTGCACACTGCACGTACTACTGGAGAGTTCCACTAGGGGGCAGAGTAGAGAACTCAGACTTAGGGTGGACTTGTAGAGTAGAAACAAAATTACATTTAACAAAACAATGAAGTCCAACATGAAGTGCATGTAGTGACAGGAGTAATTAGTGCAAGAGTGAGCAGTTAAGTCGAAATAACTGAATTTGTTGCAAACAATTAAGAATCTGAAGAGAAGTAACTGACTGACATGGACATGGGGAAATCCTCAAATAAACTGAACTATAACCTAACAGAGAGAGCTAAATAAGATAACACAGAATAACTCAAAACATACAGAGGAAATAAACTCAAAGTTTACTGGAACAAGATGGCAGGGTTGTTTGTCCCTGATTACCTCCTCCAGCTGACAAATGATGTGCCCTTATTTTAAGAGGAAACTCCTCCCACTTGTCACAATTTCTAATGTCTAATGTGCAGGGGTGGTCCAAGAATGTTTGGTGCCCTGGGCGAACACCCTCTCTGATGCCTTCATCTGCACATGTGCTATTTGTAAACAGCAAATGGTGCTGTCACAGGTGTGCCATATCCAGATGCTGATCAGACCGTATGATTATTGCACAGATGTGCCTTAGACTTGCCACATAAAAGGCCACATGCTATAAATAAGGTCCTTTAACCTCCTTTAATATGAAATACGTGTTTCTCAAGTCCACTTAAATATTACATAAGTCAACTCAAATATGAAACAATGGTTTCAACTACAATATGAAATTTTTGTCCCAACTCAAGTCAAATGTGAAATGAGTGTCATCTACATCAGGAACTTTCCTGCCCTCATTGATTCAAAGTCATTCATAATGTAATCATGTCCAATATGGTCAGCAATTGCATTATTGATGCTAATGGTGGCAAGGCCATTGAGGTGTTCTTAAAAACAGTGTAGATATGTCAGTGTAAGATATGTTTTAACTATTTTCATCTGTGAAACGCTCATCTAAGCTTTAGCCACAGTTACAGGAAGAGTAACTGCAATTATCAGAGCTTTCCACAAATTTGGGTTTATTTCTGTGAATTTACTCTCATGGACAAAGTTCAACAGCAACAGAGGGGTGGTGGACTTTGATGATAATGTAGGTACATACTAAATCTCAAGAAAAGCTTGTTAGGTGTTTAGATGCAGTTTCACTTCCAGTTGCTTCAATAGAGCTGCCCTTCATCCTTTGCAGCACTAGCAAGCAGCAGAGCAAGTGCACCTTGTTACTCCTCGGCCCGCAAATGAGGGATAGAAAACCGATCGTTGTGTATGTTTTTCAAAAGAGGCATACAGTGGAATTATGTTTTGGTGCCCTGATGCAGAATATTTTTTTATTTTTTTTTACCCATTTAGACCTCCTTCGTGATGCTGTCCTTGACAACCACCCAGCTCAAGACCGCTGCTGCTTTATGTGATCTGATATTAAGAAATAGTCGGATGCCAGTAGTATACTGTAGGAGCACAGAGTGTGTCCTCTGCTAAATTTCTTCCTCTTCTCCCCTTCTTTATGACGTGCCACGAGGCACTTAAGTTCTGATCTTACCCAACCAAACACTTCTTGGATCAGCTCGAGCATGCTGTTCATGCACAACTGAAGTGTTCGAGTATCTGCAACAGTTGTGGTAAAGTGTTTGCTGTGAGTCTGATCCAAAATGTCAAAACAGAGAAATAATTATGAATAAGATATCGGGAAAAGCAAAGTGGATGTTCATGTGAGAAAATTGCATTGATAAAAACAGTGCAGTGTCTGATAACTAGGGGTGAGGAAAGCAGCCAATATCCATCCATCCATCTTCTTTCGCTTATCCGGGATCAGGTCATGGGACAACAGCTTAAGCAGAGAGACCCAGACTTCCCTCTCCCCAGCCACTTGGGCCAGCTCCTTGGGAGGAATACCGAGGCGCTCCCAGCCCAGCCAGGAGACATAGTCCCTCCAGCAAATCATAGGTCTTCCTCTGGGCCTCTTCCCGGTGAGGAGGCGTCCAGGAGGCATGCTGACCATCCCGAGCCACCTCAACTGGCTCCTCTCGATGTGGAGGAGCAGCGGCTCTACTCTGAGCCCCTTCCGGATGACCGAACTTCTCCCCCTATCACTAAGGGAGAACCCAGGTACCCTGTGGAGGAAACTCATTTCAGCCGCCAGTATCCACGATCTGGGTAGGTACGTAGGTCGACCGGTAAATCAAGAGCTTTGCCTTTCAGCTCAGGTCTCTCTTCACCACTACAGACCAGTACAGCGCCCGCATAACAGCTGGCACATCACCAATCCGTCTATTGATCTCCCGCTCCGTTTTTCCCTCATTCGTGAACAGGACCCCCAGATACGTGAACTCCTTACCTTGCAGAAGGACCCTGTTCCCGACCCATAGAAGGCACACTACCCTTTTCCGGCTCAAAACCACGGTCTCGCATTTGGAGGTGCTGATCCTTATCCCAGCGAAAGCTGTAGATCGGGTTCTGATGAAGCCAACAGGACCACACCATCTGCGAAAAGCAGAGACCAGATCCTGAGGTCACCAAAACGGATCCCCTCAACACCTTGGCTGCGCCTAGAAATCCTGTCCACAAATGTTATGAACAGGATCAGTGACAATGGGAAACCTTGGCGAAGTCCAACTCTCAGTTGAAACGAGTCCGACTTACTGCCGGCAATGCGAACCAAACTCTGACAAAGGTCATACGGGGACCTAACAGCCCTTATTAAAGGGCCCGGTACCCCATACTTATGATCTTATGATAGAAGAATGCAAGAAGTGCCTGGTAGCATCACACTAGGGCTGGGTGGATTGATCTAAAATATCAATAGTATCGATCTAACGTTGACTATTGATCCATAGCTGCGTGATGAGATCGATCCTTAAGTTTCAGTTTTTCCTCAGTACAACTCCAAGCTGGCGCTCCTGCGCTCCTCTCTCTCCATTCACTCATGCTGCCTGCTGCTGCTTCTGCTCAGATCTCACTCAGCCCCAACCCTTGCACTGCCGCTAAGCCCCTCCCCCCTCCACTGCAACACACAACTCTACTAAAGTGTGAGGCGAGCCAAGGATTGCGAGCGAACACAGAGCAAAAGAGGAGCACCGTTTGGGGCAACACCACAAACCTGTGAAAGCATATTGAAACACACCCCAACCAAAACTCTGAGCTGCAGCAGAGCCAAAAGAAGGAAGAAGAGAGGGAACGCAGCTCCCCAGCACCGAGATAATGGTCCCTTGCAGAGGCATTTCAGCATGGGCAACAACAATATTCAGGTAGCTAATAGTGAATTGAAAATACGATTTAATGATAGGCTTTTCTGTGTAATAGGTTTTTCAGTGTAATTGGTTACAATAATTTTGTATATTATTAATACTAATATTCAGACAGTCACATAGGGAATATGTTCAGCTAGTTCAAATAAAAATATATTTTTCACTGTAATTGAAAAAATAGAGATGCTGCTACCTACACAAAATTCATAGCAATGCTTCAATCCTGAAATATGAAAATGGCTGAATAAATCTTTTATATTAACTGTCAAAACAACATTAGTATTCTAATGTTTATTATTATATCATATTATTATTACTACTATTATTATCATCATCATCATTATCATCATCATCATCATATACTTGATATATTAAAGGAAAACTTACAAAATAATCACAAATATTAAAGTTATTAGAACAATTTTCAAAATGACGATACATTCACTTAATAAATTACACAAATCTCTATTATAGTACTAAAAGTATCGGAATCGGTATCGGCAATACTAGTCCTGTGTTTACTTGGTATCGGATTGATACAACATTTTGCAGTGTTGCACAGCACTACGTCACACTAAAATTTTCCTTGCTCCTGAAAACAAATATTTAATAAAATATTGGTTTAAAAAAATTCGTACAGAACACATTATTTTAGCCTTTCCGAATACTGTATTTAGGTTCGGCTCCACAGCTCCTGATAACATGTTTAATATTGAGGCATCGGGTTGGCCTTGAAGCACATATCTAAGACACAGCTGAGAGTAACAAAAAAAGGCAGGAAATGATTGCCTGATAGGGTTATATTTGGAACGGTACACTTAAAGATAACAAAGCCAAATGTGTGTTAATAGCTCTTGGTGTGGTTTGAATAAAATCCCTCTTTGCTCAACTCGGTCCACGTCAACAGTTTGTTCTTTTGTTGTTTTTTGCTGCAGCATTCTCACATTGGCATTTTGATCAAACACCAATACACAACAGCTTTACCAAGCTTATAGAAAAACACAGTGAATCTTGTCATAATGTATGTGTAAAGTTGAGTTTTTAAAAATGGCAACTTCCTAAGATAAAATCCCCAATGCCTGCTGTGGTGCATGCTGTTTAATATTCTGTTAGATTGTTTGAATTTATCCATCTGATTCCAGCCTTAAAAAATCAGAAATCATGGAAGCTACAATGACAGGAAAATTATTTCCAAGTAACTGCTACTGTATGTGGAACTTTTGTTTTCAGGAAGCAACCACTTAAAGTGATATACTCTAGAATCTTATTGCCCTTAAGTTCATTCTATGTGTTTTATGTTAGATTTTTCGTCTTAGAGGTTTCTATTGAAAAAGACATAAAGTATGTTTATAGCTCTATCACCACTGCTCTGTGCTAATTAAAGTGTAGAAGGGGCATATTAGGGAGTAGACAATCATTCAGATGCATATTGTGTTTAAAGAAGGAATTGGGTGAATGTGTGGAGGTTTGTTTAGATTTGTTTTAAAGCTGCACATGCATGACATAAACCAAGGATATTATATATCACTGAAGTTCAGCATGTGTATAACAGACGTTTCAAAATGTGTGTATGAATTTAATCTGTGCTCTTCTCTTGGCCAACCAGGCACCACATAACCAAAATGCAATAACTTAATCTGCACCTGGCTCAGGTTTAGGTCTGATTAATTCAGATACAGTTTTAAATCTCTCACCTTTTCGGTCTGTCATGAAGTAGTAAGGGAGGTGGAGGGCTATGATTACTGCTTAAAAAAGTAGAGATGGTTATAACTATTGTTTTAGTGCACTCAAATGTAAAAAAATAAAAATAAATCAGTGCAAAAACTGGCCTAATTGGACCGTCAGTGGAATTTATTCCTTATTAAACTTTAAACTTCCTTTTCCTTTTGACTCAGACCATAAGATACCAATTGGGAACAAACAGAAGCAACTTTTTTCACTTGGAGTTGAAAACAAATATGTCTCTTAAACAGTTTTCACTAATGCGACTGATGGAGCAAAATAATTATTTGTCCATCAATTTTCTTCTACTTTAGTGAGATCGGTAAACATAAGCAATAGATCAAGGAGAGACACTCAGAAATCGTCCTTCCTAATTACTGTACACTCTAGCTTACATTAGGGAATCCAACGGTGAATTTAAATACCTACAAATACCTAAATACTTTTACTTAAACATTTAGGGGCAGTTTACACAATATTTTTCAACAAAACAAAGGTTTTTCTCTGTAATTAAGCCTTTGCTTACACGGGAATGGGATGTCAGGGGAACAAAAACGCAACCTTTCTTAAACAGGTTGCAGAGTGGAGAATTCTGAAAACAGTAGGTGATTCATTGTCAGGTAAAAGCAGAGCGGGAACTTTTGAAAACGATGACATCCCTGCCAGCTGCTCGTGGCATGTTGGACTTGCATACTCCACCATCGTTCAACTATTTTCTGGGTAAGGAGGAGGAAACCATTGCCGTTTCTGGTCAATGACAGTTGATTTACTTCAGCTTATAAATGTTCTTCCACTCAAGGAACAATGGCCAACAGGGAGAGAGTTTTGATTGAGTGCAGCTCACTGAATACTCTAAAAGTGCACGTAAATAAAGAAACACAGCAGTCTGTTTTGTTATTCTTTACACCTCCTTGGGCCGTATTCACAAAGACTCTTATCTTACTGCTAGGTGTTATTCCTAACTCGCGCTAAAAGCTCTTACGTAGGAGTTGTCGTCTAAAACCTATTCAAAAATGCACTAAGAGCTACTTTTACGTAGGACAAATCCCTAAAAGTAAGCTAAGAGTGACGTCCCGTTGCTATGGAAAACCTAATTTCCTATGCATGAGTAAATAAATGGACAGCAGGGTGATTGGTTTGTGAATGACACGCGTGAAACCAAGAAATGGAAAATTTCAATGTCGATAATAGCCTACGTACAGAGAGGGTGAAGTTTAAAAACGAAAAAACGTGAAATGCATCATGTTACCCTGCCTAATGTCTGCTGATAGCTGGGATAAGCTCCAGCCCCCCCTCCTCTACGCGACCCTGAATTGGATGAAAGCGGTATAGATAATGGATGGATGGATGCATCATATTAAGGGAGTGATTGCAAGTAGGCTGTAAACAATTAGGCTGTCTAATGAGCACATCAGCCACATCTTAAATAGACCCCCTCACTACCGTGAAAAGCACCTCGTGAACTGAAAATAAGTGGCGAGAAAAGGACAAGGAAACCTAACTGGTCCCAGGACCAATTATCACTACTGGCACAGTTGGTACAGGAGAGGAGGACAGTCCTCAAAGGGCGATTCGGAGCCAGGTTTACGAATAAGAAGAAAAGGGAGGCATGGGTGGAAATTAGCAGAAACATAAATGCATCTTATCCAGCGGTGTCGCGAACGTCAGAAGATTGTGAGAATAGATGGTATTCTCTACAGTCCCAGTGTCATCTTGAGATCGCCGCTTTTAAAAAGGATGCTGCTGCAACAGGTAGGCAATGTCCGTCATATAGGCATCCCTACATATTTTGCATAAATTGGAAGACGTGCACGTTTTCTTTTTTGTTGCATCCCCGGCATACCTGCAATCGAGATGAAATTGGCTTTAATTCGATGCAGTTGCTGGATGTCTAATGGGAAACGGATGAATTGTTGGATAATGTGTTGTCGACAGAGCGCTTTAAGAGTTTGGTGGATTGATCGGCTGATAGATGGTTGTGATAGACCCAAGTCGTCTGCGTTGCAAAGTTGCATTTTCCCTGTGGCTAAATATCTTAGTTTCGCTAAACATTTAATTTCTGGACTGATCGGATTGTTACGTTTAACTGGAGACATGATTGCATCCCGCACCACATCTGCAATAAACGATTTAGTCGGTATCATTTGGTTAATTCCGAATCATCCAGAGTGTCCTACACATTGCGTCTGGCTGCAGCCATTTTTGGAGTCTTTGTGAATAGGTCTTAGGGAGTTAGGAGTCCTCCTGACTTCTTTTAAGGATTCCCAGACTTAGGAGAAACTTTTAGGCCTAAAAGTGGTTGTGAATTACTTTTATCTTAAGAAACTAGGAGTCCTAAATTTAAGAGTGACACGCCCACATTTTTTAGGAGTTACTCCTAAATACGGCAGTTAGGACCTAATTTTAGTCCTAAGATTCTTTGTGAATACGGCCCCTGGTGTTCAAAATTGTCAAAAGACCACATATTAGATAAACTGCTCTTGCAACATGAAGCATCCAGTGCCCAAAAGCTTTATTGACTACTAACTACATTGACTATAGAGCACAGTTCTGGTGAACAGATCTTGGGATTATGATGTGCTGTCCAATCACAGGATGCATTCGACAATTAGTTAAAAAATAGGGCTCTACTCTGTCTTTGCATGCCTGTCAGAGAGCCCTTGCATCGATGGATTTTGGTGCTGCATGTCTCTGGACAGAGAAACGGAGAAGTATAAACTAGGCTTTAGTTGCATTAATCTTTTGCTTGTTGTCGCAACATACACAACTCCCTTACACAGTAACTCACTTGAGGTTTGAACAGTCTTTGGATTTTGTTTTTATCCTTGTCTCAGTGTAAAGTAATCCTAATCCTTGGCCCAATATACTTGTTTCCGATTGCTTTTAAGCGTGTGCGTGCATGGGAGATGGATTGGGGGAGGGGATATAACTGTGATCAGGTTTGGAATTCTGTGAGGGAGGGATGGGAACTTGATTTTTGAGATACACTCACTTTGAGCTACTATTTTGTATGTAAAAAAAGCTTTATAAACAAAGTTTGGGTTAATGTGAGAACATTTAAAAAGTGCTTTTCACATTTCCATAAGTGCAATAAATGTTTTATTAATTCTTAGTCTCTGTTTAAATAATTAATTCCCAAGTCTTGAAACCCAACGTTTGAACAGTAAAGCTATTTTTGCACTTTGAATTGAGCCTTAACAACTTAAAAAGATGTGAAATTCTTAAAAAATATTTGCCAGAATGTTGCCATACAAAAACCTTTTAGGTGGTAGCAGCTTTTTAACTTTCCCCATAAGATTACATATTCAGTGCGTTTACATGCAGCAAGAGAAAGTCGAATTATTACCTCAGTCAGACTGATATCAGACTTTTGAAATGCACCGTCCGGCTTGAATCGAACCAAACTGGAGTTTAAGAAGCTTGACTAACCTACCTTAATTAAGAATCGGAATACTGTGAAACCAACCCCCTGCCCCTCCCGTACCCCTGTACACCCTAGGGAAGTTAGGAGGCACGGAAGGGCAACTCAGCAACAACAACTGTAGTATTATAAGAAGAATATGGCGGCTAAGACAAACATAAGCGGCCAATCAGTGCATGTTTTGACTGCCGAAGACACTATGTATTGTGATTTTGAATATCTTGCTTTAACTCCATCTGCTTCATTCCCGCCAGCCTCTGTTTACTGCCTTAGTGCAGCTCGAAGCTAACCGCTATAAGGCTAACATGTAGGAGCTTATATGGCCATCTATTGTTGGGGAGTTGAACGTACTTCTTTTAATAATTCAATTTACGGAGTGACATGTAACGTAGGACTTGGCTCTCAACATGGGGAAGCTGTTAGTCTGATTACCCCAAAAAATTGATTTAGATGTGCATGTAAATGTACTGACTGTTGTCAACTGGACAGCAACTTGCAAGACAGATTGTACTTTGATGAGAAATACAGTCATGATTGAATGTAGATAATCCTTTGATGCCAGTCAGGTTGCTAAAAATTATGCTTCCAGTCTTAAGTCAAACTCTAGCATTTAATGATGAATTATATGGTGCAAATAAATTTTAGGATGCAGTAGCCATTACACCGGGTGAAAAAAAAGAGTTTGTTGTGACTTTAGGCACATGGTCTTCTTTTGGCTCTGACAACTTTTCTGCAGCACAGATTTTGTCCTCCCCTTTCACCTATCTTTCTTAATTCTTGTCTACACTCCAATTCACCCCCAAACTCCCTGTTCAAGCTGTTCCCTGCCCAGGTGACTAATGTTACGTCAGAACAATGGCCTATTGTGTGTTATTGACCTCCCCACATCCCCCCCCCACATTGTCTCTTTGTTCGTTTTTCCTTACTTCATTGTGCCTTAATCTTTTTCTCTCACTCTTTTTCCAATTTTATTATCGCTTTGATTGTTCAAGCTATAGCTCTTTGTCAGATCTCCTCCATCAGATCCCAAAGGGACTGTGATCAAGAATGGATAGATAAATAATATCAGAGATGCCTGGATACACATAGAGTAAATAAAATGAGAAGAAGAAACGTAAGGAATTACAGAAGAATGGGGGGGTTGCACCAGGCAGAAAAGACTATAAAATACAGATAAATGGTTTAATTGAAGAAATGATCACAATATAGAAGAGGGAAACCACAAGATTTTTGTTCCACACACCTCACGGCATCCACAAATTTGAGCACTAAAGAGGGAAAACACTAAATGGTGGGGAGGTGGTTTGAATGCTATAACTGGTTTATGGATTAAACAGTCAATTTGAAAATAGGGAATCAAGAAATATTGAAAAAAGAAAAAAGAATAATACCTTAACACTAAAAGTTTAAAATGCCAAAATGGTGGGAAAACGGGGAGGCAGGATCAAGATTTAGGCCGAGAAGATTGAATGGAAAAAAGAATGGTGATCTGAATAATGGCTGGTCAGTGTTAAGGCCTTAATCAATGCTTGATTAATATTAATTTGTTCAGGGCGGGGCTAAACCATCACTTCCTGCTGAGATTGATTGGGGACGGGGCACCAAGGGCGTGCTCACATAGCAACACACATACACTTGTATTCCCCTGGTGGGTTTGTTTCTTCATGAATACATGCAGAATCATTCATGTGTCCTTTATGCTGACATTCTGTATGAGCATTCAAAACCTTGAGAAGCCATCTGCATTTTAGGCTTACAAACACCCAGAAATAATGCTAGTAGTAATAGTTCTAATTATTTTTTTATGGCCCACATTTACCTAACCACTTATAAATAGCATAAATTGATATAATAAAAGTAATCGTAATTAACATGTAAACATCTACAGTTTGTGGACCTTTCATAAAAAATGTTAAATAAGGATTTTCTATTGACAGTTGAAAGTCTGGGAAAAAAAGGTTTCCCAACTGCCGCTGTCCTTCCATTTATCATGTCTTGAATTTTTCTGTATTCTATGATGTTGCTACCACAAATGCCTCTGTACTTTAGTCTATTTTTGTTATAGAGAAACAGAACCTCAACGAATCCACACAATTTAAGTTGAAAGAAAAATGTAGGGGGCAGGGCTGGACTGGCCATCCGTAATCCCAGGCAATGCCCGGTCAGCAGAAGGTATCAGCAGAAGGTCAATAAGTGACTGAAGGAGGAAAAAATCCCTAACTTTTACTTCATTTAACTCAATAGCACCAAACTAATGAATGATAATTACTAGGGGTGTAACGGTATGCTAAAATCATATTTGGTTCGGTTCAGTGTCTTGAAGGGCTCAGTTCGGTTAATTTCTGGAACAAAAAAAATATATACTTAAAAAATCTTTATTTTGAAAAGCTGCCAATACACAATAGAATTCTTGCATAAAATGAATAAAAGTGACCCATTTTGGTGATATTTTAAATAAATTACACTCTTTATAATTAAAAAACACTGATTAAAAAACACATTTTTTAAGATTTTAAAATACTAAGAAAACACTGTAATTACTAGTTACAACCTGAAAACCTTTAACACAGCAGCAGCAGCTTTAGTGTGAATATTAGCAAGCTAACTCTTCAAGTTTAAAGTTTTTGGCTATAAAGATGATCTGAACTACTTGATAGGGGTTGTTTAAATGCTGATGTTAGCGGTAGTTGCACGAAGCTGCTTTTTTTCTTAGTAGAAGTAATATTAACATATGCATTGTGCCGTTTGAAGTGTGTTAACATGTTTGATGTGTTGCCTGCCGCATTCCTTATCTCCTTGGACAATGGCGGCTTACAACTTTGGGTGTATCCACTTGTCTATCCCAGTTATGAATTTTAACAGGGAAGCAAAAGTGTTCCCAAACAGGAGACCGTAGTGAGGTTTGAGGGTCTTCAAGACGGAGACGCTAATGCATGCTTTTATCACTAGTAGAATTGAGTATTGTAATGCCCTGCTTTCTGGTCTCCCGAAAAAGACTACATCAAGTTTACAGCTTATACAGAATTCAGCAGCTCGTGTCCTGATGAAGACCAGGAGAAGGGAGCACATTACGCCGGTCTTAGAATCACTGCATTGGCTCCCCGTATGTTTTAGGATTGATTTTAAGGTTTTTTTAATGGTTTTTAAGTGTCTTAATGGTCTTGGGCCTTCTTATCTTTCAGAAATGCTTTTACCGTATGAACCTTCGCGGTCTCTGCGCTCCTCTGGCAGCCGTCTCCTAATCGTCCCCAAAGTCAAGACACGAACTCATGGTGAGGCGTCCTTCTATTATTATGGTCCTCAGGGCTGCAGAGAATGTTCATATTTTTAAGCGCAAGCTCAAAACTCACCTTTTTAACCGAGCTTTTAACTAATTATTATTTATAAAATATGTTTAACTGTTTATGCTGATTTAATTTTTTATTTAGCTTTTAACTGTTATTTATTAATCTGCTTTGCACTTTTATCTTGATTGTACTTATTACACTTATTGTTTTACACTATATACGCTTTATATTTTATACCCTTTATATTTTAACTTATTTTAATCTTCCTCCCAGTGTTTCCCCTCCTGGGGCCCCCTGCATCAGGGGTGGTGGTCGGCTGTGGCTACTTGGGTGCCCCCCGGGTAGCGCTTGGGTGGAGGTGGGGGTACCAGCCCTCCCCGTCTGGACGCCCTGGGTCAGTGCCTTGGCTGCTGCTGCTGATGCCGATGCAGATGGCTCCCATGATGGTGTTTCCTGGCTCATCTGTGCTCAGCCTGCGGTTTTTGTAGCTTTTAAGTGTGTGTGTGTGTGTGTGTATAGTTGATGGGTTGGGTTGGGAGGGGGGTTTAGTTGCGATGATGATTTTATTTTTGTTTTTTGTATGGGGGGTTGGGGGCTTTTGGGGTCATTTTAAATCTATAAAGCACTTTGAGAAACTCTGTTTGAAAAGTGCTTTATAAATAAAGTTTGATTGATTGATTGATTCAAGTTCTGCCTTCTCTTTCACTCTTGCTATGATGCTGATTGTGTATTTACTTAAATGTGCTTGTCCAGCTCCACTGTGTGTCGCTCAATACAACGTCTGTTCAGAAACTTGCCTAAGAACTTGGTTTTGCTGCGCTTAATATCACAATAATAATACATTTACATAATTTAATGAAAAAAATACACTGAAACGGTACGCAAATGGACCAAACTGAACAAGCTGAACGCTTCAACACATCCCTGTGAACTGTTACACCCCTTATTGTCATGTTTGGTAGTTTAGACTTAGATGCAGATGAGAAGGTTTCAAGTGAAGGTATATTTTAATAAATGTTGTGGCAAAATAGAGCAAAGGAAGGCAGGATGACTGGAGACTAACATGGGGAAGTAACGAAACAAACTGGCCGGCTGGTCCGATGTAGAGGCTGGCTGGTCCGATGTAGAGGCTGGCTGGTCTGATGCAGAGGCCGGCTGGTCTAATGCAGAGGCCGGCTGGTCTGATACTGGTCTTGCAGGTGGCGAAGCATAGAGGACTCTCTGCGAAGCGCTGAAAAACCCCAGTGAGATGTGGTGGCACAGGAGACCTACAAAGTGGCAGCGATGTAGAGGACCCTCTGAAGGAAAGCGTAGAGGAGCCTCCGGAAGGAGGCGTGTCTTCACAGATACTCTCAGGCACGACAACGAGCGTTGCAGCCTTCTGCTGGCAGCCGCTGGAGGAGTTTGCTGGCTCAGACCCAATGGAGGAGTCCGCTGTTTGGACTGGCTGGAGGAGTTTGCTGCCTCAGACACAAGGGAGGAGTCCACTGGCTCAGGCCCACTAGAGGAGTCAAGCAGGCTGAAACTGGTTGTGATGGCTGGAGACAGGCTGCTGAGGAAGGTTTCGGTGTCTGAGAGACTTCTGCAGACTACTGCGGTAGTTGAGAGCAAGCTGAGACCGGCTGAAGTGGATGAGATGAGGTTGGCTGGGAGCAGGCTAAGGCTGGAACCACGGAGGGAGACCAACTGTCTTGTTTGGTAATGCTGCTCAAACTGGGTGGTAAACTCCGTCTAAGCATAAATACCGGCAACATTTCTGTCTCATGTTACTGAGTTTAGTAAACAGAGAAAGTGTGAGAGTAGTGTGGCAGTTAGCAAATCAGTGGACATACATTTGCATGTTATTAATCCAATTGAGCAAGCCCCCATATCTTGTTGAGGCTTCACATCCACTCCCACACTGAACTGGCAAAAACTGAACTAGATTGGGGTTTTTAAAGAAACAGACTCCGACAGCATTCTTTCATACCAGAGAACACTGAAAAATTAATAAAAACACCAGTAAATCAGAACTTTAATAAATGTTATGGCAAAGAGCACTTACAAAATGGAGCAAAGGAAGGCAGGATGATACCCGGTATTTCAATGATGTCGCAGCCGCTTCTATTGCAGTTGTAGTCTGCGTAGGTTGAGGAGAGGGAGCCTGTGGAGGCTGAGCTTAGTCCAACTGGTAATTTTCTTGTGCAATCCGGAAACACGCAATCGCGATCAATGTTAATGTCTGCAGTAGCAAGTTCTGTTTAGCCGACCGCCATAGAGCACAGAATGAACGGCCTGCTCAGACTGCAACTGGGATGGAGCATGTCAGTGATGTCATTGTAATCATGCAATGGTGTAGTTGTATTTTTGCCTCTAGATATCCCCAGAGCCGAAATAATGAGCACTTCCGCTGAACTCAGAGGGGTAGAAGTACTAACGTTTAATAACAAAACATTGGTTAAATGAAGGCATTTACGGGCAGATAATGGCTTATTACCGGCGGCAACCTCCTGCCCTCATTGAATCCCATTATATGGATATACGCTGATCGCAAGTGTAATAAACTCCTCCTAAACGACTCCAAGTAGCCCCAAACATTTTTGGGCAAGTAAGTGAACATAATATTTGCTAAAAAATAAGGTCCAGGTTTCAAAAAACTGAACTTTCCCTTTAATTATGCTGTTTGTTTGTTAGAGAACAGCTGTATTTATAGGGCTATTAAAATAGACAGCTGGCTGGATTTTAGTCACGAATTTGGGGAACTTTGAGGGCAACTGGGGTGATAACAGACACACACTTATCCTTTCCCTTTACTAGCATTACTACTTTGTGATAAAGGATTAAATCCTAATATATTAAATTGAAGTTTGTGGTTGTAACATGACAAAAGCTCAAGGGACGTAATACTTGTGCATGGCGCTCTATCTTCTATCAGTCTTTTTTACATAAATATAGATTACAACTTGGTTGTTATGGAACTTCTGCCACTGCAGATTAGAAAGGCTTCTTCACTCTCCATTTTTAAATTTATTCTTATGCTCATCTTCTTTGGCTTTTGACTCAACAAGAGAGCTTTTATGATTGTAATAGTTTTATGTTATTTATACATATTTTATATGTATTTTTATCCCTGCGATGCACTGGAGACCTGTCCAGGGTGTACCCCGCCTCTCGCCTGTTGACAGCTGGAGATAGGCACCAGCCCCCTGCGACCCCTTAAGGGTTTAATTAAAGGGTCCTGATGTTTTTAAGTGGTTTCTAAATAAGATTGGCTTGGCAAATTAATATCAAATCAAATCAAACTTTATCTATAAAGCGCTTTTCAAACAAAGAAAGTTACTCAAAGTGCTTTACAGATTTAAAATAACCCCACAACCCCCCCCCCCCTTCAAAAATAAAATCATCAATGCAAATACAACCCCCTCCCAACCCAATCCATCAGCCATACTCACTCACACACCAGATGAGCCAGGAAATGCCATCATGGGAGCCATCTGCATCAGCAGCAGCAGATCAACAGCAGCAGCCAAGGCTCCGACCCAGGGCGCCCAGAGGAGGGAGGGCTGGTACCCCCACCTCCACCCAAGCGCTACTTGGCGGGCACCCAGGCAGCCACAGCCGACCACCGCCCCCGATGCAGGGGCCCCCCCCAGAGAGGAAACACTGGCGAGAAAGATTAAAATACATTAAAATATAAAGTTAATAAAATATAAAGTATATAAAGTATAAAACAATGAGTGTAAAACAAATAATAAAAATGCAAAGCAGATTAATAAATAAACAGTTAAAAGCTAAACTAAAAATTAAATCAGGTAAAACATGCTGAGCGATTAAAAATATATTAATAATAATTAGTTAAAGGCTAAGCTAAAAAGGTGTGTCTTGAGCCTGCTCTTAAAAACATTAACGTTCTCTGCGGCCCTGAGATCCTCTGGCAGCCTGTTCCAGAGGTGAGGGCCATAATATTGGAAAGACGCCTCACCATGAGTCTGTGTCCTGACTTTGGGGATGACAAGGAGACGGCTGCCAGAGGAGCGCAGAGACCGCGAGGGTTCATACGGTAAAAGCATTTCTGACAGATACGAAGGCCCAAGACCATTAAGACACTTAAAAACCATTAAAAGAACCTTAAAATTGATCCTAAAACATACGGGGAGCCAATGCAGTGATTCTAATACCGGTGTAATGTGCTCCCGCCTCCTAGTCTTCATCAGGACACGAGCTGCTGAATTCTGTAAAAGCTGTAAACCTGAGGTAGTCTTTTTGGGAAGACCAGAAAGCAGGGCATTACAATAATCAATTCTACTGGTGATAAAAGCATGCATTAGCGTCTCCGTATTGGCCCGAGAGAGAATGGGGCGGACTCTGGCAATGTTCTTTAGGTGATAAAAACTCAAAAATCACACCCAGGTTCTTCAGTTGTAAAGAAGAATTAAAAGACAATGATTGTAGTTTTGGTAAAAGTTTTTCTCTCTGAGCCTCAGGACCGATAACTAAAACCTAAGTTTTGTCCTGGTCGAGCTGGAGGAAGTTTTCTGCCATCCAGGATTTAATGCCTAAAATGCAGTTAAAAAGTGCATCCATTGTCCGTGTGTCATCAGGAGACATGGAGATGTCTCCTGAACTAAGAGTAATAATGTTACTCTTTGTTAATCAATATTTGTTACCCCTTTCTCGGGAATACAGAAGTTAGTAATTCAGCTGCTTTAAACTATTTTTATTTTACCAGGTTTTTCATTACTTCTATTTCATAATTTCTCCCCGAGCTCATTACCCCATACATAGGCCCAAATTCTGATCCAGAAAATTGACAGACAATGTTTCCCATCCATGTACAGGTCCCTGTGACCTTGGTGGACAGTTGGAAGATATTTGAAGATATAGCCGTTTCTATCCTCTCAATATTCTTTTTAATAGAGCACCTTTTATTGGGTGAACTGCAGTTTTATTGCTTATAGGCTTTACACTGACACAAAGAGACAGAGAGACTGGCAGGAAAAACTGAAATTGGGGTATAGAATGCAGAAAATAAGAGACAGTCCTACATCGAAAAAGCAAATTTACTTTTCCATAAACATATATCTGAAGGATATACAGGAAATATTGCACAGACTACAGTGTAATTTATAGGAATAGGCAAACAGAGAGTTCAGATTATATATGTTTATCCATTGCTATAGTTGTCGCTTAATTAGTACAAGCTCATAACCAGGATGTGGGAAATGTTGCAGAAATTTTACTTTAAATTATAAAGAGAAGTGCCTAGTGTTTAAATACTGTATATATTGACATCTTCAATTCTGTGAAAAAAGTATATCACCCTTTCAAATTTCTTCTCAGTTTTTCCTCTTTTGACACATCTAAATAGCTCAGACAATCAAACTAGTGTAAATATTAGAGTAATATAGCCTGAGCAAATACAAATGGTGTTTGAAGCATTTAATTTCATTCAAGGGTTAAAATCTATGTAAAAAAGTAATTTCCACATAAAACCTAAGAACTGGTTATGCCACTATTAGTGGCAACATCCTAGACCAAACGGTAGAAGTAACTGGGAGTGAGTCCTGCAGGAGTTTTGGGTCACTCTTCTTTGCAGAACTGTTACTGTATATTTCAGCCACACTGGAGGGTTTCCAAGCATGAATGGCATGTTTATGGCTACATCACGGTATCACAATTGGATTTAGTTTTACTGAGAACTGAACTATATTGTCTAACATATTAGGTTGATGGAGAGAATAGTATTTTCTAAACCCATGAAATGACTAGTAAGAGTTTCTAATTACAAAAAAAGGCATTTAAATGAGAAGACCATGTTTCGATTATTCTCAATATCACAGAACATTAATGGGTTGTGTGAACAGTAGCTGTGAAGTGTAAAAGTTCTTTCCATCTCACCACAGTTACTCTAATTGATTTCTTTTGTTAATAATTCAAGCGCTTTCTGCTTCCAACTTAAAATTCAAAAAACATTATCACCACTTAGAAAAATATTTTCTTTTACCAAACAGCTAGCCAATGTGTGTATAAAAATGAAAGTATTAAAATCCTAAATCTTTATTTTTCATATTATTTATTTGTTTGTTTTTTATGGCTATAATTTTCTTAAAACTTCTAGCACTGAGAAATTAAAAGAAAGAAACCCCTTGTTTGACTAAGGCAGTCTAAATCCCAGCTTCAAAGTTACCAACCAGAAAGCTCAATTAATTTTTTAATGTTGCGAGCTTCTGTGAAAGCCTATTAATGTAGATTATTTGTGTTCTTTTTTCCCATTCCCCATCCCTTTCCCCTCTTCTCTAGCTTGTTTTTCTAATCTCTAGTTGTTCCTGTCTTCATATATGTACTATGTAAAAGGAGAACCAGAGCAAGCCTCATTGTTTCTCCTTTCTTGTTTGTGATTATTTAGGCTCATTCTCTCAAGTGTTTGTTTGATAATTGAAAATGCTTGTGGGTTGTTCTCTTGTGCCTAAAACCTAAAATTCCAGATCATACTTTAATCTAATCAACAACATTTCTTCAAGCTTTGTAAACCTCTGAAACAGACATGAAATAGGGGCGTTAAAGCTGACTCAAGTTGACCATGAGTCACATTGAGGGGCTATAACAAAGTCATTATAATATTTGGATTTGAAGCATTTGGAAAGTAAAACGATAGTCTTGCAAGGTAATATTTAGTTTACAAATCTCACTGACACTACTTTTTTGGGGTATTCTCTTATCAGTGGTACTGAGTTGTTGGGCACACCCTTTTGGGTTTGCAAACCCAGCTGCATGTTCCAAAGGCACTCTCAAACCATAAGCTTGTTGGAGTGACTTGTGTGATGTGAAAGAAAATGAGCTGTAAAAGTATGTTGTTTTTCTCTTTTTGTCTGAATGATCCTAAAGTAAATACAATTTGAAAGCAGGTTTAGATACAACAAGCTAAACAACAAATTTTAACTTATCTTTTTGTACCCCAGGAAACTAAACTTTTAGGAATAATAATTTGCAGATCTTCAGATTTAATCAGCACAGCTTATGTAACCCCTGGACTATTAAGGTTCAAGATCTAAGATAAACAGCAAAGAACAGAACACTTTTATTTTTCATCAAACACTGTTGAATGAAAAAATAGCACTATTAGAGTTAAAGTGAAAATAAATCACCACAGGTTTTACAAACATGAGGGTGCATGCTTTTATAAGACATATAATAAATACAATACAATGCAATGTGGTAACTAAATAATTGTAGATGTCAGGTTGTATGTTCAAAGTGGGCATGGCATCTAATAAAAAACATAAGGATAACATGTCTCTATAACACAAGAAATGATATTGTGTGTAGGGTATTTTATGAATATCTTGTAATATCACTAATATGCTCTTGTGCATGTAATGTCTCTTGGTACCAATTTAACCATTCAACCCACAATTATTTTTTCATATATTTTTCTGAATCAAATTTTGTTTCATTTTAAATTAACTTTAATAGGCTTCAGACATATTTTTTCTCTCAATTTATTATTGGGACATTAGAGAGGTTGTTGTTACACTTACTTGTTGATATACTTTTTTTGAACATCAAGGCTGTAGCTGTGGGGGCAAGTGTTAGCAGCACTATTTCCTATTATCTGTAAAAACCCTTGCTAGAATGTAATACAAAATTTCAATTCAATTTAGTTAATTTATAGAGCACCTATTCATAACAGATATCATCTCAAGGGACTTTACAAAAAAGTAATTTTAATTCAATCATACACACATTACAATTAGACAAAAGAGGGTTTTTTTCTAAGTTGCTATCGTATATTACCAATTCTGTTGGATGTTTGTGGAATCACTTAATTTTTCATTAATTCATTCTTCATTAAATACGCCCGTTCTTAAGATGTTCTTTATTCTATAGTGAGAATTAGTGTCCAGCTACAAACTTTAAAATGCAGTATTTTCTGGTTAATTCAAGTTTGCCACCAGGTGTGGGATAATTCTTAAAGATATAAGATGTGGCATAACAAAGTCCTTAATAGAAATGGCTTTGGAATGTTTTTTGAAATGGTCTTGACAGATTTATCTTAAGTTTGCACCTATTTAGGTACAGGTTTTATATATTTTTTATACAATAAAACAATGCTAAAATACCACAACACTCGTCGAGATGATAATAATTAAGATGTTGTTACAAGAAGTTTAAAGTGGTTGTTGTTTCTGGTTGGTAATTTGGATAATCATTACCCATATACTAACAATTTTATGATTAAAATTACAGTGTAACTTCAAGGTGGCCTTCAACCCTGACCTTGAACTGATAAATATGTGGTTTTATTTTTTGTACCTATTTATTTGCTCACACTGAGGCTCCAGAGCAGAGAAAATACAAAGAAATTGATAAAACTATCCCCCAAAAACATAAAAAACTCTACTGTTAAATCATGACTGCAAGGTTTTGCTTCCACTATCTAATCTATATACTTGTAAAGACAGACACATACACACTATACTGCATATATTGCATATGAGAGAATATAGTACAGGGAAGAAGTCTTTCTGTTGCTCAGAAATATTTTTTTAGTTTAGTTTATTTCAAGCTACAGGAAGTAGGAAGGTGGAGGAAAATGTCTGGTCCAATGAAAGTTGGTATTGCTCAGTGCACTGCCATTTGTTAAGCTAACTAATAGCAGACCGTTGGCCCTATAAATCACAGAAACAGAGATAAAAATGAAACCATCAGCAAGATGGAGAGGAGAGCACCATGCCAGAACATAATTTTAATATTGTTGTATGTGTGTGGGTCTTATGGGAGAATTTCTGCTTTGATGGCTGTGTATGAATGTTCATATTTCTAAAGATGCATGGCTTTCGCTGGTTTTCTCAGCCTTGTATGTCTTTTCCTGGAGAAATACATAATCAGATAGAATGCTTACATAATTTGAACAAAAGATGTTGATTGTTTTATGTTGACTGATATCCCAACACAGTAGTGGTTTTGTGGAGTTTTACAATAAAAGGTGACAAACTATTTCCAAATAAACTCAGAGGGGTACAGTGCTAGGTCTTAGTACTCATCAAAAAGGTTCTACCCTTCTGTGCAGCTATTTTAACCTTCACTTGTATTTTTGGTCATTCATCTTTTGTGACGTAACCAGTTCTTTAGAGTAGAAGGCCTCCTTTCCATGACCCTAACCCTTTTAGCATTTTTTTATTATTTTTATTTCCTAATCTGACTCAGAAATGGGAAAGTACTTTGTAATATTTTGAAGTCAAATGTGTCACCCATGTTTGCACTTTAGCCCTGTACATTAAGAAATTTAAACTCATTAAGATACTAAAGACAAAATAAAACTTGATTTACTCTGATTGCGAAATGTTCTTTTTCAGTCATACTTAATAAAACAAAAAAAGCTATATTCTAATTTATTCAACGCTATACTTTTGTAGCATACTTTAAGCCAGTCTTCAAAATTAAATATTAAAAACAACTCTTTTCACAATAATTTGACACAGATTGTGAGAAAATTGTATTAATGATTAAAAAAAAGTTGTATGTGTAACTACAGTTATAGCATGTTGTTGGGTTTGTCTCATGAAGACAGTATTTTTCCATACAAATGTGAATACAGCACAGATTCTTTTATCTAAAGAATAAAGCTTGATGAAAATTAAAATGTTTTAATATGAATGTTTTAAGCAGGTAAGGGGCTGGTTTGCCTTTTTAGACTCTGTCCTGCATATATTAATTATTTCTTATTATGTCCCTTGGCCTTTAGAAGCAATATAAGTTTTTGTAAATTAAGGAGGGCCACCGCAATCACCCATACATGTTGTCTATGTGTAACTGCTTCTTTTTCACCATATTCTCCCTTTTTAACACTTGGCATCCTTTCTTTCTGAGCACTCTTCTGGGCATCTGTTTCAGCTGAATTATTCTATACATTGCTCTTCTTTGTCATCTTCCATTGCTCTTAAAACTCTTGCATTTACAATTTCTCTGTTTCAAATGTTTTCTTTTATTGCACTACCCTTACATGAAAGCAGAATATAATAGAATCATTTTGTGTGTTTAGCTCATCACAGAATAAAATGTGCGTGCATGTTTTTGTTTTCTTCAGTGTGGCCTGTGATGGGGTCATGTCTTCCAGCTCTTTGAACCTCTTTGCTTCCCTTTCTTTTAAGGAGAAAAATGTATAAAGCACACAGTAGTGTGTTTGAATAAATTAATTTGCTGGGGGAGTAAAGGTACGTAGGAGAATGGGATGCATAACACTAAGCTAGTGTTGCTGTTAAACAAAAAGCATGTACTTTGAAGTCAGGCAGTTTTCCCTAAATGTATTTTATTCTTTGATAAAGCCGTTCCAAGTAAAGTAAACTCACTTTTTTCAAAGTTCTCCACAAGTGTTTTTGTTGACAAATGGAGAACACACATTAAAGCGTGATTACTGTTTGCTTTTACACTTATCTTTTCTTTGTGCTTTTGTTCGCTTTCTCCTTCAGTCTCAGTATGTCAGCAATAACTGCAAATACAAAAAAGCTTGAAAGAAAACACCATGCTTCTGCTTGGGTTTTTTTTTTTTTTTTCTTGATGAATTGAAAGGAAAAATTCTTGTGTTGTTCGCTTGCTGATGCAATTTTAATGTACATGTAATATTTCAGTCCAACCTACAGTATTAGGAAATGATGCTGCTTGTGAAAGCCAAAGTGATACAGTTCAGTTTGGTGTATTCTACTTGTTGTTATTAAAGTTGAAAACTCTAATCCAAATCTGGTGAACTTTTTCTATACTCTTGAAAACCGATGGTTGTGCGTTTTTCATTGTGAGGGCTCATTGTAAGGTTCTACAATACTGAAAAAGGTTATTTATTAAAAGTTCTTTACATGTCTGAATAAGCATAAAAAAACACCTCCAGCTGTTTGATTTACTTTTTGGACCTATAAGGACTACAGGCTGTGGGCTAAAAAAAAATACGACTAGTAAGGGGTCACTTTTCTCTAGCAAAATTAACTTAATTCATTTCTATCTGTGTTTTCCCTTCTCATCTCACTAACCTACAGAAAATATGTCCTCATAATCCCCATAAATGCACTACATAGCACCTTCGCTATTCCAGCCTCTAACAAGTTAGTCACTATTGGTTCTGCTATGTTGACAACAAAGCAAGGTTTTTAGCGTACTTGAAAACCATCAGCCTCAAGGAAGCCATCCTGGGAAGTGAACTAGCAATGGGAATTAGCGCACAAGAAGCCGCAGAGTTCGGTAGGAAAAATGAACTGCCGTATGCAGAACTGTGTGGTTGCCTAGATGATAAAACACTAACTTTAATCCTTTATGAGGCACCGGATGATGGCAAGAAGAGCCTAGAAATGTTGAGGCGCAGTTTTGAGTCAGAAGAAAAGCCGCGAATCGTCGGGTTGTACACAGAGTTAACCAATGTGCAAATGGCTAATGGTGAAGAGGTAACGGACTACCTAGTAAGTGTTGAAAAGATAGTGGCCGCTTTAAACCGAGCTAAAGAGATTCTCAGTGATGCACTCTTGGTAGCGATGGTACTCAAAGGACTCACGGATGAATATAATCCGTTTTCTGTGCATGTTACTCAGACCAGAGAGAGGCTAACTTTTGCCGAGTTCAAAGCCAGGCTAAGAAGTTTCGAGTGCACACTCCGATACCGAGGCAAACCCCGCACAGATTAAATAATAACAGCGAGCTACAAGGCGTCCAAACCAAGTTTTAAAGAAGAAAAGAGATATTTTAATGGAGAGTGCTTCATGTGTGAAAAAACGTGACATAAAGCCAGAGACTGCAGAAGCAGGGAAAAGAAATCACTGCGAAAAGTGATCAGCACGCACACCAGCAACAAGGTGGCTACCATCATGGACACCGGACAGGTCATTTACAGCGATGAAGACAAACACAAGCTCACGAAGGAAGAGGAAGCGTATGTGTTGCGGCTGAGCGAGTGGAAGACCCACGGCGAAGAGCAGCAAGGCCTACTGGTGGAGAGCGGAGCATCAGCCCACATCATAACCGAAGAGGGAGCCTTCACCAGATTCGACGAGACGTTTCAACGCAAGAACCACATCATGCAGCTGGCAGACGGGACCCGGATCACCGATACATCGTCCAGAGATGGTGATTCCTTTTCCTTTGGAAAACGGGCGACCTACATCTGTGATGTCAACATCACCATCTTTGAAGTCCATTATGTCATTCAGTCCATCACAGTGTTTGCTAGTTATCATTAAGATATATTTTGAATTTTTTTGTTCTCTTGTGCCTAAAACCTAAAATTCTAGATCATACTTTAATCTAATCAACAACATTTCTTCAAGCTTTGTAAACCTCTGAAACAGACATGAAATAGGGGCGTTAAAGCTAACTCAAGTTGACCATGAGTCACATTGAGGGGTTATAACAAAGTCATTATAATATTTGGATTTGAAGCATTTGGAAAGTAAAACGATAGTCTTGCAAGGTAATATTTAGTTTACAAATCTCACTGACACTACTTTTTTGGGGTATTCTCTTATCAGTGGTACTGAGTTGTTGGGCACACCCTTTTGGGTTTGCAAACCCAGCTGCATGTTCCAAAGGCACTCTCAAACCATAAGCTTGTTGGAGTGACTTGTGTGATGTGAAAGAAAATGAGCTGTAAAAGTATGTTGTTTTTCTCTTTTTGTCTGAATGATCCTAAAGTAAATAGAATTTGAAAGCAGGTTTAGATACAACAAGCTAAACAACAAATTTTAACTTATCTTTTTGTACCCCAGGAAACTAAACTTTTAGGAATAATAATTTGCAGATCTTCAGATTTAATCAGCACAGCTTATGTAACCCCTGGACTATTAAGGTTCAAGATCTAAGATAAACAGCAAAGAACAGAACACTTTTATTTTTCATCAAACACTGTTGAATGAAAAAATAGCACTATTAGGGTTAAAGTGAAAATAAATCACCACAGGATTTACAAACATGAGGGTGCATGCTTTTATAAGACATACACTACCGTTCAAAAGTTTGGGGTCACATTGAAATGTCCTTATTTTTGAAGGAAAAGCACTGTACTTTTCAATGAAGATAACTTTAAACTAGTCTTAACTTTAAAGAAACACACGCTATACATTGCTAATGTGGTAAATGACTATTCTAGCTGCAAATGTCTGGTTTTTGGTGCAATATCTACATAGGTGTATAGAGGCCCATTTCCAGCAACTATCACTCCAGTGTTCTAATGGTACAATGTGTTTGCTCATTGGCTCAGAAGGCTAATTGATGATTAGAAAACCCTTGTGCAATCATGTTCACACATCTGAAAACAGTTTAGCTCGGTACAGAAGCTACAAAACTGACCTTCCTTTGAGCAGATTGAGTTTCTGGAGCATCACATTTGTGGGGTCAATTAAACACTCAAAATGGCCAGAAAAAGAGAACTTTCATCTGAAACTCGACAGTCTATTCTTGTTCCTACAATGGTGTGTACTACTCCCTTCAGAGGACAGCACAAACAGGCTCTAACCAGAGTAGAAAAAGAAGTGGGAGGCCGCGTTGCACAACTGAGGAAGAAGATAAGTACATTAGAGTCTCTAGTTTGAGAAACAGACGCCTCACAGGTCCCCAACTGGCATCTTCATTAAATAGTACCCGCAAAACACCAGTGTCAACATCTACAGTGAAGAGGCGGCTGCGGGATTCTGGGCTTCAGGGCAGAGTGGCAAAGAAAAAGCCATATCTGAGACTGGCCAATAAAAGAAAAAGATTAAGATGGGCAAAAGAACACAGACATTGGACAGAGGAAGACTGGAAAAAAGTGCTGTGGACGGATGAATCCAAGTTTGAGGTGTTTGGATCACAAAGAAGAACGTTTGTGAGACGCAGAACAACTGAAAAGATGCTGGAAGAATGCCTGACGCCATCTGTTAAGCATGGTGGAGGTAATGTGATGGTCTGGGGTTGCTTTGGTGCTGGTAAGGTGGGAGATTTGTACAGGGTAAAAGGGATTCTGAATAAGGAAGGCTATCACTCCATTTCGCAACGCCATGCCATACCCAGTGGACAGCGCTTGATTGGAGCCAATTTCATCCTACAACAGGACAATGACCCAAAACACACCTCGAAATTGTGCAAGAACTATTTAGAGAAGAAGCAGGCAGCTGGTATTCTATCGGTAATGGAGTGGCCAGCGCAGTCACCAGATTTGAACCCCGTTGAGCTGTTGTGGGAGCAGCTTGACCGTATGGTACGCAAGAAGTGCCCATCCAACCAATCCAAATTGTGGGAGCTGCTTCTAGAAGCGTGGGGTGCAATTTCTCCAGATTACCTCAACAAATTAACAGCTAGAATGCCAAAGGTCTGAAATGCTGTAATTGCTGCAAATGGAGGATTCTTTGATGAAAGCAAAGTTTGATGTAAAAACAATCTTATTTCAAATAAAAATCATTATTTCTAACCTTGTCAATGTCTTGACTCTATTTTTTATTCATTTCACAATGTATGGTGGTGAATAAGTGTGACTTTTCATGGAAAACACAAAATTGTTTGGGTGACCCCAAACTTTTGAACGGTAGTGTATAATAAATACAATACAATGCAATGTGGTAACTAAATAATTGTAGATGTCAGGTTGTATGTTCAAAGTGGGCATGGCATCTAATAAAAAAACATAAGGATAACATGTCTCTATAACACAAGAAATGATATTGTGTGTAGGGTATTTTATGAATATCTTGTAATATCACTAATATGCTCTTCTGCATGTAATGTCTCTTGGTACCAATTTAACCATTCAACCCACAATTATTTTTTCATATATTTTTCTGAATCCAATTTTGTTTCATTTTAAATTAACTTTAATAGGCTTCAGACATATTTTTTCTCTCAATTTATTATTGGGACATTAGAGAGGTTGTTGTTACACTTACTTGTTGATATACTTTTTTTGAACATCAAGGCTGTAGCTGTGGGGGCAAGTGTTAGCAGCACTATTTCCTATTATCTGTAAAAACCCTTGCTAGAATGTAATACAAAATTTCAATGCCTTTTTAGTCATTTCTAATTTAGCAAATTTCTTTTTTAAACATAATTGTCTTTAATAAATTATTGTCCTTTCTGCTTTGAAATAGTTGTTTAAACCAATAAATATGGTTGTTCTTTGTTGCCAATTTAAGTTAATTTGACCTCATTCCAATTCCCCAAAACAAACCTACGTTCTTAACCATATACATATTGACACTAAACTGATACCAGACCATAGCAAACTTTTATTGTTATAGCTCATTTAAAACAACATAGTGCTCCACAGCAAACATACCTGATATTGCTGCATTAGAATTGTATTAGTTCTTGTTTTTTGTCTTAGTTGTTTGTTTCTATCATTATCATTATTATTTTTTAGTTTAGTTTTCATATTGTTGTTTTCCCTTTGACTCAAGGATTAAGTTATAAACTACAAGCCTAGTTACAGAGTTTGTTGACTGAATTTTAACTGGAAATTGAAATATTTTGTTGATAAGTTATTGTACTTTGAAGATAAGTTGTCTATATCTATATTACTTGCACAAGAGAAGGTTGAAAACTCAGGTAATTTAATTCTGGAAATGTCAGGGTATAGACAAGAAAAATGTGTAGGAACCCTTTTCTATAGCTTGAACTACTAAAGAAACCTTCACAGTGAATGTAAATAAGCACACACTTAATCACTATTATACCTCCAAAGTAGTCATTGACAACCACCCAACACAAAGCAGTGCACAACTATATATTGCTTAATTCAAACTTATGAACAAAACATATTTATTTTATGATTTAAAAAGATGAATGTTCTCCTCATTTATTACCTCCTGTAATCCTGTCTCTGTGCTTTATCTTTCTTATCATTCATCCACAAAACTTCTAGCAGTAGGCTCAGATCCTGATATCCTTAAAAAGTATCTGAAATTTGGAGCAAAGACTTAAATACAGACTGTACAGACACACACCTAAAACAATTGACTCCATTACTTAACTTTGAATTAGTTTCCTGAAGGTGTCTTAAGTCTGTGATCTTCTTTGCTTGTCAAAACTATTTATTATCTTATATCGTGCTTCTAGCCTCATTCTTTCCTCTCTTTGCTTTCGTGTCTACTTCTTTTTCTTAAGTCATGTTATTAAGATTTAAGTCCCACTAACTTGATCCTTTCATTTCCAGAATGCACTTTAATGCCTATGAATTTAAGATTTGATCACCTAAAGAATTTGCCCTCATTCAGTTACATTTTTTAAGAACAGAGCACTATGTTATGTCTTAAAGAAGGTTATTGTCTATCTGGCTATATGGGGAATATTAATTTATGAATTTATGAATTATTTATTTAATTATTCCTTTAAATGATTAATGTTGGGGCACCAACCGGGAATTAACCCGGTAAATATATGTATTCCTCAGAATTAACTCTATTGTCAACTAGCATATTGCTATGATTAACAGATATGATTTGTCTGAAGAGTGAGCCCTTTGCAATTAATCAAACGCACTCAATAAAAGAAGTAAGGAGATTTGGTTCAGTTTAACAACTTTAATAACTAATATGGTCCACACAAAACAACAACTGATTTCACTCTCGGCTAATTAGGGCTAAGCTAAATGGCTAGGCTACATGGTACGTAAACAACACTACAAACATTGGGGGTCACCCGGGGAATTTCCTTAACGCGTCTACGCACTTACGCACCCGCATGTGTACGCGGCGTACGCATGTGGACGAGCTGATCAGACTGTGGGGGTTTTATGGATCAAGGCAATCTTTGAAACAAAGAGACCGCCTGGTTCTTATCACTAATTTAGCTTTTGGCTTACAAAGAACTATGAATTGAAACAAAGTGTATGGCCAGTATAAGTTTGCAATGCTCATCTCTTGGAAATTCTCCGGTTTGTGGCTTAAAACAGAGATCACAGCAAATCAAACACAATCACACACTGCTTGCTTACTAATAAAGGAAACACAGTAACTTCAACACAACACTAATTCACAAAGAGTTCAAGGAAGCATGCATGCATAGAAATCTTCTAGATTTGCTCCAAACCCAGATTAAATTTAAAAAAAAATAACGGAATTATTTTACTTTGGAGTCTGTGTTGATGGATTTCAGAGGAAAAAGGGGTAAGTCAGTTTCGAGTACGATGGAAAAACACGGAAAAAGGGAAAAAGGTTAATCCACTCACTTGGATGAGGGAAGAAAAAAGAGATTGACTGGTGGCCAACCAGCTCGAATGAAGTTTAGCTAGCAATGAACGGCTTTTAACAGATACTTAGCGACCAAAGCGCGCATTAGAGAAATCTGGCAGTTTCTTCTCTTAAAGTATGGCTTCAGGTAGAACCAGAGAGAGATCATTCTCTTCCTGCTTGTTGATTTTAAATTTTCCGGTGGTCCACCTACGATCCAGGTGTCCAGTCAGGTTGGAGGAGGACTGAAATGAAGCTAATCGACAGGTGGAAGGACTTATTAGAATACGGCCCGAGAGAGAGAGAGAGAAAGAGAAAGAAAGAGCTCTCGCTTGACCAGAGGTGCAGCACCGTAAAGCTTGGTTTATGCTTGCCGCGTCCGCGAGGTCCGCACAGCTCCACCAGGCCAAATTATGTCATTTTAGCAACCACGCCTCTCCGCGCGGCCTCCTCCCGCCCCAAAATTTCTGCGCCGCGCACCTAGGACAATTTGTAACTACGCGGACGTCCCGCGCGGAAAAACATGGCGAACTGGCAAGAGCTCATATTGCCGGAGGTTCGTAAATAGACATCTTTATGATTCTGCCGATAGAGATCACTGTGATCAACTGTGTTTTAATGGAAGAGAGGACGGTCTCTTTTTTCCTAAGTAAACAGCATAAAAGTTCTGCTTTGTTTAAGCTCACGGGTATCACCATCTTGTAAACAACAGTGATTACTACTTCTACTATGGTGTAGTGTTGTATGCATGCCGTAGAGCCCTACGCCGCCCCCTACAGTCGTCAAGAATATTGGCTCTCAGCAGGGACAAGCCACAAAAAGTATAAACGCTGCAAGAAGGCGTCTCGGCCGGTTCCGCACGTCTCCTTTCCGCGCGGAATGTTCATGCGGCAAGCATAAACCAAGCTTAATCCGGCTGCAAGGTTTTTTGTTCAGAGCAACGTTCTGCTCTGATGACGGCAGGAAGCCAGCGCAATGGAGATGCTGTATTATTGTAGAACCTCTTTTATATCGTTTTCATATATTTGGGGCTAGACTGAACAACTATAACTACAATTCACTGGTTTAGTGTACAGAAAAAGCTCTGCGCTCTGACTTTGAAGGTTTATTCTGTAAACCTATGTTTAGTAATATATCTATATTCTTGCTAAAGCACTCAAGATGGATGCAAACTGCATTCCGTTGCTTAGTACTTGTGACGTATACAATAAAGTTGAATTCTATTATATTTTTAAAGCTGCCTACCTGATTCAGTCACTTTGGATTTGAGTTTGTATTGTTTATATTGTTTCAGTCTAATAGATTTCTGTTGTTGCTTTTATGTCACACTTAGTTGCTTCCAATCATGAAACAACATTTTTTAAACAGAGAAAAAAAGAGTAACTATGAAATGTAGTATTCCAATTATTACATCAAAGGAAAACAGTACTTCAATTCATAATTTGGCCCTAAACTGAATAATTTGTTGTGCTACAACTTGTGGTCACCAAGCCTGATCTGATATCTGGCAATGAGTCTTTTCTATTACAGTGAAGACATTGTATCCCATTCTGCTTTGTTATTTTTATTGTGTCACATTGGAAGATTTGAGCATGAGCCACCTACTTAAGATCATGTCACAAAAGCAAGTGAGGTATGCAAGGCTCCGGGAAAGGCAGTTCCATTTGTGGATAATGGGACATGCTTGGAAATGTCAGTTTCTAGACTTAGATGTTAGTGACGTTGCTTCAGATTTTGATTACTAAGGTCTATAAGTGTTATAGAATGATATGAAAGATCTAGAATACCACGGGAAAAAAAGCTTACAACAAAAAAGTGTGATTTGTGTATTCTCAATGTTGATATGGAGTTAACTTGTTGACTTAGGTTCGGGAGCAGGGACCACGTTTCAGATCCACTTCGTACCACTTCGTAATTAGTCTTAATCAACTCTTCCGGTACCCCGCACCTGTCCTACATCTCTAATCACATCACGATACACTTATAAGCTCTGCCCGCTCTTCATCCCTCGTTTGGCTCGATTGTTTCGCCCCTCCCTTCCCCTCCCTCTAGGTTCCGGGTACCTGCTGACCCGTCGCCGCTCTTTGCAGGGTCTTGCCGACCCGTCGCCGCTCTTTGCAGGGTCTTGCCGACCCGTCGCCGCTCTTTGCAGGGTCTTGCCGACCCGTCGCCGCTCTTTGCAGGGTCTTGCCGACCCGTCGCCGCTCTTTGCAGGGTCTTGCCGACCCGTTCCCTCTCTTTCGGGTAACTGCCGACCCGTTCCCTCTCTTTCGGGTAACTGCCGACCCGTTCCCTCTCTTTCGGGTAACTGCCGACCCGTTCCCTCTCTTTCGGGTAACTGCCGACCCGTTCCCTCTCTTTCGGGTAACTGCCGACCCGTTCCCTCTCTTCCGGGTAACTGCCGACCCGTTCCCTCTCTTCCGGGTAACTGCCGACCCGTTCCCTCTCTTCCGGGTAACTGCCGACCCGTTCCCTCTCTTCCGGGTAACTGCCGACCCGTTCCCTCTCTTCCGGGTAACTGCCGACCCGTTCCCTCTCTTCCGGGTAACTGCCGACCCGTTCCATCTCTTCCGGGTAACTGCCGACCCGTTCCATCTCTCCTGGGTAACTGCCGACCCGTTCCATCTCTTCCGGGTAACTGCCGACCCGTTCCCTCTCTTCCGGGTAACTGCCGACCCGTTCCCTCTCTTCCGGGTAACTGCCGACCCGTTCCCTCTCTTCCGGGTAACTGCCGACCCGTTCCATCTCTCCTGGGTAACTGCCGACCCGTTCCATCTCTCCTGGGTAACTGCCGACCCGCTCCTTCTCTCCTGGGTAACTGCCGACCCGCCCCTTCTACCCTTCCCCCTTTTTTCTCAGCAGCGTCCATCGGACACAGCCTCCACATTCTGTGCCCCTGTTCACTCCTCTACTAACTCTTCCAATCTCTCGTTTAGGTCCCGAGCCGTTCCCGCAGATGTTCCGTCGTGGGCTCGGACTGTTGGAGAACAAGCTCCATCCGGTCCGGCGTCCTGCTCAACTACAACGCCCCCTGCTTTCTGTCTCCTCAGACCCCCAGACGGTCGTGGCGGACGACCGCTTGTTCTGAGCCAGGTTCTGCCAGAGGTTTCTTCCCGCTAAAGGGGAGTTTTTCCTCTCCACAGTCGCTACATGCTTGCTCAGTACAAGGGATTGCTGAGGAACTGCTCAACCCCGCGTTGACGACTCGGTAATCTGCTGGGATTCCTTACTCAGACAAACTTTTATCTGATTGGATTGCAACGACCTCTCATAAAGGGCCTCGAGATGACTTTCTCTGTGCCTTGCACATTGTATAGGCTTTTGTCTGAGGGGGTTCTGAGCAGGCTCGGAAAGATGATTTCTCGAAGACTGCACCCCCACACTGAGTCTTCCCCTGGGTCTCCGATGTCCCTCCTCAGACTGTTCAATTCTCCATGCCTTCAATAAACTGTTAAAATTCTCAATCTGTGGCGTGGTCCCTGCTAGTGAACCAGGTAATTTGATCTGAATTGGAGATGTTCCCAATTTCACCCCAACCCATTCATCTCAAGCAGATTTTACTTTGAGCTGGCAACAGAACAAGTCAACCAAACTGGATGGAATTATTTAGAATAGCCTACTTTCTCTTTCCTCTGAGGCAGAGGTCAGATAAAAGTGAATACCCAGGATACTTTTAGCTACTTTTACCTTTGATGAATAACATTAAATTAATCTGCTGGAAAACACTTCCCTTACCAACAGTGTAGTGGCATACATATTGGGAGATCTATTTGAAACTGTCTCTGCATGCTACACCTGCAGAGTAATATTCACTTGTACTTCCCTGAGAAAGTTCGTCTAGTTGTGCTTAAAACACGTTGGGAATGCTGATATTGTGAAAGGCAACAAGGTTTAATAAATATTTAGAACGTGTTAGGGTGTTTGAGAGAACTTGCTCTTAGATCTGAGCTTTTTTTGGCCATTTGATGGAAGGATTAGGGTTACCGCTATCTCACAGAAGTGGCAGAATGAGCCTGATGGACGATGTCTATGACTCAAGAGAACAACACCGAAGGGAACTGAACGATTGACCATCTGGACACAAGCTGTGGTCTGAGCCGCCGCGGCTGCATCATGAAGGAGACTTGATGAAAAAACACCCATAAAAAAACAAATCCAGGACAAGCCCTGACAACCTCTCTATTATTGTTGTTTTTCTTTTTTTTCATTTATTGATTTTTACCTTTTTATATTTACTATATTGAAAATTGACTCATAGCTAGAAACATGGCAAGTTTGATAATTCAGTTCTATTAAATTGTCTTTTGTGACACTTTTTGTGACACTTTTCATTTATACTTCTCCATTGGTGTTTCAGTGTTGCCAAGTATTTCCACACTAGGACAGTAGGTGGTGCTGACCTTTTCTGGTGTCTGCTTACCATTGCTGTGTCATTTCTGGTTAACTAGAGTTTATTTTATTCTGCTTGTGAATGCATTCCCCCTCAAGAAACAATGGACGACAGAAAGTAAGTTTTAATTTTGCTAGAAAGCTTTTTACTAGAAGTGCATCTCATTGAAGTCTCTAGAAATACATGTAAACAAGAACAGCAGTTTTTTTGTTGTTCTCTGCCCCTCCTGATGTTCGCAATTCCCAAAGGACCATATGTGATAAACTGTCCTTTCAATGTAAAGTAAGTAGTGCCCAAACGCTGCATTGACTACTGATTACATCAGCTATAGAGCACTGTTCTGCTGAAATGATCTCTGGCTGTTGTTGAGCTGACCAATCACAGGCCTACGCTCTCTGTTGATGGAGACCAATAGTTGGAAAATTGGGCTCTACTCTGTCTGTTGTTGCGGAGATGACTGAGTGTCAGGGTCCTCGCTGGATAGGGGGTAGTGACCGTCGGATTGTCACGCTCCAGACGCGGACAGGCGATGCCTCAAGCAATGGTGGTGGAACGTTGAGGTCTTGGAGCTGAGACTATTGATGGAAGTTGAGATTTATAAAATCCTTAGTATGCACAGCTGCACACAATTACCACTTTATAAATCACATCCTTTCTAGAAATGTCGAGGTGATTTTGGATCATGTCCAGCTTCCTATGCATCCACATTTTGACATGAATCACATAACAAACCTTAAATATATTTAGCAATGAGAAAATGTGTAAAAAGGCAACAGTGCAGCACAAGCGATAACACAAACTATAAAGTTTGACTGAAAAGATGCTTGAAGCCCATCCATCCATCCATTTTCATCTGCTTCATCCAGGGTCAGATAGCAGGGGCAGCAGCTTAAGCAGAGAGACCCAGACTTCCCTCTCCCCAGCCAGCTGAGCCAGCTCCTTGGAAGGAATTCCAAGGCCTTCCCAGGCCAGCCGAAAAACATAGTCCCTCCAGCATGTCTTGGGTCTTCCTCTGGTTCTCCTCCTGGTGGGACATGCCCAGAACACCTCACAAGGGAGGCGTCCAGGAGGCATCTCTACCAGATGCCTGAGATACCTGAACTGCCTCCTCTCGAGCTTGGTTCACATTGCTGGCAGTAAGTTGGGCTCGCTTCTGGTGAAAGTTGAACTCTGTCAAGGCTGCCTTTTGTCACTGGTCCTATTCATAACCTTTATGGATAGGATTTTTCAGCGGAGCCAAGGTGTTGAGGGGATCAGTTTTTATTAATTTGATGGGTCTCTGCTTGTCACAGATAATGTGGTCCTGGTGGCTTCATCTGAACGTCATCAACATATTTCACTGAGGTGGTTCCGACCTGAGTTCAATGTGGCTGGGATGAGAATCAGCACCTCCAAATTCGAGATCATGGTCTTGAGGTTGAAGAAGGTAGGGTGCCTTCTCCGGGTCAGGGATGAGTTCTTTCGTCATGCCAAGGAGTTCAAATATCTGGGGATCTTGTTCACAAATGAGGGGGAAATGGAGCAGGAGATCGATAGGTGGATTGGTAAGGTGTCTGCAGTTATGCTGGCACTGTACCTGTCTGTCATAGAGAGAGAGAGAGTTGAGCCAAAAGGCAAAGGTCTCAATTTACCGGTCGATCTATGTTCCTACCCTCAACTAATGTCGCACACTCGGGGTGGTAACCGGAAGAACAAGATGACGGATACAAGCAGCTGAAATAAGTTTCTTCCATAGGGTGTGTGGGCTCTCGCGTAGGGTGAGAAGCTCAGCCATTCGGAGGGGCTCAGAGTAGAGTTGCTGTTCCTCCACATCGAGAGGATGTTTTAGGTCTACTTTTAAAAAGTATTTGTGGTAGAAATCTGGGTGTCTAAGAGGCCTCGGATGAGAGAATAAAACAATGTGTCAGCTATATTCGTACATTGTTTATTTTACGTGCACAAAGGGCCTCCTTCTGAGAACCCTGAAGCTTCAGCACAGATGCATGGCTATATATAGTAATCAGCCACACTGTATTGAATCAGCTTCTGACCGATCATTACATCATACAGATGATTTCATACATAATCAAACAGAAGAGGAATTGTCACTTCAGTAGTCAGCAGTAAACGATCAGGAGATAGTTTCACTGGACAATCAGAATATAGATAACGATAAGGGACACTTTGTATAATGCTGAGAAATACATTCACAGGAGCTGTCATAAGAGTAACACCAGATAATAACAAAGTTGTCATAAGTCAAGATGGGATGTTTACATACAATTGGTTATTGTTTGTACCTTAGAATCAGGACACCTATCTAAGAGCTGAGTAAGATAATTTAACCTTTCTAAATGTCCCAGCATTAATAATACAATTTTCCGTCACAGTATTATCTGTGCAAAAGTACTATTTGGGGGTCACAGTTGTGGAATCACAAATTAACGGAAGAGCTGTGAGTGGAACAGTGTTGTTACAGCGGTGTGGCTGACATAAAAAATAAGGTAGAGACAAAAAGGAAGATGGCATGCAATCGGCGTATTGTGTTTGCCAAAGGTAAAGAAACCCATGAGTGGTTCACAGCTGCAGGGGCACCAGGATGCACGCTTCTGGTGGGTCGATTGATCTAACAGCCAGTCCTCATCATGAGTAGAGAAAAGTGGTTTCTAAAGAAGCCTCTTATTAACAACTGGAATGCAAGTGTCTGATACAATTTTTACATCTGCGCCACCATTGGACTCTTGAGCAAAGGAGTCCATACTTATCTGACTACATTTTAGGCAGAGTGAAGTACGGTATATGAGCTGGGTTATACCCATAAATTTCAGTAAAAGAGTTATCAAAAATACCCGTAAACACATTGGGAAACCTTTACCAAGGAGATGAAGATCTTTAAGATGCAAATGGAGCATTACAGATTTCTATGGAATAAGGCTAAAACTTCATATAATTCATATCTGTAAGATGCCAACAAATGAATACTTCTTGCAAGACAGTATATCACTTTTGGCACTGGAAGGATAGTGATCCCCCAGAACAAGCTAAAGATTATTGCCAGGTAAAAATAAGTTTTTTGTTTTTTTACATGAAGCTGGTATTGCCATGTCTGGTAAGCATAAAATGATTGATGAATGAAGTTCTAAAAATCTTTATATAACATAATTCAAATGATGCATATCAGGTAAAAATCTCAAATTTACAGATCACATTAAAATGGTTTACAATGAATAAAACTATAATGTATTCTAAAGTATTAAATTAAATTCAGAATTATTTTCATTGCAATTGTTACTGATCTCCTGTTGTTGAAGAAATATGACAAAATACATTAACAAGTATTTCTTCCATTACTTCTGCAAACAAAAGGCATGCTGATTTACAGATGCTTGTATGGTTTTGCTGCAAAGTATGTCTCATTTTTCTGTTCTTTGCAATAAAAATATGAGCTTCAACAATATAAGGTATTAGAAAGCATGGGAGCACAGGTATAACTATACTCCTATGGCAAAATAAAACTCCAATGTAAGGAACAAGGAGTGGTATAAAAAAGCTCAAAAGGTTACTTGTGACTGTTCTGCTAAGCAGATTAAAAAGCTTAGAAAATAGAAGGAGTAGTAGAGGAGAAGAGGAAGAGCATGAGCTGAAAGTGAAGTTTTGATAGATGGATGACCCTGCATATAATTCATTCAAAGTCTGATCCTAAAATCCAGCACCTGCATCCAACTATCTCTTTTCTCAATCTGTCTGTGGTCAAAGAGCATACTACCCTTCAACATAGTCTGTATATTTTCCAGCTACTGTATTTGTCTTGACATTGTGGCTCAGCTTCTGCCATTTTTCTGAAAACTCTCCACTGAATCACTGCTCCCTAATAGTTTATAGCCTTTTTAAGTCCAAACAAGGATACTGTGAATTAATAAGTGCCAACCACAGACAGTCAAGGTTACTACAGTTTGTTTCCAGAATAGCACTCAGTCATTCATAACAGTCCAATGGCTGAGACCTCATATTTGTATTATGATTGAGGTATGCATGAGGCTATTTTGTAAATGCAACAAAGAATTTCCTTTTTTTAAAGGGACTATATCATGCTATTTTACAGCTTTCAACTTGTGGGATAGACATACAGTACAGGCCAAAAGTTTGGACACGCCTTCTCATTCATTGAGTTTCCTTTCTTTTCATGACTACATTGTAGATTCTCAATAAAGGGTATCAAAACTATGAGTGAACACTTAATTGCTGTATGTACTTAAACAAAAAGGGTGAAATAACTGAATACATGTTATATTTTAGATTCCTCAAAGTAGCCACCCTTTGCTCTGATTAATGCTTTTCATTCTCTTGAGCTTCAAGAGGTAGTCACCCAAAATGGTTTTCCAACCGTTTTGAAGGAGTTCCCAGGGATGCTTAGTACTTGTCTGCCCTTTTGCCTTCACTCTGTGGTTCAGCTCACCCTAAATCATCTTGATTGGGTTCAGGTCCAGTGACTTTGGAGGCCAGGCTATTTCACAATTTTTTGTAAAACTATTACGTAATTCCATATGTGTTAATTCATAGTTTTGATGCCTTCCATGAGAATCTACAATGTCTCAATCCTATTTCAAACAATATACTGACAGTACCACAAGGAAACTGTTATATTAAGGGTTTATTTATTTTTTTTTTTTTGTAAAAAAGCGGAGTCAATAAAGCCTGTTTCATATACAAAAGTGTAATGCTACATGACACGCTGTTGGCTAGCATTTGCAGGGCAGCCAAACGTAAATTCTAGCTTCTGTAGTTGTTCTAACACAATTTCCACTGTGTGCACTAATGCACATTATCATACATTTGTTTCAACTAATAATATGGGCAGTTATAAGCTATTTTAGAGGGGATTTTAACTAGACTTTTTATGCTCCCACTTTTTATGCTAGCATCAATATTAGACTTCAGTAAACTTCTCTGTGTGTAAACATTGTTAGCAAAAGCAAGACTAGAGTAAAAGGAAGAAGAGTTTTGTTAAAGACTAGCCATGTGTCTCAGATTTTTGAAAACAGATGAAAAGCTGGGCACACTTTAGATTATGTCAGAAAATTGCTGAAACTGTGTTGTTACAACATATAGATGCCAACCTCTAGAAACCTGTGGTAGAACAGAAAAATCCATCACTGTTCAGAAGAACGGAAAGACACAAAAGCATTCTGAAAGCTACTGGCATGTGTAATGAAACAATCTTTCGATTAGTACTCACAGATTACTAAGGTATCATGAAGAAAAAATATAGACTACCAAAATATTTCTACATAGTTCTACAATTGGCTTTCGCTTCTTCAGGATTTATATATTTATATATATATATATATATTGTTTTTTTTTTAAATCTTTTTTTAAGTCATAACCTTTCTTTTGCTGCTCCCCAGTGATCCCTTTCCTTTATCTCTCGTAGATTCCCTATCACTGTAACTATTTGGGGCAGAATGCCTTTGCCTTGCTTTTTGTGCTTTTCTCTATTGATATTTAATAGTGTGTGTGTAGATGAGGTAAACTAGTGTCTATGCATCACCCTAAAGTCTTTGCCGCTCAGGTTGGGGTGTTTGTGAATACCCACAGTGATGAATAACTAATTTAAAAGCTGGTAATACATCGCTCCTTTAACACAGGGGCTATGAGGGCAAAAAACACAATTGTGATTAAGATCCTCCCACAACCATGCCAGTGGCTTTTGCTCTTTGGTAAAATGATTATCTTACAGTAAGAAGATTGGTATTTAGATCCTTCTGTCCATGCATATGACAAAGTGCCCAAGAGCCTGATTAGAAATAATAGGGTAATTTATTTAAGTATTAAATTCTGTTTGTGAAATTTAGAACCTAGATTAGTTTAAATGGTCCAAAATGAATAAAATGTTCACTGTTTGCTCAAACCACCCTCATGTTTTATTTCTTTTTTTATTTACACTAATTACAGTGGCAGCTGGTGGAATGTTCTCCAGGGGGGCTATGATGGCTACATATTAGGGTTGTCAAACGATTTAATTTTTTTATGTAATTAATCTCAGTGTAGATGTGATTTAATCATGACAAATTGACATTCCTAAATATGACTAAACAAAACTACAATGTGGTTGGTCTTTTATTAATTAAATAAGAGATTAATAGATTTTTTTCCACAATCACACATGGTCATTTTAAACTATTTGTCTATCCTAAGGAAAACTTACTGACTAACAATTTCTGTATGTAAAGCTGACTGTTTCTTATCAATGTTGAACCACCAAGCATTCTCTTAATGAGACAATCCTACAACAGAGGGATTTCCGTCAGAGGCTTCAACATTATTGCTGCAACACGGACTGCTACTGTAGTGAAGGAAACACTGAGTTATCTATCAAGGTACTGATTCAGGATGGGATGACTGTTTACTCAGAGAATCTGCCAAAGCCCCTCTTAAGGCCATTCCGAGTATGAGAAGATATGAGTTGGAGGAAAGGCTTTTATATTGTGTCTATTCTTTATTATTTCCACCCAGCTGCCGATATATCTTTGGGGGATATAAATGTGAGGAGGGAGATTAATGTACAGTACAGACCAAAAGTTTGGACACACCTCATTCAATGAGTTTCTGTCATGTTTGCAGAGAAGCAGACTCAGAGGAAACACAGATTCAGGCAGACATCCGTGGGTTATTGTTAAAATAAATATTTTATTTTATTTTGCAGGTGGATATGGTCACAGGAGCGTCTTGGAAGCGGAAGCAAAGTTTCAGAGCGAGGGAGCCACTGTAGTGGAGACAGGATCTAGGAGAATCCCAGGGTGTTTCTCAATGCCAAGGAATCTCGCTGCCTTCGTCCCGCCCCGGTTGCCTAGGAGATACGTCATCAGAGACCGCCAAGGCGTGTTCCAATGTTCATGTGCTACCAAGGAATCTGTCCTCCGTTTGTTAGCCATTTTGCTAATTTACCAAGGATACATCAGACGTGCCTTGATGCCTTCTATCGGTCAAACATTTCCCAAAATGCAGCGCGTTGGGAGCCGGCAGCAGCTACTTCGGGGGGAAATTTCCATTTTAAATGAAAGTCAACTAATTTTAACCATCGGGCTTATATCTAAAATGTTTGTTTTATTTTTTATTTAATTTTTTAAGATCCAAAGCAGTTATATATATGGTTGGTTAGTTGCTTAGTAGTTGCACCTTCGGTGGCTACCAGGTACTAATTAGTTTGCACATTTGATTTAACTGACATCTAAAAAAAAAAGTTAAACGCTTGTTATACATTTCCATGGCTGAATTAATATTACTACCCTACATTGCTACTACGAGGGGCGGGACATAATCAGAGCACGTAAGCCAGCAGCCGCGGTCACGTAAGGCAAGTCTGTTCCAAACCGTTTTCCTTGAGCAAGGAAGGACAGTGTCCTCGTAAGCAAGGCGTCTCGGGGCGCCTTGACATTGAGAAACACCCGCAGGTAAGTAAGACGACTTAGAATATTTCTGGATTAGCAGAACTCAGGTTGGGCCTTATTACACAATTGAGATGATTTGGGGTGAGATGAACAGCAGAGTGAGGGTAAAAGGGCCAACAAGTACTAAGCATCTCTGGGAACTCCTTCAAGACTGTTATCAGAACCATTTCGGGTGACTACCTCTTGAAGCTCAAGAGAATGCAAAGCAGTAATCAGAACTAAAGGTGGCTACTTTGAGGAATCTAAAATATAACACGTATTCAGTTATTTCACCCTTTTTGTTTAAGTGCATACAGTGATTATGTGTTCGTTCATAGTTTTAATTCCCTCAATTGAGAATCTACAATGTAGTCATGAAAAGAAAGGAAACTCATTGAATGAGAAGGTGTGTCTAAACTTATGGTCTGTGCTGTATGTGTGATCTCGTGAAAAATAAAAAATGCAACTAAGGAAGAGACAACCAAAATATATGAACAAATTTAACATTTTGGATATCAGCAGCTGTGTTAAACATCACCTTAATCAAATGTAATACAGACTTATTAATCAACTGTCATAATTTACCATTTTCCACTACATAAAACACTCATCAATGTAAACATTAGGAATGAATGCTCTTATTGTGAAGTAGCTGTGTCTACACAGCTACCTCCGCTAATCAGTTAGCACTAATTTAAGTCTGAAAACATTACTTTAATGGAATAATACACATTTTAATGCAGCGGGCAACTCAACTACGAAATGCACCGAAGCCATACAATGAACAAACATGCATAAATCAACATAAATATGGCACTTTTATTCTCTCTTATTACTGATAATTGATCTTGATATTTGGCTGATGATCAGGTCCGAGCTATTTTACCTCAAGCTTCTCCTGCTACATTTTTCTCTCAAACTGTATTGTTTCGAGTGATATAACTGAATTATTATTTTCCTCTTCCTGCATTTTGCGTCTCTTTTTGTTCGTCTCCAACTCTCATGGTTAGACCTGTCAATCAGCCGCACTGTATTACAGACATCTGTGATGTTGGCCTGATGTCAGCCCCACGGCGTGAGGGGGGGGATCAGTAAACCTCGCCCCCAAATCAAAGCTTTCCTGCGCCCCAAATCCTCCAATCTCTTTTATTGAACATGTACATGTTGTCCATGGGCAAGAGTCTATGGGAAAAGATTTTTGCACTCCAAGGCGGAACTACATCCTCAATCAGGCAACGCTGATGAGTGTAACAACTCAACTCACCATAAACTATAAAATATTTATCTTGCACATCTTAAAGAAAACACACATATATATTACATAATATTTTTATCTTATAAAAAAAAATCTACGTTGGATTCAAGGTAATATTGCAAGTTGTGATTGGTTATCCTAACGCCCTCTATTGGCCAGCCACCACTGACTAAATGTCCAATGAGAAACCTTTTGCTTGCAAAAGTCCTCCTCTTCCGTACACGAGCTGTGCCATAGTGCAGCCCCATCCCAGAACATTTACTTTGAATTGTTCAAAGCCTGCTGATTTATCTGAAATGGAATATGACCACTGGAGATAGAGTAGGCACCACTCTCCCCTGCTACGCTTCAAGGACTGGATGGATCGATGGATGGATGGATGGATGGATGTTATCTTTTGCATAACTGCAGCAGGATGTAAAGTTCTTTCTTATTCATCATGCACTGTAGAAACAACCTTTGGGAACTTTGATGTTTGTGTCTTAAATTTGTATGTTCCCACGCTGCTCTGATCAGCAGGATCTAAGAGTCTATTTTGACATTTGTCACAGGAGATTTCTAAGGGAGCTGTGAAATGTAACATCAGATTGCTGTGCCAATTTGAAATATATATATATATATATATATATATATATATATATATATATAATAAAAAGAAAAGAATACACACCAGATTATAGAGTGATATCTAAATATGTATGTCTAACAGAGGAAAGAGAAGAGTATAGGTGGAAATGTTTTAATTTATGTATTAAGTGACAAAGTTCACTCAATAATTGAAGCATTAACCAGAGATGAGGAAGTTGATTTTGTAGCTAATCTTGAATTGAAATTTATTTATAAAACAAATTATATGAAGAGAATCAACTCCCTTTTTGTTGCATTGCGTTTACAGCTGAGGCACAAAAATGCTGACTCAACTGATGGAACTGAACTTGGCCCCATTCATTCTTTCCTTAACACGGATCAGTCGTCCTGTCCCCTTAGCAGAAAAACAGCCCCAAAGCATGATGTTTCCACCCCCATGCTTCACAGTAGGTATGGTGTTCTTGGGATGCAACTCAGTAGTCTTCTTCCTCCAAACACGACGATTTGTGTTTATACCAAAAAGTTCTACTTTGGTTTTATCTTACCACATGACATTCTCCCAATCCTCTGCTGTATCATCCATGTGCTCTCTGGCAAACTTCAGACGGGCCTGGACATGCACTGGCTTAAGCAGGGGGACACGTCTGGCACTGCAGGATTTGATTCCCTTTCGTTGTAGTGTGTTACTGATGGTAACCATTGTTACTTTGGTCCCAGCTCTCTGCAGGTCATTCACCAGGTCCCCCCGTGTGGTTCTGGGATTTTTGCTCACCGTTCTCATGATCATTTTGACCCCACAGGATGAGATCTTGCGTGGAGCCCCAGATCGAGGGAGATTATCAGTGGTCTTGTATGTCTTCCATTTTCTGATAATTGCTCCCTTAGTTGATGTTTTCACACCAAGCTGCTTGCCGATTGTAGATTCACTCTTCCCAGTCAGGTGCAGGTCTACAATTCTTTTCCTGGTGTCCTTCGAAAGCTATTGGTCTTGGCCATAGTGGAGTTTGGTTTCTGACTGTTTGAGGCTGTGGACAGGTGTCTTTTATACAGATAACGAGTTCAAACAGGTGCCATTAATACAGGTAACGAGTGGAGGACAGAAGAGCATCTTAAAGAAGAAGTTACAGGTCTGTGAGAGACAGAGATCTTCCTTGTTTGAAGTGACCAAATACTTATTTTCCACCATAATTTACAAATAAATTCTTTAAAAATCCTACAGTGTGAATTCCTGGATTTTTTTTCCAAATTCTGTCTCTCACAGTTGAAGTGTACATATGATGAAAATTACTGACCTCTATCATTATTTTAAGTAGGAGAACTTGCACAATTGGTGGCTGACTAAATACGTTTTTGCCCCACTGTATTAAATAATTGTAACTCACACTCAACTTACTTCCTTTCACCTCCTTGATTGCAATTAAAACAAAATCTTCACATTGAAGCTAACTTCAACTTCAGCCAACCTGCCACAAAAAATGTCTCATCACTCATTTCGTCTGCCAATTGCATCTGCACAGGACCCGCTTACCTATCCAAGCTCACCTTGTCCTGTATTGATGTAAGATCATCATCTCATTCATTCTAAGAAAGTGTATCCAATATCCATCCATCCAATGTCCCATCACTCACCTTCTCTGCAGGGGCGTGGCAGAAGAAATAATATAATTTTCAACTTTTTCCTTTGTTGAGCTTGGGTTGTGTTTGTACCAGAACCTCCATGAGAAACCATGAAAAATGGATATAATAGGCTGTGGGGAGAAAAAAAAGCAACAAAGCATCCAGTTATAATTAGTGCAAAACCTGTAAAATTGTTTAAAACTTAGATAGACCCTGTCTGATAATACAAAGTAGACTAAAAGGTCCTCAAAAGCAGCACATCATGTCTCAAACTTAATAATTGAAATAACAGATCTGAAATAAAGTAGTTTCTTCATCTTTTGGAACTTAATCAAACTAACATTTTATCCAATATTCAGAAACTGAGGAGTGGAGTACCTTCGTAGAATTTATCACCCTATAAACAACTCATCCAGAGGTTGACAACCACCAAGAACATGATGCAGTTCTCACCTCAGGTAAGGATGATTGAATTATAAAGTTTTTTAAGATAAAAAATCCTTAACCATTCATTATCTATATTCTTCTACAGGATTGCGGGAGCGCTGGTGCCCATTTCCAGCATTAATTGCTTAATTCATTCATTGATGACCTGTCCACACTATTGACGGATCATCAAAATCATAATTGACCGATATTTTCACATTGCTAAAACAACTCAATGCGTTCTATGATCATTTGGAGAAAAAAAACATTCTGAGGAATAATGTGACAAAAGTGAAACTTTTTGTGGAGGTCCTTGTCTAACATATATGGCTGCTTTTCTTCATATATGAGACAGTGTGTATGTATTTGCATTTACTTGTCTAAAGCAGAAAAATAGGGAATCTAAAAACTCGGGGAAAATATCCTTCTTGTCAGGTTTTTGTCTCAAGTTGAAGGAAGAGACCCAGGCGCAGACAAGAATCTAAATACTGGCAGTAGAATCAGGAGGACCAGGTGAGTTATATCAAGAACATAGGTGCAGTTAATGAATTAATAATTGGTGCAGAGCACTGCAGGCTCTGACAGTTCTCAGATCTGTACATCCATATAAGTCATGTTAATGAATTGCAATGTCCAAACATAAGTTAAAGTTTCAGTTTGCAGAGAGAATCAACCATTTCTGTCTCTAAACTGTTTTCAAACAGAAGGGACCCTTTTTTTCTACCTTGTCCAAAACTGAAAAAATTAATCTGCAATGATTAAGAAATAATAATAATAAAAAAAGTTGCATTTCTGCACATCAGAGTTAAAATGATAACCCAAATCTCATTCAATGATAACGCAAAACAAACTCTACTTGTTACTCTCTCTATATCAAAATATCAGGATACAAAATCCAGATTTCATTCCTAAACATGAATTTTTAAATTAAAAAGTAAATAAAATATCTTGTAGAAGATAAGCAGAATCATTCTGTTAACATTGAATAATCAAACTTATATCTGTTCTGTTTCCTAAGCAGTCCTATTCTAGGAATTTTAGGCTACTCTGGTGCCCTAAAAAACTGCCTTTTATATAAAAAATCGTTCCCCAAGATGGAAATAATGTTTGGCATCACCCTGTCCTTTCTAATGCCCACAATTATCTCCACTGTCTGATTCAAACCAGTCCACCACCTCCTTGTGCTCAGCGCCTTATTCATTATTGAATCCCCTTTCAAAGGTCATGAGCGTTTCTAAAGATCACAGAAATTTAAACTGCCCTAGGGGTTTACATGATAAAGAGAAAAGCGTTGATAAACACTTTGATAAAGCACAAACCAAAAAGCAATATATTAATGACCTGAAGGAAAACTGCTGCAGAATGTTGCAGGATATTTGCAGTTTTATGCTGTGGATTAATAGTGTACTAATTGCAAATATTGAATTAGAAATAAATGAACTGAAAGCTAAATGGCTTGTTTTGCAACTGTCTAGTTTCATCCCTCCTATATGCATTTTAAACATACAAGAATCACATTATGAGAAGGAAGATGGAATAAAACCAATAAAAACAGCCCATTACACTCTCAATTTTTTCAAAAGATCGTTGAATACTCACTAAGATCCAAGTAAACATAATTATTCCACACCATCCATGCAAAGTGAACAAAATATTTGCTAGTATTGTTTTATGCCCCTTTTTTTTCTTTTTCTTTTTTTGCAGGTAACTTAAGTATTTTTCCTTAGTATGAAGTACATAACACTTTTTCTTTTCCAAATCAACGACACTTTTAATCAGCTAATGTTTAAGGCATCGCCTAAAAGTGGTTAAACTCAAAGAAGTAAACATGAATTACATGGCTCGAGTTTCAAATACCTTTTTTAACTTGGTATCAGGTCTTGGATTTTTAAGTGCAAAAGTTTTTCTCACTTTCCTAACCTCTTGTTGCAATCATTGATCCCCCCCCCCCCCCAAAAAAAAAAAAAGATGATCCTTTTATTAACACTATTCTCAGGAAACATCAATTTGATGTGTACTAGCCTTGCATTTCTTTGTTTGTGTTTAAAAAATGAACACATTTCAGCTTTATGCTGTATGTTTTGCGTCCGTCCCTGTTTTGGGAAGTTGCAAAAAGGCCCCCATGGAATGGCAATCAGCACGGCAAAACAAGTGTTAGGAAAAAAGATGAATAGCAGTGGAAATAACACAAACTGCGAGAGGGAATGTTGACAGCTCTAATTAAAATCCCGCCCATTAGCTCAGTGTTAATTGGATGATTTATTTTCCCAGGGGCACTGCCTGACAATCAAATTATGCTGGTGGTATTAAAATGAATATGAAAATGTGTATTCATGCTTGTGATATAAGGATGGCAAAACGAAAGCTGTAGTAGTTTTGATGTCATAAATTTCTACAACTCATCTGCCAGTTAGGAATATTTGTCCAAAAAAAAAAATTTTTGTAAATAATGAGTGCCTTGTTTTAGAACTGGGGCATAGATCTAATTACCATCCATTTTTGTATTAGATTTCTGAAGTTTTATTTTGTTGTACCTTATTTACATATAATATCATGAAACAAATATTCATTCAACAAACTACTGTAAATGTCAGTTGGGAAAGAGCCTCATTACTCTTAGGGAAACTTGATATCTGGTTTTGAATAAGGAATGGGTGAGGGTAAATCGATGGGCAGATTGGTAAGGCATCAGCAGTGATGTGGGCAGTCTACCGGTCTGTCATTATGAACAGAGAGCTGAGCCAAAAGGCTTATTTATGGTCACAAACTCTGGATAGTGATAGAAAGAATGAGATCACGAACACAAGCAGCTGAATTGAGTTTCTTCCACGGGGTGTCTGGGATTTTCCATTAGTGATGGGGTGAGAAGCTCTGTCATCTGGGAGGGGCTCAGAGTAGAGCCGCTGCTCCTCCACATCCAGATGAGCTAGTTGATGTAGCATCTGGTCAGAATGCCTCCTGAACGCCTCCCTGGTGAGGTGTTCTGGGTACATCCCACTGGGAGGAGGCCCAGAGGAAGACCCAGGACACGCTGGAGGGACTATGTCTCCTGGCTGACCTGGAAACTCCTAGTGATTCCTTCTGAGGAGCTGTCCCTGTTGTTGGTTTTAATTACATGCAAAACATAGATATAGATATATAGCTATAATGAAGACTCAAGACAACACAGCTTCTGTTCTAGAAAGTAGCTTCAGCCGGGTTTTATTGGATCTTGGTTCTCAATACAATGCTACATAGGTCATTGACCTCGATATCTAACATTCTGTATCCATTGTCTGTTAACAATTGACATACCTTATCTCTGAGCAGACGTCCACGCTGAGATCCCAGCCAGACCAACTAAAACCCTCTGCTCCTCTAACAGGAGCTCTATCTTTTATACTTACTCATTGCGTCACTTACGGGAAACATCTGGTGTTCTTGGCCAGCGCAACCGTTTGGCTTGATATTAGTTTATCTTGAGGGCGCCTAATTGTCTGGTTCTGAAGAGGCCAGAAAAAGCTGGGAACAAAACATTTCCTAGAATCGCTTAATGACAAGTCTTTCGTGGAAATACCACGTGCATCTTGTCAGCTTCTGAGAATTGATGCACGTGTTGATTACACGTGCCACGCAGGCCCAAATTTTGGCTTCTACATCCCAAGTAGCTGGGGAGAGAGAAGTCTGGTTCTCTCTGCTTAGGCAACTGCCCCATGACCCGACCCCAGATAAGTGGATGATGGATGGATGGACGGACAGACGGACAGACTGATGGATGGACCAGGGATTTTGTCTTAAATACTTTGGTTAGTCTTCCTATCATTAAGAGCCCTCTTGTGTTCTTGCCTTTGATAACATGAATAATGAAAAAAATAAAGAAAGAAATCCCCCATGAAAGTGGCTAAATGTGTCTAAGATGCATGGGCACAGCATAAAGAGATATGGTAATTATCTGAATTATACAAGAAAACTAGTTGGTTGTAATGTTACACCTCCGCTGAAGCCGTCTGGGCAGTTCATTGTTAAGACTCCTGACCACCGCCCTTAGGGAATTGTTCCGAAATACCCTGTTGGGAAGAGAGCCTGAAGCAGATCCCAAGCTCACATATTAGATCTCCTTTTTTGTCTTTGGAGTTATCTTTCTTAATGTGAACGCCACAGACACCCCAGTCGGAGTTTGAGAGTGTTACCGTGGAGAGAGATGTCTATACTTTTTTATCCTGCAGCTATTACTTCCATGATCAAAACTTGAATAACAGAAAGCAGATTAACAACTGGATGTGTATATATCTATTGTGTTGTCAAAATACACAGAAGTAAGTGCAAATAAGCATGCAGGTCCCACACACTGAGCCTGGTTGGCTGATCATCTTGTTCAGTTGATAAATGGCCTTTTAAAATACTATATCAGCCATTGGGGAAAACATCATTTGAAAGAAAAGCTGATTTTGTGAAAAATCAGTTTTGGAATTAACAACTAATGATTAAAATTAATAATTAAATTAAATAATTAAATTAAATTAAAAATATGAATCATTTTTTTACAATTAAATAATGTTTTATATTACTTAATGTATTTTTTCGAAAAATCACAAAATCATAATAGTGATCTTAAACTTTCATATGAATTAGTTTTTTTCACAATTTCCTCGTCACTTTATATATTTGTCTATTTTTTATTCATGTAGACATTTATATCATTTGGTTGAGCACTTTGGCATACCATATTATAGACCAAAGAAATGTCAGGTAGATACAACATAGTTTAATTGAAAATTAAAATATGTACTGTAATACTGAGAACCTTTACATTTTTCTGTCCTTTAAGTAAAGTTTATTTTCATTTAATCCCTTTAAAGTTATTTTTAAATGACAAATATCCTTCCCATTGTTGTTGACATATCTATGAAACTTTTGCCTCACCTCAAAACAGCTTGAAGATAGTTATTTTTGTAAAGGATTTTTTTTCCATGGAAGCTTTCCACTGGGAAAATCAGCATTTTGGTGTTTGGTATTTACAAGGACTCTTCCCAAAACTCAACAGACCCCCCCACTCCCAGTCCCATATGAAAGTGGAACCTATATGTAATGCAGATGGTTTGGTTGATGTATTTAGATGTTGTGTGTATATATGAGTTTGTGGATGTGTGTGAACCCATGGCTGAGTTATTTAGATATCCCCCTAGTCCTTCAATGGAGGACTTTAAATTGATTTAGCTGAATTGCCTTTCAAAGCTACTTCAATTTCACCCCTATGCAAATTTACACTCCTCACTGTCTCTCTATCACTTTCTTTTCCACTCACTCACTCCTACTCACTCACCCCACCCAACTTCATATCCTCTTCATGTTATCAACTCCTCCTTCCTCATTGCCCTTCATCGTCTGTTTTTTTCTTTATTCCATTTTTTTGTCTATCTTTTGCCTCTAACCTTTCCTTCTCAGTGATTGCCTATTTACCCTAAATAGTACTTTACAGGAGGTAAGAGCCTATGTGTTTATTTAAGTTCCACTGTGAGTTAGTTCTCAACAATAGTATGTGTGTGTATGTACGTGCCTGTGTGTGTCAGATGAACTAAGAGACCTTGACAATATCAACACAATTGCAAGTCCATGAAACGGCAGCAACATTTTAGCTCATGTACCTGGAAATTACTTCTTGCATAAACCTCGTGTCAGCACACACACACACACACACACACGCACACACTTAATGGTGTCCTGAATACTAATCAGAGAGGCACTGTGACATCGCTTTAACATGTTGACAGTGAGCCCAACAATATCATGATCACACAGGAAATATCCCTTTTGTATTTTGACATTTACATATATTTTCTTTCAGGTGGAATTCCCTGTGCTGTATGCATGCACACACAACAAACTGTATGTATAGAAATCTGCACAGTCAAGTTCTCCTGTGTTGCCATGCTGCATCTTTTACTGAAGAATCGTTACATTTTTTTGATGGATTCAGCAGTAGGAGGTCGGACTGAGATAGTGTCTATTGATTTTATATTTGGCAGACTGCACCATGGCCACTTAGTCCTGCAATATAACTTACTCTCCCCCTCTCTTTTTCTTATCGTCTTTCACATGCACCACCAGCATCTTCTTTTAACTCGTCCGAATGGTACTGGTATTCATCCAATTCTAACTGTAGTTTTCCTTCTTTTAATTGTATACTTCTTCATATGCTTCTAAAATTCAAATGTATATTTGTTTTCTGAAATATTCTAGACAAATCTCATCCGTCCATCTTTACTCTGTAATTGGCTGGTGGTTTTGTTTTCATCCTCACCTTTTTCCAATGGGTTTCTCTCCTTTTGCTATCTATTACCAGTCCTTTGTCAGCCTATTTCACTCTTCTTTTGGTTACTATCTCTCTTTTTTTCTCCTTCTTTCCCTGTTTTCCCCCCAATCTATCTAGTCTTCCTCCCTCTTTGCATTGCTTTTTCTGCTGGCTCATCTTTTCATTACCTTTTCCCCGAATCCTTTTTTTCTCTTTTCCTCACCTGCCTTATTCTTTAGCCTTGATATTTTGGGTACATATTAAAATGGTTCTTCATCCCAAGGCTTTTTCTTTATTTCCTGAAACACTACTAGGACTTGTCATTTTTTCAGGGGCCTTATTCATTTTGTTCTCCCTGTTTCTGTTAACTTTTTGAGCCTTTCTTTGTCCCTCGGGGGGACTGGAGTGTTGGGTGTGAGGTTGTTTGAATCATATATTCTCCTCTTCTTACACTGTACATTGGAAATTTACAATTCATGATATTTTATGTTTCCATTTTCATTCAGTTTTTCAATATTTATTTTGTGTTTGCATAATTTAGTTGTATCTTACTTATTCAATATTATTACATAATTATTCAAATTTAATTTATTTTAAATTACTCTGGCTGTAATCCTATTCCTTAAAATGGTCAAGGTTACGGTCAAAGCGGATAAGATCCAACATTTTATTAAATGTGTATAAGAAATGACAGTTCCATGTTACGTAAAAGCAACTAAGAGAAGTTTGAAAATATTTTGCTCTTGAATGCCCCCTCAGGCCAAAGGCATAATTGCAGCCTAATTGGCATTGTGCTCAGCTGAATCCATCCACCTGTTTTTTTAACCCAAACACTCGCTATTTAAGTGAATTTACAGGCATAAAGAGGTAACTGTAGTGAAAAGGCCAGGGCTTATACTGACCAGGGCATTGCTGGAGCATGTATCAAGAAGAAATGTAAAGTTTTTGGATATTTATTTGTGATTAAATTTATTTATAGTACCTAACATACACGAAAACGTGTCATACTGTTTGCGCCTTTGTGATGTTTGATGCAGGGTTTATTTAATTGTTTTAACTCATCATTAAAAATACCTTATAATGTAACTTTCTGTTAGGCCAGAAACAAATAACTGCTTTTGTCAGGAGCTGGAGGCAGATTAAGGGTACCAAGATCAAATTTAAATTCTGTAAGATCCATATTGAAACCTCCGGAAGGCCTTTACTTGGTTTAGCTTAAAGGGATTGTTCACATTTTTATTTATGAAGTTATATGCACCTTTACTAGGAGCATAGTACATACACATTGATTTAACTCCATCACATCCTGGTCAGAGCTTTTGCTCTTGGAAGCTTTCCAAGAAAGTAGTCCTGGCTTTTTTGTTTTGCTTAAAATTATATGCGTTTAAAGCATTATTCATTTGCATCACAAAACAAAAAAAACAAAAAAATGCCAGCCAAAATTCACCCCTCACTATTACTTTGCACTATTTTCTATCCATTCCAATCAATCTGCATTAAGTTTCACAAAGCTTACACACTTGAATGATGACAACGAAAGACAGCTAAAGCGAGGGCAAATAAAATATCTAAAACAATACTAAACAGTTGTAGATTACCTGGTTGTCGTTTTCCTGTCAGAATCCTTGCTATTAGGCAACTTTGGCTTATTGCCACCTGCTAATCTGTGGGAGTGAAAGCGTTGAGAATCAAGGACTTTCGTGTGACTACTGCACACTACAGTGAGGATGATTATATTTAAAAAAAAACAGGACAGAGGAAGAAACTTATTTTGAAGACTGCTGCTGTACCTGTCCCCCGGTTGAGTTCTATCCTCTAACTAATTTGATGCCTCCTACCACTGCAGTAGCTTGAAATTAACATGTTTTCAGTGTAAACATGGTAATTGGGGTAAAGATAGCGCGGAGTAAATATTGACAATCAGCTAATGATGTGTTCAGCAAATCAGCAAATCTCATTACATGAAATTATATGAAGACAGTATATAGGGGCATATAGGTGTATTCTGCTCAGAAAACTATTTGAAACACAATTGAGTTTCTGTCTTGCAATCAAACATTTGAGCATGTTACAACATGCTCAAATGTTTACAAAGGTATGCAGCTTGGAGAAGTTCTTTCCCCTCAATCTCTCTCCGTTGTAGCGCCAGCTGCTGAGGTTCGGCATCTGTATGCTGTGGGTCGTAAAGGTATCCCTTTGGCATTGTGCTAAAGTTTCATCATCAGATGACAAGTCATGCATTCAACACTGAAACAGCTGATCGGTCCACAACAGTTGACACTGGCCACAGTGCAGATTGATTGGAATGGAACGAAAATAGTGCAGAGTAGTAGTGAGGTGGGAATTTTGGCCAATCTTTTGGGGTTTTTTGTCATGCAAATGAATCAGGCTTTCAAATGCATATAATTTTCTAAAGCAAAACAGCACAGTTTGAAGCCCCCAGAATATAGCAAGGACTGCTTTCTTGAAAAGCTTCCAACCAGGAAGTGATCCCGGATTTCGGTCAGCGTGTATGCACTATGGTGCTGGTAAGGATGGGATAAAACTCCATGTCTAAAAATGTAAAGTATCCCTTTATGACAAATCAATTAAAATCAAGTTCTTATTATTGACTGAAGGTGAATAAGTCATCTTCTTGTTGTGAAGTATGTCTAATGAAGTACTTGAAATAAGCCAAGTAGTTGCTCTTGCATAATGGTGTTAGCTTCTAATAAAGGTTATATCCTGGTAATATCAAGTAAAAAGAGATCCTACCCCCTGTTATCATGGGTGTTGTGACTGGACCAAAACGCAGATAAGTTCATGGTAGGTTCAAAGAATGCAATTTAAATGGACCAAAATAACACTTACAGAAGCATCAAAGGAAGTAACGTGCAGACTAAGGGACATAGACAGTAGGGTTTTGCCGATGAACGATGTCATCGTCCATTGTGATGGCTGACCAACATCATGATGGAAAGCCACCATCGTGATGCCACGCCCACCACTCTGTAAGACACGCACTAATCCATTTAGAAGAGACTAAGCTAAACTAAACTAAGACTAAGACTAACTAAAACCTTTGCAGGGACTGCTCCGTAAACATTGAAAACATAACTAACTAATGAGTGTAGCACAGTGGAAAATATTTGTGTATATATATTTATTTTTTTATTTTTTATTTTTTTTCGCGTGATTTGTGTGTGTGGAATTGGTGTTTTTTGTTTGCATTCGTTTCCCTCTGTGAAGCTCCAAAAAAAAAAAAAAATTGATCTGGATGATTCAGGTCGAGCGCAGCAATCAGTTGCTTTGTTACAGCTGCGCAAAACTTGTTAAACTGCAAACAAAAAGAGCCGAGGCAGGACGGCAAAGACTGAACCTACTGGCCAAACAACACAAGCGATTACTGCGCACTAGAGCTGAAGATCTTTGCCCGAACCCATCCATCTCTTTAGTGCGATAATTTAGAATAAAGCGCTGCAGTGGGACACTAACATTATTCGGAATCTACCTGTCAAGATGTTACTGGCACACACCATGCGTCATGATGTAAAAGACCCACTCCGTTCAGATCAACCGGATTTGACCGGAGCTCCAAACAGTTGTCCAGTATATTGAAATCCGGACAACGTGACCGTCAAGGCCAACTTTTAAGGCACGATTACAGCTCCGCGCACACGTATCAAGCGGCAGACAGGCAGCGCGAGGCAGATAATTACCGTTTCACCTGTTTTGTGAAGCAAAGATCGCTGCAAACCTTGCGCTTTGCGCACTATGAGTCAAGGCTGTGCAGATATCAGTGCCTTCCTTTTGTTCTCCAGTTGTTCACCTGTCAGCTGACGTAGTGGAGTATGCTCGGTTGGAAGAAATTATTATAAGGCTGTTACCTGGAAGGAGAACAACCTACAGTGAGTTTATTACGTATAGCTAAATGATCTTATTTAGAAGGTAAAGGATAATGCCCATTTTTCAGTTCAAAGCTTTGAAAAGGTCCAGCATGATGCCGAAATCCGTGCGCACATAAAAAGCAAGAGTATGGATTTCAAATCCATTTGACAGTTTGTATATCACAAAATGTTGTATAAGTGTAGTAAAATAATCAAAGCACAGTTTACAAAAATTAAGTTTATTTTTTCTGCTGTATGTTAATTTAAAATTTTTAGGCCGGTGTGAAGAGATAGGTGAAAAAAAAAAGATTTGGGGGACATCGAACGGAAGCAGGATGGCAGGAAATAAATAAACAGAACAGAGAAGGAAGATTTGAGCATAAAACCGAAGAAACTCTAATCAACAGTAGATCCTTATGCATAGAGACAAGGAAGTAAAAAATAATGCAGAGGTAACTAAAAATTACAACACCAAAGTTCATTAATAATAAATTACAAGAGAACGTTAGATTTAAAACCCTAGTGGGTATAATAGGAATAGAAGAAGAATAAACAGAAGGAGGAGAGATGTAAAATAAAAAAGTATGAACACTAAGCAGAAAGAAACTCAAAAAATACAAAAATATAATTGGAAATGCTAAAAAATAAAATGTCATGTCAGTTTCAAATTTAGGTCGACGTTTTAACATGAATTTTCAATGCACTGGAATGCCAAAAAAATGACTACACATGCAGACACCATTATAAGACAGTCGTTTATACAGTTCATCGACAAAAAAAGTTGATTTGGGGGTGACTTGCTCTTTGGATATTTATTTATATATTCAGCTGAGCAAAAGCACAAGTGCTAGCTCCACTATTCCATTAAATAAAGTGCTAGCTATTGTTATGTAATCCACTTGTAGTTCACTGCACCCTTTAGATTTATTGGTATTCATTGGCATTCATTTGGGTGGCTGTGGCTCAGTGGTAGAGTGGTTGGCCTGTGGCTGCACATTTAACATGCTCCCACCAGTGTGTGAGAGTGAATGAATAATGGAATTGTAGAGCACTTTGAGGGTCTCAAAAAGCGCTATATCGGTGCAATATGTTATTATTATTATCTATTGCAACTGTAAAATCCCTAAAAATAAAAGGTCTTAAAAAAGATTTTTTACAGTCATACTGAAAGGAATCACAAATGTCTAACATTTAATTTGAGTGCATTTATTTTGTGAATGAGGGACAGATCCATGTTAGATTTCTTTCTTTTTTTTTTTGCTTTTTAACAAACTCTTCCATTTCCTGCAAAATAAACATACTGAAACATTTTTCACTTAATCATTTACTTTTTTTAATTGATGTGTCAGGGAACTTAAAAAAAAGCAATATATAGCTTGCTGTTCCCTTGGACTATAAATGTGATGTGAGACAGATTTCATTTCTTTTCGGAACTCAAAATTGAAGTGACAAAATAAAAGGCCATTCAATAAAGGCATATACACATGTGCCACATGTGTATATGCCTTTATTGCACAATAAATGCTGAAAATGTTTTGTTTCCCCTCCTTTATAAGTTTGACTGTTTTCTCTCAGCTTATTTTGCTTTTAATATTATTATCACTATTTTGACTGCTTCTTCTACCTTGGCCATGCTTCCTACTTCATATAATCCTTTCTAGTGAGCGTGGTGAAAAGACATTTGCTACAGTCCGCTGGTTGTTCTTTATCATGCCTGAGACCAAACAAAGAAACACTGAGTCTGACAGAGCAATCAGGCAGCGACAATGAAGCACATGGGGAGTTTTTAGTCTTCAGTTCGTCTGCCTGGAACAAATGAAGCCGACAGGAGCGTAGGCTTAGATCAGGGGACAGCTTGTTGCAGATAATGCTCTCATTTGGAGAGAAATTGACCCTGGGCACTGAATCTACAACAAGATAAGTCATCCTATCTGTGAAACATGTTGCAGTTTATTAGAACAAGAGAGAGGGAGAGAAGAAGAGCTTGAAGATGGAAATGAGGATTAAACTGCCATTTTGCTGAAATGGTAAAAGGAAGTGTTAGCTCCTGACTATATTACACAAAACCTGACTATGGTGCTTGAGATGACAGACTTGTTTATGTCATAAACTAGTCCGTCTTCAGAGGAATAGTTTTTATAATGTAATAATGATCACCATGAATTTAACTTAGTTTCGGTAAAATTCTTGACTTTATCCATGACTTAAGTAGTTCAAGTAGTTGCGGACTTGTATATGACCACTTGTAAATTTTTTGAACTATTTTGCACTGGCTCTGCTATATTCATGCTAACACAATCTAAATTCTAGAATCTAATGTGATGATATCTGCCACAAAGCTTAATCTTTTTTTTATTTATTTATTTTTATCCCACGTTTTTTTTGCCATTATTATCACCCCAGTGTTCCTGCCTAAGTACAGTATTGGGCATTGCTCTCCCTCTGCCGACCACAGGAGGGCCCTGCACTGAAGCTCGGAGTGAGCAGGCCCATTTTTTCACCCGAGGGGGTGGGGTTTCATCAGTTGGACATAGCATGGGGAAGGATCACACTATTCCAGCCAGATCCCTCCTCAGGCGCCCCAGTCAGCCAGGAGTAGGCAATACATATATATATATATATATATATATATATATATATATATATAGCCCAGAACTGGTGCATGTTTTTGTGGGAGTAGCTCACATTAACTACTCAAGGGAACATGGGGAGAACATGCAAACTCCACACAGAAAGGCCCTTTTGCCAACCCCATCCAGGGTGTGGGTGCTGAACAAACACACCCTCCGCACCCACAGCATCCCTGGCAGGAATCGAACCCAGGACCTTCTAGCTGTGAGGTGAGCTGCGCTACCAGCTGTGCCACCGTGCTCCCACAAAGCGTAATCTTTGCCAAAAAAGAAAAAAAGAAAATACATCAAGGTGTTCTAGTTGTCCAGTTAGAGTCCAGACTTGAACCTGTTCAACATTTTGTGGCATGACCTCCAGATAGGTGTGCAAGAATCAAACTTCAATGAACTGGATGATATATGATTAGATAAAGAAGTAGATACAAATATCACTGCAAATCTCCACAACGATACAAGAGAATCATAAAGACCTAAGGAGAGGTGGCATACAACCCAAATCCATGCAGGAGATGGGTATGATCAAGTAAAAAAATGGAGTGTGTGAATATTTGATATATATATATATTTATATATATATATATATATATATATATATATATATATATATATATATAGATAGATAGATAGATAGATAGATAGATAGATAGATAGATAGATAGATAGATAGATAGATAGATAGAAAGATTACTATTAAATATGAGAGGCAAGATGGAACAGAGAGACACCCTTTCCCAGATTTTAATCTGGGAGTTTTTTTTAAAACATTTTTGTTCCTTGTTCCTGCAGGCCAGATGTATTCTGAATGTTTGGTTAAGCTGATGGAGCATGCATTCAAGGTTGTCAGTGCCCAAAACCCTCTCTGTGATCCCATTATTTTTGTTTCACTGGGACACCTCCATGTATTGCGCTTAGTACAGATGTAACATTTTAATCAGGAAAGGGTTATATCCAAAAATATTTTTGGTACTTCTTTTTTTTATACTATGTCCATAGACATGACCAGGGGAAATCTGAATGTTTTCAAAGATGTAAATAAAATAAAATACCAGATACTGATGCACTAAAAGTAGTATTTGAACTTGGACATGTAAAACCATGAAAGACAATATTTAACCTCTGAGTAGTTAGCAAATACTCAGAGACACAAAACTTTGATTTGATATTTAACGATTATCTACGTGTAAGCCATAAGACCATTTTTAAGTCATCAGCCTATTTTACTAAATCAACTGAGTTCTTATTCATGTTTTTCTATCAAAAAACATGGGTTGAATATTGTATCTCTTGATTTGGACTACAAAATCGGCAACACAAACACTACAGGTCATAAAAAACACTACTGTTAATATTAGCATGAGTTCTAAGAAATTAGAATATATTACTTTTGTTTTCAGTTCCATTTTAAAATCCAGTTTCTTCAATAGTATTCAATGACCTTACTTCTCAGAATACAAAATATATTACTTACACAGGCTGTGGTCTAGCTATAACGAATACTTTAAAGTAGAACTGGCATGAAATTCCCCGTAACGTTTGGGCCCTTTTTAGCCACACTGTAAGTACCTTTATACTATATCAAAGGATTGCTTGCCGTAATTCAGCCTTGTTGTAGAATTGCAGGTAGACGAGGTAGCCCTTCTGTGAGCATTAGCACAGAACGACCGGGTTTCGGAGGGTGGGGCCTAGGCGATGCGCTTCTGTGGTCAATGAGTCTCTAACGATATTTTGAATGTTCAACTATAATAATTTTGAATGTTGAACTATAATATATCCTCTTTTCCCCCCCAAATAAAAGCTTACTAGCACCAATGCTACATAAACAAACGGAGGTATTAGCTGTAAAGCTAATTCTAAATGTTAGCTATGAAGCTAATAGAAAAGCGAACAACTCAAACAATACCACAATGTCTACCAACAGCTGAAGGACATTATTGAGAAAATATGCTTACTTGTACAGGGATATTTGGTGGTTCACGGAGAGTTGGTATTGACCCTGGTAGAAGTTTTAGACGATCTGGGAATCCACTGCCGTATTGTCCCAAGTTGGAAAAACAGTCGTCCTAAAAATGTTTGCCACAAACTATCACACGCTTCGGCAGTCGGTCGGACACATTCCCTGCATAAATAAAATCTATCCACAAGCTTTCAGTGGTTCAGAAGTGGGGAGGACAAAAAGATTTATGTTCTCTTTTGTACACCAAGGTTCAGTGAAGTTTGGATGCGGCCTATTTTCCATCCAATGAAATAGAATGCACTCTGTATTAATCTGGGATACATCTCAAATTTTCTCAAATCCTCTGGACTAGATAAAACACTACACAATTACAGGCAATTTACCATTAGATGCACTACGTATACATTCAAACGACTTTGTGTCTAGCAAAATGAAATCTTAAATAGCAACCAAGAAATTATACATATTTTTCTTAACTCATTCAAATGAAAGTCATCACAGTTCAATAAGGAAGGTGACTTTAGTCAAAAGACTAAATATTATCAACTGAGTTTCATAAACAATGTGCAGGAACTGTGATAGAATAGTAAAACTACTGTTTATCTAGTTGAAGTAGTGAAAAAGATTGTTCTTACTCAGGATTAAGTATTTGAGTTTATAAACTGATATCATCAAACGTTTCTATCAATATCCTTTATAAATTCTTTATTGAGTTTTATTTTTGATATTGGTACAGTAAGTCATTTTTTTTTCCTACAGAATGCTGTGCACTAGCAAGTTTATCTTCCAGTTCCGTCACAATGGCTTTTAACCCAGGGTGAATAAAATAGATGTGCTTTCATTAATCTCTGTCTGCTGTGTCACTCAACAATACTGTTTGCTCACTAAGCTCCTCTAGCAAACCTCTTATGGTTTCAAAGAGAAGTTGCTTTTATATTGAGATTTATATTTAGTATAAACAGGTACATCCTTAATTTGGTGACTTTTTGAGGGAATTTATTGCATTTGGTTTTATTTAGGGATATCTAAATATATTGAACTTAACAGAAATTTTTATTTGTGAAATAAAATAATAACAACAATTGATCCTTTTTTCACTTAATCTTTTAATGAATTGTCATTCTGATAGATTTAATCAAAATGGCAGCAATACAGTTTTCCGATGCTATGTTATACATTACATAATCAGTTATCTGTAAGTGTAAATACTTTTAGCAGGTATTTTGAAATCAGTTTGAAAAAAAAACTTAAAACATCGGGGGGGTTCTTTTGAGACGCAATTAATATAAGTCTTACAAATACATAACATATTTAGTCATTTTATCATGACTTTTTGAAGCATGTATTGTCTGAAAAGGAACAGAGTGGTAAAAAGAAATGTTTTACATAACATGTACATGTACACATGACGGATATCTGTTTAATTGATTGCTGTGTTAATTTTGTTCAGCATAGGTATTTCTAATGGGATTACCGTTTATTGTTTCTATCAGAGTCAAGGTGGAACCCCCCCATATGCAACCTATTTTATGTTTACTTGCACTTATATTGCAGATTTACTAAACCATCCTCTGGAACAGTACAAACAAAATGTTTTGAAGTGGCACTTTGTGAGAGATTTTCTGTGCAAGTTCCGATGAGGTCATCATCCCCTCGAAATCCGCTGTCTTCATCCCAGACTTCTATTATGAGGACATCAGAGGAGCTGGGGTCAAACCTCAATGTTTCCATCCAGTTTGGATTTGAACTGGAGTCAATCACTCTGGTCTTTCGCATTTGATCACCCAGGCGAAGCTTTGAGAGTTAAAATATTGGAGCATATAATTAGATTAAAAATGTTTCTTATTTCAGAAAATTACTCAGAGAAGAGATTAGTTGTATGATTTGAGTGTTTAAAGAATAGAAATAACAGTAAACTTACCACAACGTAGTTATCCGGTTTAAATGAGCCATCTCCTGTAAGACGAATGCCATTTTGCACCTCAACTTCCACTGCCATATTGATACAGGGAGTAGCTGCGATGAACTCAATATAGAGTGGCACCAGCAGGCACATGATTGCTGAAAGCTTCATCTGGTCAGTTCAGTTCAGTCTCTCCTTGTCCTGATCATAGGATAATGGTTTCAAACATTATGCAGACACTACATTTATATCAGAGCTACGAAAGCATGGGAGTGGCATCTTCTATCTTTTTTATATTCAACATCCCCTGTTACGAGCTTAGATTTTAAGAAAATAACTGAGCAATAATTTTACTTGGTCTTCTTTAAATTGTTAATATCATCTAAATATTCTACTCATAAAGTTAAGCAGTTCATCTCACAAACATTTACAATGAGCTGATTTTTACAAAAGACCCGGTTGTGACCTGCTGTGTTATGGAAAAGAAAACTTGCTTCCACTGTTTTCTATCTTAGACTGGTAAAAGTTAGAACAACAAAGCAAAGCTTTTCCATATCTTTAGTTAGGAAAAGGCTTCATCATATTAGTAATCTGCGTAACAAACATTGTGTTCACTGATTGTCTTCTTCTATTTTATGTTTTTATCTATTTTTGTGGATGTGTTGTATAACACTACAATTATTCAAACCTTAGGTTGCTATCTTGCTTTAGCTTTAAGTCCTAGAGGGGACATGTTTATTTATGTATGGTGAGTTGTTCTACAACAGCAAACTTCCTTAGGGAGGTTATATACAGATTAACCCGTTTGATTATTACCCAGGGGGTGAAATATTGCAGAGGATTAATCCTCTGTTAAGACTTCCCCAATACCACCAAAAGTTTACAAAAATTATATTTTGGATGCATAAAATAAATTAAAGGAGAAATCTAGGATGATCGGTCAACCATTTACAAAGCTTGCAGAGAAAAAATGTAAATGAAAACCCCCAGCGTGTTGCAGCATGTCAAATTACATCAGTGAATGAACTTTGACTGATTTCAATGTAATAGGACAAGCCGGTGAATGAGGTTTCATTTAGCCACATGGTGTTGTAGGCTACTTATTTAAATTCCTATTTATTTATACCAAGCATTGTGTTTCTTCTCAAGCAGTTTCATAAAAATGACTTTTGAACGTAGGCTATGTGCTTTACACCATTGTCCTCTGTTTTGAATAGTGTGAGGAGAATACTGCTCCCTTATTGCTTTCTCCTCCTCTGTCTGTCACCTTGCTCAGAGCTGAAGGCAAGGCTGAGACATGTGGCAAAACATTTCTCAGCCTTGACCTCTTCTCAGGAGGAGCCGAAACTTGATAGCAGAACGTAAACAAACGCTTTGCGACTCTGTGTTGGAATAATAATCTCAACCTGATAGAGATGCAGGTGTGTCTGAATGGGGACACATTGAAAATATGCAGCCACAGCGGCCCTACAGGACCAGGTTTCCTCACCCTTGTTACACAGTATAACAGTTGGTCTCATTTCTTATAATGCTTAATGTGCTTATTGTTAGATACTATATTACACTTTCATACTGGCCTGTAACTCTGCTTTCCTCAAAGTGCACCAGGTTGGAGGAGACACCAAAATGTCCAAATATTCTTCCGGGGACAGATTCCCCCAGACTTCCCTAGAGACATTCTTCTTTTCTCACCTTTGTCACCCTTGAACCGTTTTCATGTCTGGATGAGGGTTTGTACTTTGTTCTTTCTATATAAGGCATGTTTAAGGACCTGCTTTCCACAGTGCAGATACTTGGTTTTGGCTTACTTCTTTGCAACTTCACAGATGCTTATTTGCACAATACCACAATAATTTTGGCAGTATTAAACATCATCAATATTGTCTTCCCTATCATCTAGTTTAACCCTATGTTCAATGGCTCACAATGAATGGTCATCACTGGATTACAACTTTGGAACCAGAGACTTGACATTTAATAAAGCTAACATACACAAAATAAAGTATAATGAGACACAACCCAAAGCAACAGATATGTCCAGGGAATGAAAATAGATTAAGTTGCTCTTCCTTTGAGTTAATTTCATTCCTCCTGGCACTGGTCAGAATGAATACCTTTAAAGCCAAACACTGAGTCTGCTCCTCATTGCATTGATTGCATTCAATACTGTTCTGTAATATCAGGACTGGGCTTAAAGCATGTCTGGGCATGTGACAACAGCAGTGTTTTGTGTTGTAGTTTTAGAATAATTGTCTTCAAAGCAGAGTGTTACTCTGTTGTCTGTAAAAGATTTAATTAAATTTATCATCACTAAGCCTTAGAGATAGTGATTTGTTACACATGATGTTGACTCAAAATATAAGTAACTTCTAAACATTTGCCTATAAAATTTCCTGGAGTGATGTGTCCTAACGGTTTTATTTTATAACGTATAACCTTACAGTAGGTAAAACTTGTACCAAATCACATCAGTATAAGATGTCATTGCCAAAATCAGTCTGCATTGTTTCATCGAAAGATGAAAAATAAATCTGGTGCAACAACGTACCTTCAGATGTCACTCACTTAGCGAGTCCACTATGTGAGTCCTTAAAGAGTGCCCCACAGTGTAGTGTAATCTCAGGACAGATTCAGCTGTTCTGTGAAGGACTGAGGTTTGTTAGAGAACATTAGTGAACACATAATACATCAATATCAGAAGCTTTGACTATTTCATGGAGCATAATTCAGTGCCTCCTCTGAGAGTGAAAAGAGAATACCACAGCTGCAAACCTACCAAGATATCTACTGCTGTCTATCAAAACTGAAAAGGTCAGGCAAGAACAGCTTTAAACTGCATAATTCCACTACCTGTGTCGGAGAGTCTGTCAACAATTAGTTGTTCTTTCCACAAAGGTGGCCTTTGTGGAGGAGTGAAAAGATGAAAAAGATTATTAGAAAAAACATAAGAAATCATATTTAAAGTTTACCAACACACATATAGGACACACAGAATAATGAGGTCCATCTTCCGCAGTATGACATTGATGCTAAACATACATTTAGAGCAATGGTCTTCAACCCTTTTCCTCGAAACCTACGGCTCTGCAAATTTTAGATACATCTCTGCTCCAACCCAGCTGCATCAAATGATTGAATTATCTCTTCAATGTTGCCAATGTTTGCAAGGGCAACCACAAAGCAATTCATTTGCTTCTAAATTCTGCAGGACAGTAGCTCTTAAGTACTATGGTTGGAGCTGTCTCATTTACAGCTACAATACAATGGTTTAGATCAAAGCATATTCATCTGTTAAAATTACCCACTTAACCTAACCCTAATTTCAATTGGGAATCTTTGATGAGACCATTCACAGCTTTCCATCCAACTTGACAAAGGTTGAGAAATTGGCAAAAAAAGAATGGGCAAACAGTTTAGTGTGTAGATGTACAAAGCTGGGGATGATCTACCCAAAAGACTTCCAGCTGTGATATTCAGTTTTTGTGTTGGACCATTCAATTAAATTCCCCCCCAAATAATTTAAGTTTGTAGTTTTAATGTCTTAAAATGCGGAAAACCTCAAAGGGTATGAACATCATGAGATATGAGGTATTATCAGCAAGAATACTAACACCTCCATGTAAAAAATATCATCATAATTTCAGTTATAAATGGATGATACTGATGAGAATTTAGGACCTAAACTCAAGAGTGACACATTTTTAATAATATTCACTCTAGTTACATTTTATAATTGATTTCATATGGAACATTAGTAGCTATTTAACTTTTCTCTTAAGTTCTTTATTATATTTCAAGGTTCATAAAATAATTAAGGGGATTTAATTAGCTAGGGAGTAGATATTTAATAAAGCTTGGATTATTATACTCAAGGTCTTATCTGAGATATTCCATTGCTTATGCATCACTGGTGCCTTTCAGGGAGTCAGATTAGATGAAGAGGCAGCTCATTTGGGTACATTTTATTCCTCCCAATCCCAATGAGAACATGACTGGTAGATACTGTAACTGCTCATCACTGTCGGTACACCCTGGACAAATAGAAGGAGACCTGAGCTGTAAGGCTGTCCAGGGATTCATCCAGTCCTGTGCGATTCTGAATCTCATGTAGTGCTGAATATATGGGGATTTTTGTGCTGAAAGCTGTCGCCACATAATGCTATCTTTCCAGTCCCTTTCTCTACACCCTGTACAAGTAAATTATATTGTTAATAACCAGGAGGTCAGAAAACCTACAGATAAGTATTAAACATTGCATCAAGGCAAAATACATGTTTTTAATATAAGCAGATTGTTTATCATAAAGTAAAGTCTAAACGTATTGTGCAGGCAAAAATAAGATCAAAATGTGTGTCACGCAGATTATTTTTCATAAAGTAAGGTCTAAACCTATTGTGTAAGCAAAAATGTGCTCTAAATGTCTAATTTGCAATGTAAAGTTCCTCTCAGCAGTTCAGCTGGTTGTTACATTGTGTTATTTCAAATGCACATCCTTTACGTCTTGAAGATAATTATTGTGTACCACCAGTTGTTTATTTATATCAAAATGAGTATTTTGTGTGCATAATTGTTTCAGTGTTAATGTTAGTTATGTGACAGTACTATGACAACATTAATTAAAGACATATTTTTTTAATTTGGGCATTTTATTATTGTTTTTCTCAAACCCAAATTGGTGAGCAGGCCATTTGCCACTTTTGATGCAGGATCCAACCAGGTCATCTGGCCTCATGTGCCAAATCATACACCAATTAAGAGCAAAATGGATGGATGTACAAAACATCCATCCAGATATCCGTAAAGAGTTGCCTATTGACACCAAAATTTTCATGTTCTTTAGGTAAGACCAGGGGCGGATTTAGGACTGAAGGAGATCAAGTCCAAGTTGATCAAATTGTTAAACTTGTAGAACTATTTTAGCTAAATTATTGGATGGAAATGAATGTTTCTCAATAGGATCTCATGGCTTGAAATATGAGAAAATTACTCGCTTGTGGAAATTGTGTTTTTGAAATCAGCCAATGCATTATTTATTTTTTAAATTTAGAATACATTGGGGTTATTGTTGTTATACACTGAGGTGAGACTATAGAGGCAGTTTAATCGAAAATGTCTAAATTGCTACCACAGAGAAATCAGAGAAAACATGTCCCAGAACTAAAAGGAAGTCAGATATTGGGAAATAGGTATGAAAAATCAACTAATGGGGTGATTAAAACAGGGATGTAAGAAATCTGATGTAAGGGAGATACGAATTCAGTAATCTAGATTGGCTTTTTTATTTTTTGTTAAAGCATATCGCTTTTTAACTGCCTTTTACTTGTTCTGAATAAATAGATGTGAAAAGTAAGAAAGAAATATGCATCAATGAATAGATGGTGTTAGTCAAGGCCTTTAACATGTTTGGATGAAAATGTTATGTATATTCATTTTTTTACATTTTTTTCTTTCTTTTTAAAATCAGGATTCTGATATTAAAGGGTAGAATTATTTTAGCAGAAGTGGCATATCCAGTTATTAGGTTTAGAGGGTGATTACTTTTTCACTAAAGGCTAGGTTGGTTTAGATAGTTTCTTTACCGTAATGAATTAAATCATTAATTGAAAAAGATGCTGTATATATTGATCTGATACTCTTGGTGTGATTTATTTATTTATCTTTTTTTGATTACCTGAGACCTCTAAGGGTGACAACAATGCAGAAACAGAAGTTATTTTTTGAGGGAGCAAATAACTTTTAATAATAAGCAAATAACACTGCCTTACAGAAATTACTGGTGGTAACTAAAGGGCAGCTAAACTGTTTTCGAAAACCAAAATATAAACTTTGTATCCTGTTCAGACTGTTTCTCCAGCTGCACTGTGCGTGGGTTATAAGTAATCACAGCCCAGACCCCTTACAAAATGTACATTATTCCAAAGATTGCATTTAACTGAACAAAACCATGTAGATCCCTTAACTAAAAATGAGACAAGTGTATTTTAACCCACAGTAAATCAAAAAAGGTTGGATACCCTAAGAGAGAGCTGTAGGAGGGAAGCAGGTATCCATTTTACATCTATGTAACCCCTGACCATTGTACTGAGTTGCTGAGTGTTCAAACGTCATTCAGATAACAAGTTATGTTCCTGTTGACACTAAATGGCAGTCAATGGACAGACATATAGCCCACTAGGGATGGATCCAGTCAATGGGCAGTAAGACTTCTGAGGTCCATATGCCATTAATGGGAGTAATACAATATACTAAATGGTATTTAGCAGACACTTAGGCCAGAATGACTTGAGGTACCTCATTGAGTGCTTTTATTTTTAGAAATGGTACTCCCATTGGATCATTAGACTCTTGATGCCTAAAGCCTATGAGAATTGCAGTGCTTCTAAAGATCATGAGGTTATGTACTTTGACTTAGTCAGAATTTCTACCAAGCACTGCAATGGCATTTTCAAAAAATTAAGAGAAAGATTTTTAGAGACTTAAAGGTAAGAACCACGCTTCCTACTCTAAAATATTATAGTAATATAAAAACAGGGCATAATATTTATTTGCCTTTATTTTAAGAAGAAGACCCAAGCAACTTCGCACCCAGTGTTTCTTTGTATGCTTGAAACCTCAAAAAGTGGAGCTGCATTTAATGTTTATTCTACGGCATTCATGCTTTGTCCTGAATGTATTTCGATTAAAACTCGAATGTCAGCAATTGATCTGGTAAAGGAATGCAGTTCACTATTAATTGCTATGATCTTTCCTCCATGCATGCATAGAAAGCAGCTGGACTTTTTCGTTATTGTTTTTTGAAGAGATTTCACTTCTCATCCAAAAGTTTCCTTGTGTTATCTTTTTGGATGAAGCCTTTTGTAGCAGGTTGTTATAAGCTTTAATAAAAAGGGTATATCAAGCTGCTGATAGAATTCCTACAATGTATGGAGATGTATATGCATTTCATTATGTTGGTTTATTTTATTCTCTAAAAATGAATGTTTTCAACATGGTGTTATTCTATATCAAGCTTTACTTTCATAAACTCATCAACAGTTATTTCTTGTTTTATTCCTGGTCCATGAAATCTCTTCTTTTCCCCTTCTCCTGCGTTCCCTCACTCCCTCTCCCCATCAATCAGTCACTTTCTTAAAGTAGCTCTTATTGCAGCTGGATTCAGAGCCAATGCTGGATCTAGAAGAATCAAAGGTGTCAGGACCCTTGCAGATCTTTTCAATGTCAAAATACCCAAAGGATACTGTGGCCATGCCAAAATCAATCTCAGTTCTATTTATCATCAAAGCCTGTCCTATAGGCACTTGGAGATGTCTGAGGTGTGTCTGTTTGTTGTAATAACATTAACCTTTATCCTTAATGCAAACTGAAATTGACTTCAGCATGCAGATTTCTTCAAAGATTGGACTAAAATTCCTCAGGGTCAACCATAAAAACACAAACATCTCCTAATCGCTAATGAAATGAACACTCGGTTTGTTTACATGCGCATCTAAATCTAATTCTGGCGATAGTGTGACTACTAGCTTAACCAAAAAGGGAGTATTTATCCGAGATTACATTTCACCCAGAAAACTGAATTATTGAATTAAGTGTTTTTGACTCCGTGCCTCTGGGTGGCAATTGCATAGATTTTTGCTGTCAAGCTAGGCCCCTCATCAGAGTTTTAGGTAAGCTGGGCATAATTTATATGTATATATATATATATATATATATATATATATATATATATATATATAATATATATATATATATATATATATATATATATATATATAAATTATGCCCAGCTTACCTAAAAATGTATTGGGGGTGTAACTGTACTGTAAATTTGTACGGTTCAGCGTCTTGAAGGGCTTGTTTTGGTTAATTTTCAATACAAAAAATAAATACTTTAAAAAAAATATATTTTGAAAAGCTGCCAATATAGAATTCATGCATTAAATTAGTAAAAGTGACCCATTTGGGAAGGCCCAGATTGGATAAGCGGGAGAACCTGGAAAGTTCCTGGTAGGCAGGTCTGATATTTGGGCTGCAAGGGCCAGTGCTATGGCAAGCAGAGTATTTCTATTGTGTCAAATGTGCAAATAGGCAAAAAATAGAATAGAATAGAATAATCCCACCAGGGGAAATTCGGTCGTAAACAGCAGCCAAAGAAACAACAAATGGTAAATGGACTGAACTTATATTGTGCTTTTCTAGTCTTACTGACCACTCAAAGCGCTTTACATTGAAGCCACATTCACCCATTCACACTCGCATTCATACACCGACACCCAACATGGCTCGGTAGGACATTGTAGAATTTGGGGGTTAAGTGCCTTGCCCAGGGGCACATTGACATGTGACTGGAGGAAGCTGGAATTGAACCTACAACCCTCCAATTGCAAGCAAACTACTTTACCACTGAGCCACAGTCACCCTCTGTGGTTTCATACAACATATGTAAAAGAACAGAAAAATATATACAAAAAAATACAATAATACACAGAATATGTACATCAACACAGAATAAGAATATGTACATCAGGTTGAAAATAATGTGCAAATTATATCGGTGTGGTTGTTTAGTGCAAATGTAAGATACAGTGCAGGTGTAAAATATTTATATTTGTTGGGAGCAGTTTTGGTTGTACAGTCTGACAGCTGCAGGGAGGAAGGACCTGCGGAAATGTTCCTTTGTGCATCTAGGATGCAGCAGTCTGTCACTGAAGGAGCTCTGCAGTACAGCAACATTTCCATGCATGGGGTGGGAGACTCTGTCCATCAGAGATGTTATTTTAGCCAGAGTTCTTCTGTCTCCCACCACCTGCACTGGATCCAGGCTGCATCCTAGAACCGAGCTGGCCTTTCTGCTGAGTTTATCCAACCTCTTCCTCTCAGCTGTCGATAAACTGCTGCTCCAACATACAGTACTATAAAAAATGACGGAGGCCACCACAGAGTCATAGAAAGTCCTTAACAGCGCTCCCTGGACTCCAAATGACCTCAGCCTCCTCAGCAGGTAGAGTCTGCTCTGACCCTTCCTGTAAAGAGAATCAGTGTTGTGGCTCCAGTCCAGTTTATTGTTTAGGTGAACACCCAGGTACCTATAAGAGTCCACTATCTCAATGTCCACTCCCTGGATGTTCAGCGGTGTCAGTGTGCTGGGTCTGTGTCTCCGGAAGTCCACCACCAACTCCTTGGTTTTTCCAGCGTTGATCAGCAGGTGGTTCTGCTGGCACCAGTCCACAAAGTCCAGAGTCCTCTGTCTGTACCTGACCCCCTCCTCTCTTCTTACCACTCTCCGTTGTTCTGTTGGCGCGGATCAGATGAAAACCGTCCATGTTTATGTGGGAGTCCGGAGTTAGCGTGGTTAGCCACGTCTCTGTGAAGCACATCAGGCTGCTCTCCCTGTAGCTCCTCTGATGTTAGCCGCCAGCTCGTCCACTTTGTTGGGTAGAGATCTCACGTTCCCCATGACAACAGATGGAATCGCTGGCCGGTACCTCCTAACCTTACTGCGTCGCCCGATTCCAGCCCGACAACCGCGTCTCTTTCTCTTCACCTCGCGGGGGATGTTGGCTCGCTCGGCTGCAGGCAACACAGTGTAGGCGCTTAAGGCTAACAGCTGATCCCTGCTGTAAACAGTGGGAAAGTGAGAGTCAACGCGCTCTCCGGACACAGATGCGGTAAAAAGTGTGAAAAATAATAAAAATTTCCACAAACTTCTGAGCTCCATTTTGTGCGGGAGCAGGACAAAACACATAAAAAAGATAAAAGAACAACAACAAAAAGACATATATTACCTAAAAAAGGACTCCTCGATCGGACGGAGCTGCTGTTATTGGCTGCCTGCTCGGAGCGGCGCCGAGAAAAAAAAAAAGAAAGAAAGAAAAAAAAGATGTGCAAGAAACAGTATTTCTGAATTATTTTGACACAATTTCAAACTTGTAGGGGAAAATGTTTAACTAGTTTCGTGTAGTTGCTATTTGGCATACACAACAGTGGATATCAAGGATACAGAGTTTTTTCCAAAACAGCTTGCCATACCGGGCGGCTTCAAAGCGGCCAGCTCGCAGCCCTTTTTTTTTTTTTTTTTTTTTTTCGCACCCTGACATTAAAGTGTAACTAAACCCCAAACAACTTTTTTTTTTGCTTATAAACTGTATAACTGGGTCTTTACCAATACAATCTTTCACTTTCAGGGCATTTTTCTTCCATTTTCGTGTAAACTTGTTAAATTCCAGATTTTTTTGGTCTAAAGAAGTCTGCCGCTCATGGTAATCGTTGGGTACTGCATTTGAATTTTGTGATTGGCTGATAGTGGTACATCTTTTCCATTTCCAAGTCACAGGCACGGTCTCACAAAGACGCCCTCCCTCTGTCAGACACACTCGCCCCGCCCCATCTTGAAATAGCTCATTTTGTGTGCTATAGTCTATGGTGCTATGTGTGCACACAGAAGCATGTCGAGAGAAACCGAGGAGGCTAAAGTCCGTATGTCGCACTTTGGAGGACCACAACGTTGAAGTGGTTTAAAGCCACAAGTTATAACCTATATGTTTTAAACACACTGTGAATAAGGAAACAGAAGCTAAGATAGTTCCCTCCGAAGCTACTTAGCATTGAAGCTAACGCTAGGCTCTCTGTGCTTGTTTGCTATACAATCATGCTGTCGGCTTTAGGCAGCGCTGACCCAGCGCCCTGATCCAAAGGCTTTAACTGATATGTTGTTTGGCCGCTGCGCTCCATAAAGCCTCTCTTTACCGATGGTGGATGGCAGAGAACATACCTAATTTCTCCCTTTACCATAGGTAAATAGAGGCTTTACGGAGCTTGACGGCCGCATGCGATAGTTCAGCCGTGACTGTCTTCCAGACCACGCCCCCATGTCTCCTCCTTGCGCTCATCCTCCACACTTGGCCATGCCCCTCTGTGTCTCCAGGTCTTGCCCATTTGGTAAAGTTTCTCAAACGTTGCCTGGGGGTGGGATGATGCTTTTTCATGGGGTTCAGTTACTCTTTAAACGTCAGAGCAGTCAGTCAGCAATGTCGGAGAAGTGAAGGGTGGCATGGAGAGGACTATGATTGCACAGAGGAGAGCTCAAACAGACAGACATTTTTGCTAATGTGCTTAAATGAGCACCAAAACAAGCTCATAGTTTGCGACAGTGACAATGAAATGGGTAAGACAAGTTGAACTTTCCCTGCAAACCACAATTCCAGTTAGTTTATCAAGTCAAGGAATTTTGTAGCGTTGTGGCAACTAACATAACATGTCATTTTAATAACATATTGAGACAGGAAATAACTGGGAAACTTTGTCTTGCCGCTAAGAGATAGAAGGACAATCCAGCATCAAGCAATTTGAGCCCGAAAGTCGAGGGTGGAGCAGGATTACTTATTGAATTAATATTATAAATTGGTACAAATATAATAAAAATCATAGTGTAGACCTGCTTTGGAAAGTGCCCTGGAATGCTAGCTCATTCAGCAGTACAATAATAAAACTGACGTAAAATAATCAAAGGCTTTGTAAAATTGGGAGATTTGTGCTGAGAATTATGATCAAGTTCAAATGCTATTTCATTTTTAATTAGAGCAAAGAGTCTATAGTGATGAGGGGATTTCTCTTGCCAGTACACAATGCGTGTTAACAAGTGGGCATTAGTTCTGATATAATAAAAACAGTTTCTATGCCCAAATAACAGTGTGACCTGTTATATTTTTCGCCTTAAAAGTGAGACAATAAGTCCAGATTTTAAACAGAATAGAATGAAATAAATATAAATTAAGCCTGCATGTTATGCCATTGAAACATTTTTTTACAACACATTCATTAATAATATCAGAATCTATATGTTGAGCTGCTACCGTTATAATCAATCCCTGTTTATACTGCTCATTCTTTCACACTTCAATTTCCCTAAACTGATCTGCTGCACCTACCACAATAACATATTATCTAAAGCTTTAGGGAATTTGATATGGAAATATTCATGTGAACACATCCTGAAAAAAATCCACCTGGTGAAGCAATTAACCCTTTTTTATACTGAATTGGACTTTTTTTGTGTGGAAAACATACCCTAAATTACAAGGGTTGACAGAACAGTGCTATTTTAGCTTTAACGTGCAAGATTATAATAACTTAATTATAATTAAGGATGTAGTGTTACCTCTTTATTCAGACCAATGCCATACCAATCCTTGGATCTGGGTACTTGTTGATACCGTAAAAAAGGCCAACTTTACAGCATATGTTTATAGCCTGGTTGAAAAAACATTTTTAGGTTAGATAGATCAGGTTTACCGTCATGACAACTCTGAGGGAAGAATTTTTTTTTTATAACTCCTCCGTTAAGAGGTATTATATTCTTGAAATTTCTGTCAGGTTGCGAGGAATGAAGCTCCAATCGGAGCTGTTTTATTTCTACAAGCGGGTTGGAGCAGGAGACTGGACAGAGAAGCCACAGCGTCAGAGAGTGGGAGTCTGCCAGATCAGTCTGGAAGACTACAGAGTCGGACTCTAGACAAACTGAATGATCACTGGTTAGATCAGTACTGGCGTGAGGAACATAGTTCAGGAGCTGGAAGCATGAACTAATGGATGTCTAAGAGATGTGAGGTGAGTCAAAAGTCTTTAACTTTTGAGAGGATCTGAGTTGTCATGATGAATTTGTGACTGCTTTTTCCTGGAGGTATTGTTAAGCTAAGCCCGCCCATTTCCTCACTCTCCACCAATGGTAATGGAAATACAACTGTTTTAGGCTGTAGTGACCCAACCCATCTGAGTCTTGTTATATCGATATGTTTCTGGGTTTAAAGTGACCCTAGTGAAAAAAATCTCTAAATTGCAGTCTTCTGGCTGAAACCGGTTGCAGCCTACTTTAAATGGACTGAACTTATATAGCGCTTTTCTAGTCTTACTGACCACTCAAAGTGCTTTACATTGAAGCCACATTCACCCTCGCATTCATACACTGACACCCAACATGGCTCGGTAGGACAATGTAGAGTTTAGGGGTTAAGTGCCTTGCCCAGGGGCACATTGACATGTGACTGGAGGAAGCTGGAATCGAACCTACGACCCTCAAATTGCAAGCCAACTACTCTACCACTGAGCCACAGTTGCCCCTTTAGCTTCAGTCAGCTCCGGACTGGCTTCTGAATAGCTTGTAGCTAGAGCGTCCATGCTCAGCCCCACCTCTTTGCCCATTTTTGGATTTTTTGAGAGTGACTAGGGCGAGTGGCGTGGACAAGAAAAGCAGCAGTGGGAACCACCCAGTTGGCTTAATTTTCTGCTCTTCAGAAACCTATGGGTGCCGTCACCCAAGGGTTTGTCCATTGTATTTACAGTCTGTGGGTGCCTGCCGCATATACCTGATCTCCGTAGAACAATGTCAGCATACAACTTTGGATTTATCCACTTGTCTATCCCAGTGATTAATTTTAACAGGGAAGCGAAAGTGTTACCGAACGACCGTAGTGAGGGGGGAGGGTCTTCAAACTCTGGCTTCTCTTTCGCTGTTGCCATGATGCTGCTCGTGTATTTACATCAATGTCTTTCTGCAACTCCACTGTGTGTCACTCAATACAGTGTCTGTGTAGACACTCACCTCGGAACTTTGTTTTGCTGTGCTTAATATCACTCTAATAATATATGTATATTATTTAATGAAAACAATACACCGGAATGGTACACTATTGGACCCAACAGTCTGAACCGAACTATATATAGGCTATATACCAACTTATTTAAATATTCTGCTGCTATATGTAAATAGTTAACATATGACAGAATTCTCTGTTATTTTTATTGTTCACTCTGTTGCACTTACACAATATAAGGCAGTATTAGTATTCAGATTAACAGTTTTATTATTAATGAATAAATTATATGATTTGGGTAAATTTATTGAATTCATAGAAATTTTAGATCCTGTACATATATTTTAAGTACACAGTAATTAATTAAATAAAGGAAAAAACATAATAAAAACACATGAATAATTAATGATTGATAAATAATTGTAAAAATGACATGCAAATACTCAGTTTTTATGTTCTGAACTAGGAGATAGAAGTCCTTGGGAATGTGCAACAAAACGATTTGCAGTATCTAATTCTCTATCTGAATTCAAAGTAAGGTGTTATTAAGAAACATAATTGTATCTAATAAAATCAAAATCTAAATTCCAATTATTTGTTTCAATTAACTGTTTTTCTGCTTTAAAATCAAATGAAAACTCAAGTACCCTTTCGGAAAAAAATATTTTCACAATCTTCATCTTCGTTAAAGGATTCAGATTTAAAATTAATATTTAAAATATACAGTCATTGTAACTTCTATATCTAATGGATTGTATTTGATTTCCCTTTGAGATATATAACGTATTATGGAATTAAACTGAACTGAATTAAACTGATTTAAATTTCTTTGCAGAATGTTTCTTTCACATTTAAAATATATTTTCCCAGGGACTTATGGATATATTTAAAAACAATGTTCTGCACATTTAAATAATAATTTTAGAAAGCTTCTGAAGATGTCTCTTGTTTTAGTTTTAAACAACCCTTTCCAGTTTTGGAGGCAAGCAAGTAAATCAAATCACAAATTCTTCAACGTGATGGTGAGTGGCAATAAAAAAACATCTAAACAAAGTTGTACTGAAGTTGCAGGGACTGTTTGTAAACGTATGAACAGTACCTAACTGAAATGTATTATTTAATCATTCTCTTTTTTATCATTCTTAATGAGGAGAGGTTAACAAATAGCAATATGACAGATCTGGTTGGTAAGAGAGATAAAGGAGTTTAGGAGATTGTAGCAGCGAGTTTGGATAGGTGTGATAAGAATGCCTTGTGGCCTGCAAAGATTGGTGAAGTGGAAGCGTTTGAATCATTCTCTTACTATCTCCTCTTCCTGCTCCTGATTTCATCCCCGTCAGTCAGCCGTTAAAGGGATGCATTTCCCTTAAGGATGACAAAAGGAAGGGCTTCAAAAAATTATCTCCAAAGTGAAAAGTGGTATTACCACAGAAGCAGGAGGAGTCTCTAAGGCCAACATCAAAACATTTCCTTCATCACAACCATCCCACCTACCAGACACTGTCTCTTTTTTCTCCCCTCTGCTTTTCAGTCATCGTCTCGTTGCCTCAGATATCATCTATGGCTTATCTGATCTCAGCTAAGCTTTTCTTCAATGTTTAAAAACTACTCAGTGCAAAAATGTCATCTCCATTTTCCATCTTCTACCATATTAAAGTTAAACCTAAAGAAATGTTATATTATATTTTCAGGGTCTGAAATATAGCATAATAAAGGATTTAAAATATTTTAAGACAGACATTGTCTTAACTGGAAAGAACTAAAATACTCACGTTTTTTTCTTTTCTATTTAGAGTTTTTCCCAACCTTTTTCCTATAAGCCATAATACTTTGCCCAAATTTGGTTCACAATTTCTGGACTACCATGCTTACATGTAAACAAATGTTCTCCCGACAAGCAAATATGGATCAAAAATATATACATTTGAAAACTTTTAATTGGATAAAATATTCATACCTGGGCCCTCATTTATCAAGCGTACTTATGCACAGATCCGTGCGTATGTCGTGCGTAGGAACAATTATACGCATTGTGTTTTATGTATCAATTTGTACTTAACAGAAATGTTCCTAAATAAGTACAGTTCTGAATGTTCGTACGCACAGCATCTACTGTTAGAACCGAGGAACTGCAACACTGAAACAGTTTGACAGAATATTTCTCTCAGCAGTTTATCGCCTCCACCAAAGAGCTCATGTTGGCGTATGTCTGCATTATAACAAAATAACGTCAAGTTATACACGGATTAGCAATAAACTTTCAGGATATGTTTGAAATTTTCTAAAATAAAATACATAATTTAATGTTGGTTTGATCATGCATGGCGATCCTGTCACTTGCAATCTGCGCCGTGTGGCCGCAGACCCCCCTTCCCGTTTACTTGTTTATTTATTACACCAAGCACTTCAGCATAATGGGATTTTGTCACACCTTTAATTCAAAGGTTTGCAAACTGCACCGTGACAACTAAATGGCCCTGCTTATCAGTGGATTGTCCTTTTTTCCTTGCGTACTAATGGCACCACAAGCCGTGTCTCCAATTTAGTCAAACATGATGATCTGACCACCCTCTGTATTAGATCTGGTCCAGCTGTGTACTGAAAGACGTTTTACTGAATTCAGTTTAATATCAAACCCTTTTTTTCCCTTAATTTCCAACCGGAACATCTCCCCTGTCCCGACCACATTTACTGCCTGTCACCTTTGTCTCAGGCGGAGTTATCTTTTTTTATTAGTTTCCCCTGAGCTGATAGAATCAAACAGCAATGTTCATTATTATATTATGTAATATGTTTAAAGACAATGATTTCCACAGAAGTTAATGTTAGCTAATTAAATTATTCACCACATTTTTTTATGTTTGCACTGCAGCAGGAATATAACGGCTCTGTGCTGGGAGAATTAAACAGAGAAACAGCTGATGGCAAAACTATCGGTGGTGAAATGAATTTATTTTAACTGACATTTTCTTAGGTCTGTTAATCATGAATACTTTTTTATTGACCCATCTATGTTTCACTTCAATCTCTGTGTCACTGAAATTGCTTCCTTCATCAGGACTTAATGCATTTGACAGATAAAATGGTGTTACCAAATATGGTTAATTGACTGTTCGTACGAACATTCTAAATTTCATTGGTAGGTTAGGATATAAGACAGTTTCTACAAACGTTCGATAAATGAGGGCCCTGGTATTTCACCTTTCAGGAATTGTTAGGATGACCTGAAGAAATGGCTTCAAATTATCTGCTATGTCAAATCCACTGTTGAGGATGAAGAACTTAGGTCAGAACATAATTTAATTTCATACTGATCTGGTGTGTTCTGGTTTTAAATGGCTGAGAGTACAGAAGTGAAGTACTTGAGTACTATAAAAAACAACAAAGTTTGTGTTTGAAGTGCTATCTGCTCAGCTACCCAACATTCTGTTAGCACATCCAGGTAACGCTTGCTGGCAGTAGAGCTGCGGCGGTCAACAAGCGCTTCTGCTCAGTTGTTGTTTATTCAGAGCTATTTTTTTCATCATGGGTAAGTAGAGAAAGTTTGTACACATCCTTAATTTATTCGTTGTTGAGAAACACACAGCTAGAGAGAGTGTGTGCAGTACTAGAGAGTAGTAGTGTAGATATACTGTTGAAATTCACATTTTTGTTTATCTACTCTTCGCATTTATTAAATATATTTTCTCTTCCTGTTGCATAGTCTATTGTCCAATCAATATAAATGGCAAGAACAAATCATACTAACTGATTAATTTTTATGCAAATAAATGCATAAAAAAATTGTTTGGATAGGTTTCTGGCTGTACACAAATGGCCAATAAATGTTAAGTGAACATTGCAATAATTTTCTTAGTGTGGTTTGATTGTTGTTCAGACAAGCCATGAAAGCCAGTTTAATTAACAATTTGTCATCCCACTCCTAAATTCGTATTTAAATAAGCAGATAAACAAGTTTAAAGGTGTTTGGGGTTCATCTGCAATATCCCCATAGAGTCACTTCAGAAAGAAAACATTGTAAATACGTTGTTGGAAGCTCAACAGTTGACCTCATGTTGTCCTCAGTATCATCTAGACGGTGACAATTTATCGGGATTCCCACGGGACAGGAGTCAATTTCACTGTTGGTAAAGTGATCGGGACGGAACAGGAAATAATCCACGGGATCGGACGGGAAACTGGAAATTATAATTTAAAAATGTTTTTGTTTTTTTACATTTATCTTGTCAGATATCAGGGAATTAGCTTTAAAAAATGACGCTGCAATGCGGTGCCAATGTGTGTGGTTATTAACTCCGCTGCAAAATGCAATTCCATCGGGTCTACTTCCCTGCACCCACGAAAACTGAAACTACTACGTTGTTGCTACACCAACTGGATAAACTGGTAAGCATATGATATCCGACTGAAAATGCATGTATCTTAATAGTTTGTTAGTCAGACGAATCGAGTCCATTCATTTTTTATTTATTTTTTTTTTTTCAGTGGTATAAACCTCTTTTTCAAATGAAATTTATTTTAATATTTTCAGATTGAAATACATTTTGTACTTTATTTGCACTGAAGACACGTTGCTTAATGTAAAGTGGAAAATTTGTACAGTCAGTAATGATTTGGGAGGCCATGTGATCTGCTGGTGTTCGTTCACTGGGTTTAATGATGTTCAAAGCCAGCACAGTCTACTTCTAGGACATTGAGACCACTAACTGTTGGGCAACTTCATGGAGATGAAGCTCCTCTGCTGGAAACCAGAAATGCTAAACATAAGGTGAAATTATAAATTATTTTTGTCCGTTTAGTTTTTATTTTCGTCTTTGACTGTCATCTTTCTCCTCCTACATGCCTGAACTCAATCCTTCATAATGATAGCAGAGTTGTGATAAATATTAACAGAGGAGTTAATTATATCGATTTAAATAAAAAATAAATAAATACTAGAAAACCATTGCATTATTTAATTAGATATGTTGTCTCTGATATGGCTTAACAGATTTCTATTAGATTCCTTTTTTTTTTTTACGTGTCCTGTCTAGCAGTATGCTACTCAGAATTGGTGTCTGAGTACCAAGTACAAGCCCAACAGTTTTACTTTCCCAAGCAGAGTATTACAGCTTCGCTGTAGTACGCCACTTGATGTATATGTATGAAAAATCTTTATTACTGATTACTGTGGGTTCAATTTCCTGACGTCATGGACACTAAACCGAGACAAGAAGGGAGAAAGGAAGAAGGTGAAGAAAAGAAACCGGACCAGCAGAGGCACGAACCGACGACACAAGACAGGGAGGCAAGCAAAGAACACAAGATAACATCCCAGTCCTCCACCTCTGCCAGACGGCAGAGAAAGAGTAATACAAAACAAAAACAACAAACTGTACAGAACCAAACCAATAGTTCGGATCTAGTAGAATAAACTAAGAATTACACATTCACTACACACAAGCATGGATTCATGAACATAATACAAATGTTTCTGGTAAGCTCCTGTGAACAACTAACTAATGATGATAACCTCAGCTTAAGATATGTCCGTCCACACCAATACCCCCCCCACACACCTATGTGTGTGCGAGCATGCAGGTCTGAATAAGGTTTCCCCATGCAAGTGATTGGTAGCTGGTGTAAGGAACCGTCAATCCGTCCTACAGGAATCGACACAGACATGGAGGAGGCAAGAGATGTATGCATCCAGGGTCCCACAGAGTACAGAGGACACAGGCGGATCAGCGCAGGGTCGATCACCCACCAAGAGAGGAACAGATGGAAGCCCCAGGGGAACACCCACCAGCCGCAATGCTGGGGCCCGAGAGATCGCAGTGACGAGCCCACGGGCTCCGCCGAAACCGGCTACGCCAGGGCGGGCCCGGATCAGGAACCGGAGGCCACGGGGACCAGGGGCACCCCGCCCCCCAGTGGGGCCCCAACCAGGGACCAGCCGACAAGGGCCCCCCGCCGCCGCCGCAGGCAAGGGGGATCCGCAGCCAACCGACGGACAACACACGCCGCCGCCACCCCGGACCAATACCCACCGCCAACAACCCGGCCCGCCCCCACACACCCACATGCCAGGGAGCCACAGCAAGAGCCACAGCGGATGTACGCCCTCCCCAGGCCGCGCCCAGCCAGCACCTGGACATCCAGATCTTCCAGCTCCTGGGTCCAGATCCCGCCCCACGCATGGCGCCAAGATCAGGGGCCCAGCCAATGCCGGACAACCCCCCCCAGATGAACCGACCAGCCAGCAGAAGTCCTGGAACCGGCAGGAGGCCTGGGCGCCAGGCACGGTCCCCACCGATCCACCGGACGGCACCAACCTACTCTACAACCCCGGCATCCCAATAAGAGGTGCCCCAGTCAATCCAAGGAGGACGTCGGCCCGAAACAGCGGCCGCCCGACACACCGGACCACCCAGGACCCGCCAGACATGCACCAGGACCGAGCCGGGCCGCAACCGGGACCCCCGGCCCCAGGCAATCGAGTCCATTCATGACGTGGTAAGGTGGCCAAACAACGAGAATGCAGGATATGGTTAAAGACGGCGGATAAAGCTAAATAGATTATCTTTGATACTGTGCTACGCTATGGTTTAAAGGGGGCGGCGGGAGCGAGCGCCATAGGAGGTAAATTACTAATCTACGGGATTCTGGTGGGGACGGGAGTCTTTCTCTCTGGATTTTTTCAGGACAAGATATTTTTTGTGACGCTGTCACGTGATCGGGACATGACAGGAGTATTTTTTGGGGATCGGGACGGGAGCAACAAATGATTCCCGTGTCACCCTCTAGTATCATCATGTATTAGATCACACTGTACCTTGTTAAAACAGGTTGTATGCACTTTTTTATTTCCTTTTTAATGTGAATGCATTTCATTGCAGCTTTTTGTAGCCTACTGATGCATTAATGTGTTTATAGTGAATAAAGCATTTCAAGCTTAATGTATGACCATTCTGGATGACCCTTCACTAAAAGCACCCCACCTTCCTGCAAGTCGGAGAGCTCGGCCCGTGGAGAATAACGCCCTGTAGTCCCTTATTTTAATTTATGAAAGTCGGCAACCCTATCCTCACCCCTTACATTGTTGGCTTAGCAACTGTATTGTTAGCTAAGACTAGCTCCTTTGTCCCATGTAATTCTTTTGTCAGCCTTAGCTGGGCATCGCAGCCACTGATAAGGAGCTTCCTTGTACACACACACACACACTTAAAAACATCCCTACAGACACACCCATCCCCTATTAAATCCCCATATTAAATTATTGATAATTATTGATGATTATGTAAACAAGATATTAATCACACTTCCTTGTTTCAACCTTCTCTGGTTGTCAATTGTCCTGTATGTTTTTCATCTTAGCTTCCTAATTCTTTCGAACATGAATAAAGAAAATGATGGCATCATTATGCGAAAGAGATTTAGCCCCCCTGCTGAACACTTAGCTGATTAATGACAGCAAGAGTCCTTTACTGTATGGAGATTTTTATCATTTGATGCATTAATCTCCTTCCACATTCCTTTCCCTTTTTTGAATCTCTTGAAATAGTAATTACTTTCTGGCAGTAGTTTGGGAAAGACATACAGAAGACAAAGGCAACTGATGTTTTATTCAAGGATAGAGAATTTAAGCATTGCGTTTCTACAAAGGAACAATTAGAAGACAGATTGTCAGACGCTATCAAAGACATCACCTTGTCATTTTGTCTGTAAAAGTAAAGTGGAAGATTGAATTGAATACATAATAGACTTTTAGATATAAAGACAAGCACCAGGTAATGACAAAACCACCTTGAAACATGACAGATCAAACTCCATTGCAGTTCAGTAAAAATTAATTAAGCAGAATTATAAAAAAAATGTCACTGATTGTCTAAAACACATTGTAGATAGTGTATAAAACTCTATATTGTGTCTTGTTCATGAAGACTGTGTATATTTTAAAATCACCCCCACAACATAAGTCTTTCAAGGAACAGTTTTCTTAGTTTCAGTTAAACAAACAAGAATCCTGAGGGAAATACCACCATCTGAGTAAACTCAATGCTTATTCTATTCAGCCTTGTTTCACCCTCTTCACCCTCATGTTGTACAGGATAAGATGAGGCCAAAGGATTTATAAATAAATGCGTTAGTCTCATCTGCCTGACCGATTCAGCCGTCATTTATCTCACTGACATTTGTGCAAGTTAGAATCTATGGCCCTGGCCATGGATCTGCCCTATCAAGAGCCTGGATGTTCTGATAAATTCATATATCTGGCGGCCGTGCTGACGTAGCAGGCAGATTCGTAATGTTGCTTTTTTTTCTTCCAATACTAGTGTTCATTTTGTCTTATATCTGCTACAGTGGTGCCTGAACATTTTGTCTTCTGACCCACAATAAAGCAGTAATCTCAGTTACTGCTGTTTCAAGTGTGCAAAGACAGTGCTTAGAGCCAAGTAAAGTCAAGTTGCCACTTCACTAACTCATAACTATTTGTCACTTTAAATAATCTAAAGTCAAGTATTTTAACATACTACACTCAACAAAAATATAAAGGCAACACCTTTGTTTCTGCTCCCATTTTTCATGAGATGGACTTAAAGATCTAAAAATCATTCCAGATACACAATATTACCATTTCTCTCAAACATTGTTCACAAATCAGTCTAAATATGTGATAGTGAGCACTTCTGCTTTGCTGAGATAATCATGATCATGATTAGGGCACAGGTGTACCTTATACTGTCCACAATAAAAGGCCACCCTGGAATGTGCAGTTTTGTCTCACAGCAAAATGCCACAGATGCCACAAGCATTGAGGAAGCGTGCAATTGGCATGCTGACAGCAGGAATGTCAACCAGATCTGTTGCTCGTGCATTGAATGTCCATTTCTCCACCATAAGCCGTCTCCAAAGGCGTTTCAGAGAATATGGCAGTATATCCAACCGGCCTCACAACCGCAGACCACATGTAACCACACCAGCCAGGACCTCCATATCCAGCAGGTTCACCTCCAATATCGTCTGAGACCAGCCACTCAGACAGCTGCTGAAACAATTGCTTTGCATAACCAAACAATTTCTGCACAAAATGTCAGAAACCGTCTCAGGGAAGCTCAACTGCATGCTCGTCGTCCTCATCGGGGTCTTGACCTGACTCCAGCTCGTCGCCGTAACAGATTTGAGTGGGCAAATGCTCACATTCGATTGCGTCTGGCACATTGGAGAGGTGTTCTCTTCACGGATGAATCTCGGTTTACATTGTTCAGGGCAGATGACAGGCAACGTGTGTGGTGTCGTGTGGGTGAGAGCGCTTTGCTGATGTCAATGTTGTGGATCGAGTGGCCCATGGTGGTGGTGGGGTTATGGTATGGGCAGGCATCTGTTATGGACGAAGAACACAGGTACATTTTATTGATGGCATTTTTAATGCAAAGAGATACCGTGATGAGATCCTGAGGCCCATTGTTGTGCCATACATCCATGAACATCACCTCATGTTTCAGCAAGATAATGCACGGCCCCATGTTGCAAGGATCTGTACACAATTCTTGGAAGCTGAAAATGTCCCAGTTCTTGCATGGCCAGCATACTCACCGGACATATCACCCATTGAGCATGTTTGGGATGTGCTTGACCGGCGTATACGACAGCGTGTACCAGTTCCCACTAATATCCAACAACTTCGCACAGCCATTGAAGAGGAGTGGACCAACATTCCACAGGCCATAATTGACAATCTCATAAACTATATGCGAAGAAGATGTGTTGCACTGCATGAGGCAAATGGTGGTCACACCAGACAGAGTCCCCAGACCCCCAATAAAGCATAAACTGCACATTCCAGGGTAGCCTTTTATTGTTGGCAGTATAAGGTACACCTCTGCACTAACCATGATGTCAGATCAGCATCTTGATGTGGCACACCTGTGAGGTGGGATGGATTATCTCAACAAAGCAGAAGTGCTCACTATCACACATTTAGACTGATTTGTGAACAATGTTTGAGAGAAATGGTAATATTGTGTATCTGGAATTAATTTTAGATCTTTAAATCCATCTCATGAAAAATGGGAGCAGAAAAAAAGGTGTTGCATTTATATTTTTGTTGAGTGTATGAAGATAGGTCACGAAATTGCTCATCAAATGTCATATATTTAAATTTATTTGGATATAGTTTCTGTTTCTATTTGTTTTTGGCTCTAATCTGTGTGTTTATCAGATGCATTGAAATAGAAGAGATTTAGGCCTTAAATAAAACCAAACTGAGTTATGTGGTGCTAATAAGGAATTATATTTTTGTCACATAACCATTGTATTGTATACAATAAGTACAGTACAGAAAACATTCTGTATACTTTGTTGTCGAAGGGGGGATAAAAAGTTCCCAGAACTGTTACAAATATACATGTGGTTGTTGTGAAAAAATTGTCTGACAGCTCTTTTTCTTACCTAAAAATGTCAAGTACAAAAAAAAAAAAAAACTTAAAAGTACAAAGCTCCAAATAGATAATATGGCCAAATACATCAGATTAAACAAGATTCATTGACCAAAATAGCTTCAGAGAACATAGGTTTTTATAAATACAGACTATTTTCCCATCTTAGAAAAGCTTTGGTAAAAAGATGCCTTCATATTGCCAGTGCTACATCATGCTAGAAATGAAAGGGCTAAAATAGAGATCTGATCACTTTAATGTTTAATTAAGGCTGGATTTGCTAGATATATGCATACGATTTTGCACTTATCTGTGACAGATATACACTTACTGCCACTTATTATATACACTTGGTCAATTAGTAAATCCCCCAAATAGTGAATCCCCGAAACACATGGCAGGAACACAATGCATTTAGAAATCTTAACATGGTTAAAAAAAACACTAGATAAACTTCAGCAGGAGAATGGGGAAGAAAGAGGATTTAAAATACTTTTAAAGGGGAGTGGTTGTTGGTGCCAAACAGTATTCGGGAGACTTCTGATATGCTACAATCTGGTATACACAGCCATTTCATATTTACAGAGAATGAGCTAAAGTAGCATCTGTGTAAAAGAAAATTCAGAATAGAATAGAGAATAGAATAATCCTTAAATTTTCCCACAAGCGGAAATTTGGACGTAACAGCAGCAAAAAACACATATACAAGCAAAACAGGACACAGAACAGAAACACAAACAATTTTACAGAAGAAAAAATATTTACATAATGTACAATAGTTACAAAAAAAGTGTACTGTACAGTTATTAAGGTTAGTTACAAACCTAGGTTGTAGTATGCAAACAGACCAGCATATTGAAATATGTTTAAATAATTAGAATATTTGAAAAAAATAGAAAAGCAGAGATTGTTTATTGTACTGTGCATTAAAAAGGAAATGTGTAATTTATATAATAATAATAATATTAATAATAATGATAATAATAACTTTATCTATAAAGTGCTTTCAAAGAAAGCACTGAACATCAGTACATAACATTTAAACAATAAAATCAACAGTCTAAAAACAATTTAAAAAATAAAACTTTAAACCCAAAGATAAGCAATGTAAGCAACAATCAGATGCCAATTTATACATCAATAATAAAAACAAGAAATAAACAAGTTCAAGACGCAAAAGATTGCATGAACGAGTGAGTCTTTAGTTTGGTTTTGAACACTTCAACAGAACCTGCCTTCCTAATGTCAGTTGGTTGTTTGTTCCAGAGAAATGGAGCACAAAAGAAAAACACACACTCCCCAAGCAATTTTCGCCTGACTTTTGGAACTACTTAGAGTCCAGAACCTTGAGACTGCAAAAGACGAGTAGGATGATATAAATTCCAAAATTCTGAGAGATAGGAAGGAGCTAGCCCATTTAAAGCCTTATAAGTAAGTAATAACATTTTAAAATCTGCACGAAAGTGACTGGGGAGCCAATGTAAAGCTTTCAACACTGGTGTAATATGCTCAAAACTTCCACAGCCTTTCAAAATACGAGCGGCCATGTTTTGGACCATTTGGAGCCCTCTAAAGCTTTTCTTAGGTAGCCCAGAGAATAAAGAGTTGCACTAATCAATGCGTGAGGGCAAACATGAATAAGAATCTCGGTATTTTCCTTTGATAAAATCTGCCTAATCTTAGCTATATTTCTCAGATGATAGAAAGCCGCTTTAGTTATTTCTTTCAAAAGAAAGTCCTGGGTCAAATCAAACACCCACATTTTAACCCTGTCTTTACAGGTAAGGAAACAATCATCAAGTTTCAAAGATGAGTCACAGGACAGTTTGAGGAGTTTTTTGTGGTCCAATAATCATCAACTCAGTTTTATCAGAATTTAGCAGTAGGGAATTTTTTAATAACCAACCCCTAACTGCAGATAAAACTGTCTCAATTTTAGTCATATCCCTCCTTTATTCAACAGCTAATTGAACATATACCTGCAGATCATCAGCATTGCAGTCAAAAGGTACATTATAAGATCTTAAAGGGGCTGTATCATGATATTTTGGGACATATATGATAAAATGTTACCGTTGTTGTTATACAGTGTTAATTTGTCCTGAAATTTTACTTGTGTCCTGTAGTTAATGTTAGACAACGAAGTAAAATTAAATCTCAGATTTTTTTTATACCAAATCCGATTTCAGATTTTAATACATTTTTTCCGACATGTTTTTTTTTTCGTAAAAAATAAATTGCAAGTGATAACATTTTTTTTCAAAAACCTGATTTTATTGCAATCACCTTGTCCTGGAGCTGACTTAATTTAATGTCCAACTAAAAAAAAGATGCAAAGTATCCTTGTAAAACAAGATCACTAGATTGAAATCACTCTGAGCTATTAAAGTCTAAGTAGTACATCGGTTAAAAAAAATCTGTTTTTCAAAAATGTATTCTTCATGAACAGAAGAGAGATGCTTTTTGCTGGAGCTTTTGTTGTGACTGCATTTTGCTGGAGCTTTTGTTAAGCTAGGCCTGTCCACATCCTCACCCACTACCCTTATTTAGAGATGGTAATGGAAACGCAACATACCCGTTCCAGGCTGTACTGACTCGTTCCATTCTGTACTGTACTGGTCCTAGTGGAAATGGGCAATAAAAGGTCTTTAACAGCGACCCCTGGACTCCAAATGACCTTAGCCCCCTCACTAGGTAGAGTCTGCTCTGACCCCTCCTATAAAGATCATTAGTGTTGTGGCTCCGGTCCAGCTTATTTTTCAGGTGAACACCCAGGTACCTATAAGAGTTCGCTATCTTAATATCTGCTCCCTGGATGTTCACCTGAGTCTGGTGGGTCTGCGTCTCCAAAAGTCTACCACCAACTCCTTAAGCCTAGTTTATGCTTCTCTGTTTTGACAGAGACGGATTGACGCAACGCCATTATCCGTCAATGCAAGGGCTCTCCTTGACCTACGCAAGGACGCACGGAGTAGAGGCCCAAATTTCAACTATCCGTCGACAGATAGCGTATGCATTGGTCAGTTTAGGCAACAGCCAGAGATCGCTTCACCAGAACGGGGCTCTATAGTCGTTGTAATCAGTAGGTACTGCAGTGTTTCGCCACTATATGCTTTATATTGAAAGGATAATTTATCTAATCTGTTCTTTTGGCAATTTTGATCAGCAAGTGGTTCTGCTGGCACCACCAATTTAGCTTGCTGGTCAAGTTTTAAAGGATAATTTTCTCAGACACTGAGATTCATTCAAATGTCATAGTTTATGTGAGTGTTGTTGCTTATCATCTTTATAACAACAATATAGACAACAACAAGATATTGTACACAAACACAAAGTTGATAATTAAATAATTCCAATAAATGACACTAACTCAAATGGTCTCTACAGTCAACAGATCTCTGCCTAAGACAGAATGAGGTCAAACCCACTATTAGCAATGTGGACCTAATAATATGCCCTGTGAACGTAGCAATATTTCAAAATTTGGTGACATTAAAATGTTTAATGTAAATGGTTAGAAAAAAAAACTAGACAGTTTTAGTAAAAAGCAATGATGATAAAGGGAATGTCATTACCTGTTAGAATCCACTTTAACGAAAAACATCAAATATCTAATATATAAATCTAATATGTAAAGCTTTAACTAAAGTTCTGGTTTGACTGACTAAATCTTCACATTAATTAATGTGCAAGAATATTGATTTGTGTATTAACAGGGTGATGACATTGCCACTGACAGAGAAATCTTACCCTAAGATTTCGTAGACTGCTGATGGAGAAAAGAGAGTAACACACACACACACACACGCAGGCAAACATTCTGTACATCTGTTACTGGACTTGCAAGTTGAGATTTATTCCATATACAGTATATTCTACATTTAGTTTATACATAGTTCAAAGTAAAACAGAACTATTGCTTCAAAAGCATTCAAATATACAGCTATGTGTGTGTTTTTGTATTGCTTTATTTTGAAAAACTTAATATTAGGTGAGGCATTGTATCAACTTTTTTTGGATGAGCTAAGACTTGAAACTTTGCACACAAAAAAATCAAATTACTTTTTGGGTTTTCTTCTATGCTAAAATCAAAAAGAAAGCTAATGAAGAGATTTCTGGAAATGAAGAAATTGCTGGGCAACCTCAAAGCCTTAAGGCAGCTCAAGACAATGCACGCACACACTTGTTCAAAACACAAAAGATGAAATAATCATTTCAATTTCACATCTCTGTCTCTCAGAACAAGATTACATTACATCCTCTTTTTGAAGTGTACCCGGAAGGTTGAGTCCAGTGCTCTGGGAAAGTTTTTTTATGACTTACTCCATTGGAAGTTAGGATTCAAACTCATGAATATGCAAAATACAAGTGCAATGTTTCTGAGATGACAGTACCAAGCAATTCACATCAAAACGATGTCCCTCTTGGCAGAAGAAAGACTTTGCCCTACCATCTAAATGGAAATGTATCAGGCTGTCACCGCTGGTCTTTTCTTCCATTGCATTCAATTCCACGTCTTTGTTCTCTTCTTCTATCTGATAAATGTGACATTTAATTAGATAGACATCTCAGATTTTTTTACATCTTTAAAACACAACCATATCCTGATGCTACCACCACTCTGTTTCAAAGTGATAATGATTCAAAGAACATTATGAGCACTCTGACTTTAGGCTGTGGGAAGTCTATTCACATACCATTCTTTAAACTTGTATAATAAAGTTATTTTCTGTTAATCCAAAAATTATTGGTGAGTATATCTACTGTCTTTCTGGGAAATAGACAATATGATCATATAACAATAACTACAGATTTTTCTTTTTTTTGGGGGGGGGGGCGGGGTCAATCAACTGCTAATCCAACTATAGAAGAAACTTTATAACTACCTTTAGGACAAGGTGGTTTCAGACTTTAACTCAAAATTACTGTGTTAAAAACAACCCCTCTGTATTCTTTTTTTCACTAATCCAGTCTTACAGGGCTGGAATATCAATTCATACTTTTTACGTAACACTATCTAATGTTAGGTAACACTTTATAATAATAATGTGTTACCAGTTAGGTTACACTTGTTTTCCTGTGTGACCTCTTTTTGTTCAAACTACAAAATTAAACAATGCATTAATGCAGCGAGGAAATAATGATGTTGACACCAAATTGCAAGAAAACCTAAATTAAATATAGCTTATGACCTTCTATATTTAGTTCTACTTAGCTTTACTTTAAGTGATCAAAACGTTTTCCCTGTTTTGCAGTTGTATTTCAGCAGTTCTAGCTGTTCTTCTGGGATGGTATATTAGTTTGGACCGTGTTATTTAAGATAATTAAAAAGATAATTATTAAATAATGATTTAAATATCTTCATGTCTTGTTGAAGCAGAACATGGATGAACTCATTTAGGCTTCATCTGCAGTAATACAGGCTCTGTTTTGGTCTGTTACAAGGAAGAAAATTCTGATCCAAAATGCACCTTAGGGTGGGTGGACTTAGCCAAAGTGATAGGGGAGCTTTGTCATCTGGGAGCACCTTTGAATGGAACTGCCGCTCCAATGAAGTCAGCTAAGTTGTTTGACGGACATCCCCCTACACTTCCTTTGTAGGTTTTCTGAACGCTTCCCACAAGCAGCTAAAAAAAAGAAGAGGCAGACGCATAATCTGTCTATATATTTTTTCTAGCTAATGAAGAGCTTTGGATTCTATGGAACAAAATGGAAACTGTTGATGGGTAGTCTGGTTTTTCCCTCTTCTTCCTGGCATTAAAATAAAGATTGATTGATTGATCCACAGATCCTGATTTCGATTAAGGAGAATTCAATTGATTTATTGATAGATTTCTTGGGATACAAAGCAGATATCAAAAAGCAAATCCCAAAATGTCCTTTCAGAAAAGTATTGTGTGTTATTTAAAACACAAATTACCTTTAGACTGTTTAGGTTTTCATGTCTTAAACTATGCTATTTTGGAGCATAAATAGAGGTTACAATTTGGAAAACATAAAAATAATTTATTAAATCCCACTTTTTTCTATTTTTCATCTAGTATCATCTTTTTTCTTCCATAGATGTTTCTTTCCTTCATCAGTCATCTCTCTTCCTCAACATCTACGTTTACCCTGCATTTAACCTGCTTCCTGTGTGTTTTTTTTTTCACCACTCAAAGCTTCATGCTAATCGTGCTCCAGACAGTTCCACGGGCCCCAATTTCACTTCAAAGGCCAAGCATCTCCTCCTTGTCTGTGAAAGGACCTGTCAACCTTGCCTGCATGCCTACCTACCGCAACGGGAGAGCAACACTGGATGGAAGACAGAGGCAAAGGATTTTACAAAAAGAAGCAGTAGAGCAGGGTTAAAAAAAATAAAAATCCACGAGATGCATAGAAGTTGTGTTGCTGCTGTGGGTGGCACTTAACCAGATGAATCACATCAGCAGGGAGGTGCGTTTTTGTTAAGTGTGTGTCAAAAGTATCTGCTTTTTCATAACTCGAAAAGATCACGTCAGCACTTTGCCAATCTCAGAGTTGGAGGAGAAAAACAGGGAAGTGAAAAAAAAGAGAAAAGTGCTCAGGACCATTTTCACATTAAAAAAATACCTTTACCTGGCGATTTCTATTTGAACTTTTTCCCCATTTTTTTTTTTTTTTACTGTTCTTTCCTTTCCCCTCCTCACTTGCTTTTTCTCCTCCCGCAGGAGGAACAAGCGAGAGGCGCAGTGTCCCGTTCCTCCCCGTCTCGTTTGCCAAGCTTGAATTAAAGTTGCATTCCGTGTCGCCATTGTTAGGCTAATAAGAAAAAGTTATCTTCAAAGGGTTCGGGTGGCAAAAGAAGAGGCAGCCAGGGGGATGGTAGACGAAGTGTGTGCGCATGGAGAGGGTTTAGAGGTTTAGCTAGGGCGTGCATTTTTTTTTCTTGAGTCCATCTAATGCGTGAAATTACACCTGCCACCTTTCTCCATGAGTGTGTGTTTGAGTCCACACAATCACACGTCTCTAGTCATTTATGTGCACTTCGACATGCAAGCACCTGAGTATTGTGCACTATTTTCCACCTACACACACTTACCTATACGTTCCTTTTCCTCATGTATGCCATCTAAATCTATATTTCAGCTAACATGGCTTACTACAGTGTATTCTTATTAGTAGTTCCAATTCATATTAACAGTCAGTCCTAGATAGCAAGTTAATTAACTCTCTGCCCTTCTTTTCCCCTGGCTATCTGCACACAGGTAGCCTTTCATGTTGCCACCGAGAGAGATAGAGGGAGGGACAGGAGGGAGGCGAAGAGCTGGGGAGAGGGATGAAGGTAGGACGAAAGCATGAGATTTCGTAGGAAAATGAAGCAGGGATGGTAAGGGAGGAAAGGAAAACATAATAGGAGAAGAAAAGCACAGGAACTAAAATGAAAGAGATGGATGAGGGGTACGGTAGAAGGGTGAGAAAAAGAGGGGAAGGGGAAAAAAAACTAAATTGAATTTGGATGAGAAACCGCTGTGAGGATTGTAAAGTGGCAGAGAAGTTTGATAGGATGTAAGAAAGGTGATGTTTTTTCTTTAATTAATTTATCTTTTTTTAATGTTCAGCATTTTAACTGTTGCTTGGAGCACAGCACAAAATGAAATAAATGGATGAGGGGACATGCTGAGGACACAAGTGTTCAGGCCAAATCTAATTTCCAAATGGTACCAATATCCCTATGTCTAAGGCAACCAACTCGGACTCCTAATCTGACATCAAGAGGAGGCGTGTAATGTTCCACAACTAGATTGCACACCAATTTAATTCTACCCAATCTATTTATGTAGGGCAACAAATGTCTCAATGCAGTTAACAAATTCCACATGACGAGAAAAACTCTCTCCGTGACATGGTGTAGCTCACTGTATAGGGTGAACATATTTTGATTTCCAAAAAATGTGATACTTCTGCGATGAACTGGAAACCCGTCCAAAGTGTCCCCTGCCTCTCGCCCGTTGACAGCTGGAGATAGGCACCAGACCCCACTGCAACCCCTTAAGGAGCGGTCCAGAAAATGGATGGATGGATGGAGGATACTTATTCCAGTAGTGAAACACTTTCAGGACTGTGACAACACTTTTGATTTTAACATATTTGAACTGTGTATTCTCCATTTGGTTAGAATGAACACACAAACTTCAGATAGGCTTTCACAAGTACAAAAATGACTTTAAAATCTCTGGGAAATTATTAATAATGGAAATATGAACTGGTGTTGTATTCTACTTTTTTGGGGCTATTTTATATACAGTCTCGTAGTACATATGTTTTAAAATATCTTTAGTAAGCATTCAGAAGGTAAAAGTCTGTTTATATTATTCATGGTTGTGAAACACATCCTTGACCAGTATTTTAATTGGGCACCTTTTGAGGAACATCAGAGCCTTGTGTATGTTGGGAGTATGTGTGACCTTTGAGGACCTCTGAGACAAAGAGTTTTATTGCAGGCTGCAAAACCAGCTGCAAAACCAGGATGTCTGTAGATTAGAAAGTAGGGAGGAACCGGGACCATAAAACCATAAAACTCAGAATGAACTTTTGACTTGGATCCAGGAGGAGGACACTTCCATCTTATGAATTCTGGACGGACCAGTGGTTGTCAAGACACTTTTTAAAAACGTTCTGATTGGAGCAGATTCCGAGGGAGAAGAGACGCCCAGATCCTGGCGAAGTTTTGGATGTGTATAAAAGTTATGACATGAAAACCATTCGTCGTCAGATGTGTTTATCTGGCCCAGAGAAAATGGGCATGTTTCTCTGTAAAACTGCATATCTGTTAATCTGTTTTAAATAAAACTGAGAACTGGGAATTGGCTCCTTGTCTCTGCTTTGAACATGCACTGAATTATCTTTTTGATAAAATTTAATTCTACACTGGCAAACCAGTTCATATTTCCAGAACTCACTCATTGAATGCTGGAAAAAGGCACTAGCCCCCCGGGACCCTTCAAGGATGAGCGGTATAGATGATGGATGGATGGATGGATGGATGGATGGATGGATGGATGGGAATAATTACTTTACAAAATTAGAAAATTTACCAGTAACAATAATTGTTCATTTTAAGTGATATTGCACAAAAAGGAAACAAAATCTAAAATGATATTTTGAGAACATTTCTTTTCTTTTCAATGTAATAATATTAATAAGCATCAGCTTCAAAAAGACAATAAAAAAGTAACTAATGCTGTCTTTAGTTTTCATCTTCATCCTCCTTAGGCAATATTAAGATGAAATCTTACGTTGCATAGCACATTATATTTTTTTGTGTTCATGCGGACCTAGTGGATCTTTGCCACTTTTACTACACACAGAAATACATGAGTCAGCTCTGTTCGTCTGCAAAGCTACAGTCGCACTTTTACATCTTTTAAACAGTTGCAAAGCTGAACATGCAGCATGACGGGGTGCAAAGCTTCACAGCCTGCTGTCTGTTCTGTCTATGAACGTATCAAGACCACCAGCTGGTGGCCGACTTCAGATGTGGGAATTGTGTTGTATTACATTCAATGCACCAGTCAATTTAAGTAACCTTAATGTTCCCTTGAAAAATAATGAAAACACTAACGTTTTAATGAATCTATTAAATCTACCTGGATAGAAGGTGAAAAATGGACATGTCCAGGAAAAGAGACTGGTTTGTCACCCTATTACTGTATGACCTCACAGGTAGCTGGATGCTACGTTTTTCAGGTGACATAAAAGATCAATTCTCATTATTATGGCGCTTTTAACCTTTACAGGCATAATACTGACTGTTCTATGAGTTCATACCTTGTCAATGTTTGGACTAATGGAAGAACTGGATGCACATATCACAGCTCAATAGGCCTTGCTTTACATTTGTAAAAGAAATAAGAAAAGCTTCTGCAAGAATGCAACCAGATAAATCAAAATATTTTTGTTTTCAATATTTATATTTTCTTTTATGAATATAAGCACATATATTATTTAAAAATGTTAAAACACGTTACTAGTTGTGATCTATAGATTTATTTTTCATTTCCTTACTCCGTAGGGTTGATTGTAATTACTTTTTATTTGTTTGTTTTATTTTTCTTCAAATGTGAATGCACCCTTCCATAACAAGCTTATGAAAAAGCTGTAGGCCAAGAACCCTTTGCAAGTATTTCTGGTTGTTTTTTTTTCATTAGATGATAAAGGGTACAAAAATATCCACTCCCTTGAGCTACAAACCCGAGAGCTGCCTATTCAAAGAGTGAGACAGAGTATATACGTATGCATCAGAAACAGCTCTGATGTTCAACAAGGTAGATTAGTGAGTTTGCATTTGATCTTGTTGGAATGCCTTTTCCACTTTTCATTGCCTCTGAGTTCCTGTGTGGCCGCGTGTGTTCGAGTAACTTTGTGTCTTTCTGTGTCTATGTGTTACTGTGTGTTGATCTGCTTGTATATCCTGGTGTATCCCTCAGGGCCTTTTTCAAGATCAAGGCTTTCATGGTCTCAGCTCAATGAAGAGGTCATGACAGCCAATAAGCTCATGCTAAATTGATCCAACGCTCTGCGTGTTTGAGTGGGTGCATGGATGCTCGTGTGTATGTTTCCAAATCAATGCTCATGTTTTATCGGCAAAACCATTAGTTGTTTTATTGAGTGATTGGTTGCATGCAAAACGGCTTGAAAGTAGAGAAGATTGTAATTTACTGTATAATGAAGCAAAAGCTACCAGAAAGATGGATGTGTACCAACTTTCTTTGGAAATAAGTGTGAAGCAGTAGTAACATTTTTGGTTGCGAAATGTTCAGTTTTTTTCAACTTTCTGTGTTATTTAGTGCAGATCTGGTTCAGTTGGCTGAGTAGTTGTCTTACAATCAAAAAGTGGTGGTTTTCATTCCAACTTCATCCGTTCCCATCTCATGTCGAAATATTTTCTATCTTTGATGTAACATACATCATATACATTTTAAACTAAAGATAATTTGTTAGCAGAATACATTTACTAATAAATCTAAAAAATAATAATCAACTTTTTTGCACAAATCTGCATGATCATTGTCCTTGGGCTGGTGATATCTAAACTTTCGATTTGTCCCCAGCACCAAATTTTATCTGTATTTGACCGTTTTTATTTATTTATTTAAAATTGTGATGGAAATATCTGAAGGTGGTCCATAATTTTAACTGATTAATATTCACACCTCTGACCACTTAGTACAAATATGCAGACATTTTCTACTTTACACATACAGTACATTTACATGCAGCAAGACAAAGTCAAATTTTTACTTTAGTCCAACTGAAATCAGGCTTTTAAAATACATGTATACCCCTTAGTCCGGCTTGAATCAAACCAAACTGGAGTTTCAGAAACTCGACTGAGCTACCCAGTTAACTCGATTGGGAATCGGGAGTTTTCTGCAACCAACCACAGTGCAACCATGTGTTGTGGAGTACAGATACAGAATAGCACAGATCTAAACTTGTCCATTTCATTATTAAGATGGCCTGTGGAAAAAATGCATATTCTTATGTGAGATTTTGAAACGATATTTAACTCATTTACGTGTAGCTGTCTCAAAAAAAACTGGTGATGCTAAAATTTAGTGTCAGAAAGGGGAGGGGAGACAAAGAACAAAATCATAGTTGAAGCTAGCATTTTTTTTCACCTGACTGTCAGACGCATAAAGGCAAGTGAACATACATCATTAAAAAGAAAGGGTTACAGGATTCTAACTTGTAATTTAATATCATGACAAAACCACATCCATAATACTATTATAAAGCTCTACCTACATATATCCAATGGTCCTTTGGACTGAATCTTGAAATGTGTCATGATTCAGGTTGGACTTTGTTGCTTTTTATATTTAAAAAAAACATTTTGTTTTGGAGACTTATCACAGGCCTTTCATTACAAAGATATATAAGAAGAAATCTACAATTGCCAATGGATGTCATGTCAGCGAATATATCTGTTAATGCAAAGACTGCATAGTTTTTGTTCCTTTTTTATTTTCCATGTGTTTGTTATTATTTATACATGTTTGTGGTTTTGAGACAGTTGATTTTTGAGTTAGATAATGAAAACTTGTCTATCTGTCTTTGGGGGATTTAAATGTTGATGATTGTCAGTGATGGAAATTTGACACTTCAACAAACTCCATGGCGGTGTTTTTCCCAAAAGTAAGAAAATAACCAGAGGAATGGAAAACATGTTGATTTTTTTTCTTGTTTATGAGGTACATTTTCGTTTTTATGCAACTTTTAATCATGAGGTGTGAAGCCATTTTTCAACTTTAAGAGTTCTTCCAACTGCGCCACGGTCATACCGTACAAATCTCTCCCTCTCTCTTATTTCTACTTCTGTTCTCCCTCCACTTTCCCATACTCTATTCCCATCACTATTTGATCAAGCTCTGACAATCGGTTGATGATGATTTCAGCAGAAAGTGATAAATAAAAATAAAATGAAACAAGGGATGAATAAAATATGAGCACAATAATGAATAAATAAAGTGCTGCATGTATAAATAAGAACGAGTCAGAGGAATCAGATGAATAGAAAGCAACAAATGCCACCATCGCCTACGCTTACAGCTCTGATGAAAGGTAAGGTATGATGGTAAGTAGACAGCCTAGGTATTTTTGTGCCGGCATCTTTTTCTGTAGCCCTTTCTTCAGGTTTAGATCATTCTGAGTGTAACTTTATTAACCCGTACTCAGTTTTCTGAGAAAATAGAGTGTAAACAATGTATATGGTGTATATTGTTACAACATTTAGCAGCTCATTATCCCACTCTGTACATAGAAATGTAATAGATGAAGAAGGACAAAGGGACATGTGAATATTTTAAGCTCTCCAAAGGTTTAATGTTGAGCCAGTAACCTGATTATAGCTTCTGTATAAAGTCAGATCTTTTTCTTTTTTCACATTTGACTGGGGCTCACAGACCTATTTGAATGCAACACGTCTCGGCAGACTACATGAGCATTCTGAAAACGGCTCATAACAGTGGAAACGGGGCAAATTGGCAGAGATTGGTCATGGTCGTTATCATTCCTGTCAGGACAGGTGTGAACGCTCTCACTTAAACCAGCCCTTGATTGGTTCAAACTGCCGAGAGGCCAACAAATCCCTAATCAGGCTGTTAACATACGGAAGAGAGAGGCGAGAAGGAGGAAGCACAAGAGAAGAAAAAGAAATGGAGAGGGAGAGAAATGAAGGGAGAGGGGAATTCGCAGAAACAGAAATTGGAAAGGAGAATGTTATTAAGATATTTGCAATTAGAATGATTGGGGAACTACTCCAATGCTCTATTGCATGTACAGCCATGACGGCATACATATAAATATACTCTCAATCTTTCAATACTATTTAAGTTCAAGGCAGTTGATGCGCTCTACACAAACCGAACCCCTGCATTTTCACTCAGATAGATCAATATAATGTCTGTATTTGGCAGTGCCAGCATTATTAGGCTGTATTTCAGCTTTAAAGACAGGACATTTTAAAAAGAAATGACAAAACAATATGCTTTTTTTCCAACACTCAATCCAACTGTGGTAGATTATTTTATTTAAAAATGTTTTTCAGTCCTTGATATTAGGCATTTCTCCCTCATGCATAAATGTCTGGAGTAAATATAAAAACCTTTATGAGTTTGCCAATATTTTCTTTCAGATTTTGCAGTATTATCTTTCAATTGTGCATCTATGTGAACCTGCTATTTCAAAGATAATCTTTTTAAGCTGGTTAATGAATTTAAGATTGTTCTGAGATAAATAATTTGCTAAAAAGACCCATCACAGGAACTGTAATGGGTTTGGGTTTCTTGAGAACAGAACATAGTCTAAACCGTGTCAATAATGTGTGGTCTCAAAATACAAAATGTGGTGTTTTTGAAAATGATTTCTGAGGAAAATTCTCATTTTTTTCTCTTCATTATACAGTATATCACAGTGCAATGTAACAGAGGTGGGACCAATTCATTATCCTCAAGTCCCAAGTCAAAGCCCAGGTAAATACAGGTAAGTACGAGTCAAGTCTTAAAGGGACTAAACAGGAGTTTAACCACAAATAAATATAAAACGAGGTCTTCCTCATACACTTTAATCCAAAATTAGTAATCATTACTAAAGCCACTTATGGTAAGTGATTGCACTGGAATGTCTAGTTTTTACAAAAACCAAACAAATCAAGCTTTTCTTACTTTATGTCTTTTGTCCAAGATAATCCATGACTAAATAACTCCAGGTTTTAAATCTGATGTTCTAAGAGTAATTGCCTTAACTATAATGTTTATCTGTATGTATTTCTGAAGTTTGACCGTTGGATTTTTTATTAATAATGTAAAAAAAATCTTTTGTTCCAAATCTACACGTACATTGATAATATGTTATTTACTTTGAAAAGATATTGCAATAATCCTGTTTCATTTAGTTCTGTCATTTGTGGTTGAAGTGCCACATAAAACCAGACAATTGATCTGTTGTGATATGCTTCTCTGTCATGGTGTTAGGTTAGCTGTGTTACCGTGATCCTCAAAGTTGTATGGGGGTGTGGTCATTCATTACTGACCCCTTTCCCACTGTTCTGATTAGTGGAATGTGATGTAACCAGAAAAGTTTTTGAATTAGGTCCCTTCCCTTTGTTATAAAACTAAACATACCAAGTTATCTCTACTAAACAAGATTAGTGAAATTAATATTTCAGCTAAACAGTACATTCAAATTATATGTAGTAATGATAGCCGGTTTTTACAAAACCTTACAATATAAGTAACGATTACTCAAAGGCTTATCCAGAAAATAAATCTAGGTTTACAGTGTACATGCTGCAGCAATGCCCTGGGCTTCATTTATCAAACTTTGCGTAGAAACCTAACTAAAACTGTACTTTAAATCAGCAACTTTTTTTTTACCTACACCTAGTAGGTTTCTGATATATCAAACTTGGAGTACGCACAGCTGCACACAATTCCTTTTTATAAATCAGAGGCCGTTTCTCAATACCTAAGTACGCAAGTATGTTCTTGTGTGCTTGATGAGTGCGTACTTGGCAAGTACAGTTGAAAGTCCGTTCTTTAAGGACGCAGTACTGTAGTTCTCCAATTGGAACAGAGCGTACTTGGTTGATGTCACTGCTCAGCTACGATCATTCCAGAATTTCAATAAATTGACCAGTTTTACTCAGGAATTGGATTAATTGCACATTTAAAATCAATAGTCTAATAAGAAAAACCTTTTTTGACAAGTCAAATATTAAAAATTAGGACAAAATATTGATACATAAAAGTAAATCTGTAAAATAATAGTCTCAAGTTTTCATTGCTGATTATAAAAGGCTCTACTAATATATATACAGTATTTATATATATATATATATATATTATATATAATATTATATATATATATATATATATATATATATATATATATATATATATATATATATATTATAGAAGATGAGGAGACTGAAAAAGATGATCCAGGACACGGGTAAAGAAGATCGCTCAGAGCTTTTGGGAGGGTCGCATCAGAACATGCACTCTGGTCTCTCCCCGGCAGAGCTGTCTGCAGACAACAAAGAAAAAAGAGAGATTATTCTCCACCAATCCAATCTAATGTTTACAGTGCTCTGTTTGATCATTAACGGGTACTGTGGTAAAATAACGTTATTACTATGAATTTACATGCCAAAATGGATAAACCTTTACGACACAGTTTATAAGATACCAATATAAACTAAACAAGTATCAGATAAAAATATATTTTATATTCTGATACTTGCAGTTATCCGTTACATTTACTAATACTAAAACCCTTTATATCTGACTTTTCGCCGCTACTAACAGATCAAACTTAGCGGGGGCAGGCTGTGGTGATCGGGGAAAACAAACTCCGACCGCCCGCTGAGCCTGCAGCTACTGCAGCCTGTCTGCCGCGCTGAGCTGCTCTGAAAACACAGAACAATATAAAAACATCTTACAACTGCTTTTTTTACAAGTTAATGTGGGTATAAAAGCGATTTATGTTAGCACTCACCTTCTCTATTTACTGCTGCTGGTAGCGCAAGGCATTCTGGGATAACTTGCTGGCTGAAGTCTGCAGAAGGATGCTTTGGTGCATCCTCGCTAAAATGGGCGGAGCGAGAACACTTCCGGGAACGTTGAGCGTACTTGCCTTTATGCATACTTAAGAATTGGAACAGTACTTGGACCGCTGATGATGACGTTTCTCAAGTACGCGAGTACACCAGTCCACACAAGTACGCATATTGAGAAACGGCCAGACTCTTTGTAGAAATGTGCTCAGCTGTGTTTGGATCATATCCCGCCTCCTACACACCCACTTTCTGCCATAAACGGTCAAGGCAAAGTGTCTAGTGAATATTCTGCATCCAATTAAGATTGCAACCAAGAGGCGGAGAAAGACACAGCTGCAGGCATGCGGAGGCAGGGAAAACCAGTTTGATTTCAGTCAATCAATCAATCAATGTTGATCTATATAGAGCTTCATTCAGCCAAAGGCTTCACATAAAAAGAGAAAAATATAGTTACAAAAAAATGTTTGAAGACGAGTAAACAATTAAACGCTATAAATGAATAAAAAATAGAAGCAGCAGCACAAGAGATGAAACAAACAAGAACATTAAATGTAGTTTCTATTATTGGTTATCTCTTGTAGCGACAATAAGACTGGAATCAAAGCAAATTAAAACAAATAAAACTAAATCATACTAGAACATAATAAGTTTAAGCACTCCTAGATATGGTGAAAAGGTGCACTTCAAAACTACTTGTTAAAAGTATCTTTCAGTAAAATATTTATTTGGGGTCATAAAAATACATAGAAAAACTGCAGGTGACACGGCATGATTGATGCAGCAGCATGCCTGACATAAAAAAAGAATCTTCAATGAGTGCCAGCACATCCATTATGCAGAATTATGCTGGGATTCTGCAGCATATTTGTTCTTCACACATGCACCAATATGTGCAATTGCTATAAAATCTGAAGACATACCTATGAACATAATTCCTTAATGCAACATATTTTTAATCTCATTTTTATTCTCAGTTTCTACAGACAGGACGGAGAGAAGTTTGTGTGTTGATTGTGTTCATCTGTGTGTGAAATGCTCTATAAGTCTAAAAATGTGTCCAGGATAGGACTGAGTCAGCGGTTGTTTCTGTCTGTTAATTCATGAGCTCGCACAGTTCATGACTGAGCCTTATGCATGAGCTTACTTTCAGGCTGCAGTTATGCGTTTGGCCTGAAGGGCCATAGCAAGCAAAAAAAATGTCAAACTTCATAGTCCCTTTAAAGGAGAAGTTCCATTTTTTCTAACCTGGACCTTATTTTTAGCATCGATTACATTCAGTTACTCACCCAGACAAGTTTAGAGCCACTCTGTCTCCTTCAGAGGAAGTTTATATCCGGTGACGATCAGCGTATATCCACATACTCTGAGTTAATCAGGGCCACCTGAAACAAGGTAGTACCTGCCCCAAAACTCCTTAATTTAGCCATGTTTTGTTATAGTATGTACCAGTACGCATAAAAGTTTGTACGCTGATCGCGTATATCCTAATTATATCCGACTGGATATAATCTTTTCCCAAAGGGCTCCAAGTGGCTCCAAACTTGTCTGGGTGAGTAACTGAACGTTATATTTTCTTAAGATAAGGTCCAGATTGAAAAAATAAAAACTGAACTTCTCCTTTAAGACAGGAAAGTCCCAAGTCTGAAACGTTGAATATCGAGTCATCTTGAGTCATGTTTTTAAACAAAGGTCCAATTATATAATCAATTTAGATCATAAACCATGTTTTTTTAAACCTGTGTTTATTTCAATACCTAATGAAACAAGTGCAACTGAACTTAGACAATTTACAAAGAGTAGTTCTAAACTCGGACCTCTATCTTGTGCGGTTTAATCAAATTTAGCAAATAAGTATGTTTTCATTTAAACTATAACTTCACAGCAAATGATTAAAGGAATTTCACAAAAGAGTATGGGGATGTAATTTTCAAGATGATATTTAGATTTTTAAGAGTCACGGCTATTTACTTAAGAATATTGCTATTAAAATTATTCCGTCCTCACTCCAGTCCAGAAAGTACTAGCAATGGACTTCAAGTCGCTTGTCAACCTGCATACAATCAGAAGAAGAGTGCTGTGTTATTTATAAGCTAATACTGAGCATGCTAACTGAAACTGTGACACTTAAGGAAGGAAATAGAAAAGGTTTTCAGCAGTAGATAATGTTGGATTGTGGACGCCAGACTTACCATGTACCACTTTATTGGAAGACATTAATTTCGCCATTTTTGAACTGGTTGAACTGTGATTTTCACATAATTTTTCTTCCAGAGTCGTTTGGTAAAAGCTTTCGCTGTGTCTAACAATATGATTGTATCCTCAATTGGGATATGCCATTGGAATGGCATCAGCTTTCCAATTATATAAAATGTAGTCATTGATGTAAAAATCCAAGTCAAGTCTAAAGTCATAATATGAATGACTTGAGTATGACTCAAATCCAAGTTATATGACTCAAGTCTGCCCCTTTACAATGTAATCTACCACATAGGATAGAGTTGTGTTTTTCTCAATGAAGCGGCACGTAAAAAGTCTGTTTTAATGGGGGAAAATGTGGCCAATAAACTATACTAGAAAATAAAAGTTGTAACACTGTTTATGCACCAGTAATATATGGGGATTCAGTTACCAACGGTACTAAAAATGCTAAAGGTCTCTCCCTTAGGAGACAATGTGAAATATATCTAAATAAACTGGGCTCATTACCATTACCATTCAGGGATAATGCAGCTTGTCATGGTCCTTAACATTTGCCTATCATACAGTAAAAAAACAGAAGTTTACATACGGAGTATTGGGTCACACACAGCCATCAGGTGCTAAATTAGTGAAACTAATTATAATTAGTGAAACTAGTTTAGCTTTAGTCCAGAATCTGCAGATCAAGCCTTGCTTCTTAAAACATCCAAATTCATCTAGAACTGACATAAGAATCCATGATTTCTAATTTTATTACATTATTCATCTTTTGTGTTCCTTTATTTTAACTATACATTTATTTTAATCAGTAGCGTGTTCTTTTATTACTAGTTTGAGTGATTAAATGTTTTTCTTATTTCTTTTTTGTAAATAAATAAATCTTGTGTTTGGAAAGTAACAGTTGTCATTTCTTGTTCAACACACACATATTGCAAGGTGTAAAACCAATAGACGTTAAATAATTCATTCCTTCAGAATTATGAGACTGATATGCAAATTTGGCTATTAAAATAGTTCCTGATAGAATCAGGTGGTGCCCCAAATAGTAATTTTCCATAAATTATAATTTTTGACTGCCATAAGCAGTCCTTTGACTATTCATGGCCAAATAGTTATGTATTTTTTTAATATCAGGAGCATACAAAACAAAAACGCTAACATTAGATCAAACTAAACATTTAGTGTTTTAGGCAATGGCCGCTGGCTGCTCTGATTTGTGATCGCATACCATGGAGGCCGCCATTGCTCCTCCATTGCTGTAGTACCTCCATTTGGCCGCTAGGCCCCCATTGAAAAGCATTGGACTTTAGACACGTTAAAAACAACTTTAATGCCTGTTGCCCATTTTTTAAAACTTTCTATGGCTACATATTCTTCCTGAGATAACGCTGGGCTTGTCAAAAACATAGGCACCAGGCTGGTTTTCGTAAGATAAATTTTTGAAATCTTGCATAATTAATGAGGGGGCCGGACTTTGATTGACAGACTGTTTCGTTGGACTTTAATTATAGTAACACTACATTTTAATAATTATTTCAAGTTACTAGTTCTTACCTTTTGAGGTTTGAGAAATAGGAGAACCGTTGGAGGAGCGCAGATACGGCAGCAGTCAGGCATGGGGCTATTATCCTTTAGCTTAGATAGCCAAGTTTAGCATTAGAGCTAAAGATGCGGGAGCAGAATGGGGGCGATTACGACCAAACTACACGCCCATACACGATCCGCGAGGGCAGAGTCTACAGTGAAGATCCCGCCCCTATGCCTTTTTTGGAACATGCTTCATCAGAGCTGGGGAGGAGGAGTCTGAATCCGCCATGAATTCCCCCATGAAAGTGTGTCATTCTGGTAAACGGGGAGGAGTGAGGAGGCGCTGTCTATTCTTTTTTACAGTCTATGGTTTTAGGTCAGCTAGGGTTAGCAATTATTTTAATAGTCCCAATTACAAAAAAAAAATGACACATCATTTTTTGGATGTTTTTATCCTTAAATTCAAAACTTTTAAACATTTCCTTTGTACTTTGTTAGGACTGCCTTTCAAGCTGTAGGACTTGAGTCAAGTGTCTTGTGTATTCTTTTATAAAGAACTGATTTTTGTTGTCACTGGTGCCTCAAAAGCCCACTAGAGCTCGGCATACAGAGTGTATGCAAGACACAACAGTAATTTAAAAAAAAACTATTAATTCATAAACGTCTCACAATAGAGCTGGTAGAACTCAGTCATTTATATCTGAGGCCACCCTTTCCCCCATGGACCTTTTTAGGTGTGTCCACAAATTTTCTATGGGCTTTGTGATGGCCTCTCTAAAACATGTGCATTGTAAAGTGTTTTTGGGGGACTGAGAACAGGATCTTTTTATTTGCATGATGCAGACCTGGATATTGGATTTTATGAAAAACAGGTGTAAATAAAATTTGATTTTAGGAATAATTAAAATGCTAAGAGGGGGTCCTTCTTGAAACCTGTTTACCAATCTTGGACTTCACTAAACACAATTAACAGACAGGAGAAAACTATGCAAACTTAACAAAGGTCAAACTTTCAACAGAAACAAAAAAATATGTATTCTAAGAATAGCTCAAATTTATTAGCTTCAGCTCAGAGAACAGAGTCTGAATAAATAGATGAATTTAGGCTTCTGTGTTTGAATTGATTTGTTGTGACAGAGAATGCTTTAAACCAAAACTGTATTTTTGTGTGAGGGTGACAATAACATGTGTCACTATGTGTGAGAAACAACATCCATCCATCACACTTACCAGCCAGCTCTCTGTATGTCAGGGGTATTTTCTTGTGCAAAGCACAGGAACACACACAAATACACATATTTTTCCATCATATCCTATGTGTCAGAATAGCGAAGTAGTAGATTTACTATCCGGGACAAATTAGTGTCAGGACTGTGCTAGAGGGAGTCTCCATTTTTGTGGATTGAGATGACAAGGCTGCAGTGATCTACAAACATACGATCAACCAAATAAACTCAAGAGTTAAAACAGTCATCTACACGCACTGACCAATGAGTGTGCTAATTGGGCAACAAATTTGTCCCATGGCCTGCTCTCTAGGCTGCGACCGCTGTTAATGTAGGGGAAATATGTGTAGAAATCAGATGAAATAATAATTTTTAAGTCAGTACAGTCTGTAAAATTCAAAGCTCTGAATTTCTAAAGCACGAGAATAACTTATTTTATCAACCTATAAACAAGTCATACCAAAACAGAAAGTAATCATTGGTGCATTAGCCTTGCACAGTGGTCCCTAACAGTGGTCCTCGAGATCTACTATCCTGCAGGTTTTATATGTATCCCTGCTCCAATAGAGCTGAATCAAATACTTAGCAAGTTACCAGCTCTTTGCCAAACTTGATGGCATGCTGAAGAGGTGATAGTTTATAAATCATTTGATTCAGCTGATACATCTCCGTTGATTCCCAGAACCTGCTTCTCGTCTCCTTCGTCCTATTGTCTTTTGGGCCCCAGCACCTGCTTCGGATTGTGCGGGTTCCTTGTGCAGAAGCCACGTTGTAATCATCAGCAAACTCCTCGGGCTCCAGCTGTTCTTTGCCGCTAGCATGGGTGTCCTCACCTCCTTCACTGCTATTGGCCTCCAGGATCCCTTGCTGCCAGCACCTTCATAGTTGCCTTTATGGTTTCCAGATGCATTTCCTTTGTGGAATCCTGCCTCTTGAGCACCAACGTGGATCCCTGGCACCACAAACTTGTTCACCATCAAACACTTGCCTAGTTGATTGGCCAACAGCCCTAACCCTCAAAGCTCCTTTGTCTCTGGCCTCCTGAGGTTCTTTGTTGGTTCCACTGTCTGCACAGCCAGCCACCAGAACTTTTTTGTTGTTTAATTTCTGGCCCTCTTTTAGAGGCTCCTTTCAACCATGGGTTGTTTTTTTTGGGGGGGGGGGGGGTCTGGTGTCCACCGAAGGGGGGGGGGTGTATCACAATCTATGTTTTGCTATATTTTTTTGTTTGTTTGTTTCATTTGGTGTTTTTCTCCTGCCTGTCTTTCTGATCCCATTCTCGTCTTCCCCTGTAATAACCTTCAGCTGTCCTTTGTAGCATGATTACCCTTGTGTGAGTTTATATTCACCTGTGTTTTAGTTACTGGTCACTGTTGACTTTATTAAATCATCAGTTCACCTCACTCCTTCTGCAATTGGGTCCTCAGTGTCCAGATACACAGACAATATGTTGCTTTTTTTTAAAATATAGCCAGATTCTGCAGCACCATATTTGAAACAGACGTGAGACCGATTTTGAAGCACTGTAATACTTCTGATTTTTTAAGCATATGCATGCCACTAAAACGCTGATTCCATTTACTTACATTATTTGGAAAAACAAATCCTTACCAATTTTATTTAAATCAATGTTTCTTCAAAAGTTCAGTCTAGAAAATATCATTGCTTAATCATTTTGAAAAAAAAAGTTTCATATGGGTGAATCACCACTGTGGGGATTTCCCCACAGTGCACATCAGGTGTTCATCATAATTTTTAATATTACACTCAATAATGTTCAATTTGAGAATTTGATTCATTTGTTGACAGTCCTTGAAAGTACTCCTCTCAAATAAGGCTGTACTCAAAATCCAATGTTCAGATGATTTTCAAACCTTTTAAATTTTGAAACATTCATTTATTTAATTATTTCCTGAGAAAACAAAGTTCCTTTTTTAACTATTGTGGACCGTTTTTAATATGAGGTTGTGAGAATTTCTGAGTTTGCTTTATTCTTCTTTACATGAAGCAACCATGAAACCCTCCCCAAAAGTTGGTTGGACATGTTTGACATCTTTGCTCAGGTTTTATCATCATATAAAACTGCTGAATGGAGATTTATCTGCTGTCACTAACTTTGAATTTCTCCTTTGTCTTGCTATTTTGTATATCAGAGAAAAATGTTTTAAAGGTCACATTTGCTGTAAAAGATTAAGCTTCAAGATGTATGCAGGTCAATGTAAGGAGGTGCAATACATTTATTTTTAATATCTGCAAATGTCTGAACTCCATTCTGCTTTTTCCCTCCTCTTCTGTCTTCTCTTTCCAACCCAATATTTTGAGTTATTAGACAGATAAAAAAAGAAAAAAAGAAAGATCTTGGGGAACAGAGACTGTGACAACTCTTCACATAGATAATATATCACTCTTCAGTTTATGTGTCACAGGCAGTCAAAGCTGTAATTGATGGAATCAATTTAACTGTGCTAATCAAGCTCTTTGAATATGGCAATGATTGTTGTTATTAATCACAGCTGCTTCAAACTAAGATATTAAATGGGATCTGACTATAGACGAAGTCAGAATCCAAATAAACATTTAATTCAATCAAAGAATCAGAATCAGAATCAGCTTTAATGGCCAAGTATGACACATACAAGGAATTTGACTCCGGCAACTTTTCTCTCCAGTACAGAACTTAAATAAGTGAAATTAAAAAACGGAAAAAAAAAAATAAATAAAATAAATAAAAATTAAAAATAAAGGATAATATATACACCAAACCAGGGTTATTGTACAGTAAGTATATACAGTAAGTATATACAGCAGTGCAGAGTTTTAGTTTATTGTTCATGTGAGTGGACACACACTCTGTGACTATTCAGAGTTCATCAGAGCGACAGCCTGGGGGAAGAAACTGTTCTTGTGTCGGGTGGTTTTGGCGTACAGCGCTCTGTAACGCCGGCCTGAGGGGAGGAGCCTAAACAGATTGTGGCCAGGGTGTGTGTGGCCAGGGTGTGAGGGGTCAGTGGTGATTTTTTTGGCCCGCTTCCTGACCCTGGCCCGGAAAAGGTCCTCAATGGAGGGAAGATCAGTACCTATGATCCTCTCTGAGGATCTGACTGTTCTCTGCAGTCTGTCCCTGTCTTGCCTGGTGGCGGATCCGAACCAGACAGAGATGGATGAGGTCAGGACAGACTGGACAATTGCTGTGTAGAATATGGTCAGCAGTTCCTGAGGCAGGTTGAACTTTCTGAGCTGACGCAGAAAGTACAGCCTTTGCTGGGCCTTCTTCCTTATAGAGTCAATGTGGGAGGTCCACTTCAGGTCCCGTGTGATGGTGGATCCTAGGAACCTGAAAGACTCTACTGTGGGGACTGGCCTGTTGGTGATTATGAGAGGAGAGTTGCAGGGGGTCTCTTCCTGAATTCGACTGTCATCTCCACAGTTTTGAGCGGGTTTAGCTCCAGGTGGTTCTGACTGCACCAGAGGACCAGCTGTTCCACCTCCCTTATGTACAAAGACTCGTCGCCGTCACGGATGAGTCCAATGACGGTGGTGTCATCTGCAAACTTCAGGAGTTTCACAGAAGGGTCTCTTGACATGCAATCAGTGGTGTAAAGGGAGAAAAGCAGTGGGGAGAGAACACATCCCTGGGGGGCGCCGATGCTGAGGGACCGGGTGCTGGATATGAAGTTACCCAGTTTCACCTGCTGCCTCCTGTCAGTCAGGAAACTGGTAATCCACTGGCAGGTGGAGGGAGGCACGGTGAGCTGGGACAGTTTTTGGTGGAGGAGCTCTGGGACGATGGTGTTGAATGCAGAGCTGAAGTCAACAAACAGGACCCGAGCGTAGGTACCTGCAGAGTCTAGGTGGTGCAGGATGTAGTGGAGAGCCATGTTGACTGCATCATCCACTGACCTGTTTGCTCTATAGGCGAACTGCAGGGGGTCTAGCAGGGGATCCGTGATGTCCTTCAGGTGAGACAGCACCAGTCGCTCAAAGGATTTCATGACCACAGATGTCAGGGTAACTGGTCTGTAGTCATTTAATCCTGTGACAGGGGACTTCTTGGGAACCGGGATGATGGTGGAGCGTTTGAGGCAGGAGGGGACCTCACACAGCTCCAGGGAGTTATTGAAGATCTGAGTGAAGATGGGAGCCAGCTGGTCAGCACAGACTTTCAGACAGGACGGAGACACTCCATCAGGACCTGATGCCTTCTTAATCCTCTGTCTCTGAAATAGTTGGCGCACATCCTGTTCACAGATCGTCAGCGCAGGCAGGGGGTCAGGTATGGGGGTCGTTTGGGGTGATGCTAGGCCTTTTGTGATAGAGATGGTGGGGGAGGTGGAAGGTGTGAAAGTTGTTTCAAACCTGGAGAAAAAGTCATTGAGGTCCTCAGCCAGTAGGGGGCTCCCCACAGGGTGGGGGATGGTCTCCTGTAGTTGGTAATGGTCTGCAGGCCCTTCCAAACTGCAGAAGAGTCGTTGGCAGAAAAACGCTCCCTCAGTTTTTGGCTGTAGATTCTTTTTGCTGCCTTGATCTCCTTTGTCAGCTTGTTCCTGGCCTGCTTGTACAGGTCCCGATCCCCACTCCTATAGGCCTCCTCCTTGTCCTGGCGTAGCCGTCTCAGTTCTGCAGTGAACCATGGTTTGTTGTTGTTGAACGTGCAGAAGGTTTTGTTCTGCACACACATGTCCTCACAAAAGCTGATGTAAGATGTCACAGTGTCAGTCAGTTCGTCCAGGTCTGAGGCTGCTGCTTCAAAGACGCTCCAGTCAGTGCAGTCAAAGCAGGCCTGTAACTGCATCTTTGATTCATCTGTCCATCTCTTTACAGTTCTTACTACAGGCTTAGCAGATTTCAGCTTCTGCTTGTAAGATGGGATGAGGTGGACCAGGCAGTGGTCAGAAAGTCCCAAAGCAGCACGGGGGACAGAGCGATATGCATTCTTTATTGTGGTGTAGCAGTGGTCTAAAGTGTTCATGTCCCTGGTAGGACACGTCACGTGTTGTCTATATTTAGGCAGTTCAAGTTTGAGATTTGCTCTATTAAAATCCCTGAGAATGATTAGCAGAGAGTCCGGGTGAGTTTTCTCCACCTCTGTAATCTGGTCGGCTAGGTGATGTAACGCCTCCGTTACACACGCCTGCGGTGGAATGTATACAGCGACCAGCACAAACGAGGCGAACTCCCGCGGTGAATAAAATGGTTTACAGTTTATGAAAAAAGACTCTAGGTGAGGGCTGCATGTCTTCTTTAACACTGTGACATCTGTACACCAACCTTCGTTAATGTAGAAACACGTTCCTCCTCCCTTTGACTTCCCAGACAGATCCGCGCAGCGGTCCGCTCGGAACAGCTGGAAGCGCGGGAGCTGTAGTGCGCTGTCCGGGATGTGTTCACTGGACCAGGTCTCAGTGAAGCAAAAGGCGGCAGAACGACGAAAGTCTGAGTTCTTGGATAGGAGAAGGAGCAATTCATCCATTTTGTTAGGCAGAGAGCGAACGTTCCCCAGGTGTATGGATGGGAGAGCGGTGCGTAATCCTCGCTGTCGCAATTTAACGAGCACACCAGCTCTTTTACCACGCCGGCGTCTCCGTCTAAATCCACAGAGCGCTGCTGCTCCTCCAATCAGAATCTCCATAAAGTAGTCTGGTTGATTAAAAACCAGTGAAAAAAGTCCGGCACTGGATAGTCCTATTTGTAGGATTTCCTCTCTGCTCATTTTAATAGCAGAGGGAGTGCAGAAAACTACGCAAAAAAGTAAAATTGTATAAAGTACTAGGGAGCGAAGTACCGAGGCGTCCATTCGCGGCGCCATCTTAGTAATGAGGTAACTAAAAGGATTTAGTTACCTCACTTGGATTTTAAAATTGTGCTCAAATAAGAGTAGAACTACTTCAATATATTTTTTTTCAAGTAACAGTAAAATGTAGTCATAAAGGAAAGGACACAAGTAAGAGTAAAATAATTATTTCCTGAAAAGGCTATTTAAATACTGGGAAGGGATAGGCGATAGGGCCTCAAAACTATATTGCAATATAATGTAAAGTATGTGCGATAAAGATATGTATTGTGGTGTATTATTATTTTCTTTATATTTGTCAAAATGACTGGTTATGAACTTTATCAATTTCCATACACATCGCTGCAGAACTTCAACACGTTTTTGAATGCCATTTAAGGAAATTTATTGTGGAAAATTAAGTTTAAAAATATTCAATTATTTTTGAAAAAAAATGCAACACATACATTCTCACAACAGAAATAAAGATGAAGATTGTTAGGGAAATGTTAGGTAAAATAATAATGTTGTATTATTATTTTATTAGGGTGTCTTTCTTTATCACATAGTTCAGATGTACTTTTTAAATGTCATTTGGTTTCAGACATATGTTCCTTTGTATGACACCCTGTTCTTTTAAGATGCTAATGAAGTATGACTGAATAAAGAGAGACTACAGGGGGATGGCTCTTTGAGGCCAGGAGAGATCAGGAGACTGAGAGCTGTGAGACTAGCTGAGAGGTTGAGACGAGGAGAGCAGAGAGACACGGTCGGCTCTTTCCTTACAGTTTTTATCCTGGTCTCCCACTGCAAAAAATTTATTTTATCTCCCTCTGCAGAGCTTAATTGATTGCAATTTCTTTCCGACCCCTGTGTGTGATTTTTTTCTAGGTCAACCACTATTTTTTACCCAACATTTTGGTCCCGAGACCTACCGTACGGAGTGCTCCCGCCGGTGGTCTTCGTCGAAGGGCTGTTCTTTGCGCAACTCTGAAAATCCAGGTCGCTGAATTGCTTCATCGGCCAGCTGCATCCACAAGGATCCCTGCGCGTGCTCCCGTACAATCGATTCCGTTTGAATCACTCGTACAGGGGGGAGATTTTGAGTACGTTTTTGTGTTTTTTTCGTGCACCTTTACATTTAAAAATAAAATTCTAAGATAGTCAGGGTATATTCTGCTGTTTGGGCCTAAAGGAAGCTTTAGCCTCTCTGATAGAATATCAGGTGTTGAGCCTTAAGTGATGAATGCGTTAATTACTATAGCAAGGTTGTAAACGGATCAGGTTTGCGAACCTATCCACCTCGTAAAAGGTTGCATCGGACCAGACTTGCGAGTCTGTCCACCTTCGCTGGAAAAGGTTGTAACGGATTAAGGTTTGTGAACCTAATCCACCTCGCTGGGAAATAAAGTACGTCAGTGTATGGAGTAAACTATGGAGTAAAAACACAAAAAGCAGAATCAAAAAGATATACCGCACCCTAGGTTGGTAAAGTAAGATAGGCACAGGACATAATCTTTATGTATGCCAGTCCAACCTGAAACCTAACGGTGTTAACGTACAGTTTGACGGGAACTACAAGAGACGTTCTGTGCGGACTTATAGGTTACATAACACATCCTTAGATTAGGAAAGACGGCTCAATCCAGTTGCACAAAAGAGACACTCAGAGTTAAAAACTTTCACGATCCAGTTTTAGCAGAAATTGATTACAATTAAGAATCTCAAATTAATTACCAAAAAATCTATTTAATTAATTAAACAATAAATGACCAACTTTAACTCATCGACAGATTAATATAATAGTTATTTTCATTCCTCCTAGGACTATTTTGGTATTCTATCACCAGACTTTACCAGACTAATTAAATACAATCCATTAAAATTTATATAAACACAACGCAAAAATGGGAAGCGACGTTTCTACCGACAAACTAGAGGGATATTCAAAGTATATGCATAAAAAGGACCCTTAAAATCTTCTGTTTCTGACAAAATGGCGTAAAAAGTATAAAATAGATGCAAAACTAAAGGGAAATCAATGGAACAATTAGTATGTGTTCTCGAAGCAAAAACACTTCTCGTTAAAAGGGAAAAAGAAGGAAGTAAAACAGACAGAGTTAGAATAACGCGTCTCTGCGCTGAATAAAAAGATAAGAGAAAAGATTCACCCCCACCTACAGCCCAGACAGACCCCCCATGGCCTGGGGTTGTTGAAGGAGATTCTTATGCGTCCCCAACACCCCCAGTAAACCAGCCAGGGCTTGTAGCTGGAGATCTATTTCCTCCTGTTTAAAAAGATAAATTTGCAATTGAAGAAAAAGCACATGGCACCTCAACAAAACAAAAGCTTAGAATTACATAGAAGGATAAGAAGCGAGACAGGCCTGTTGATCAAGCCCAGCATGACACTGAAACACAAAAAGAAGCACAAAACGTGCCATTCTAAATGAAAATGGACTTTATGAAGTTCATAATAAACCCATCCTACCCAAATCACTGTTTAAAACTGCTGCCCTGAAATGACAGAATGGAAGTAGTGTTGGCTCAGCACACTCTTAGTGCAGTTATGCAGAGCCTGCTTGGGCTGGAGTATTGTTTGTGGGAGAGTGGAGGCTTGGAAAGTCGGTTTAGAAACACTTCCTGTGGACAATGCTTGGGCCAGACTCATCATACCCCTCCTTGGGCTGCCACCTTACCGCGGTGGAGGGGTTTGAGTGTCCCAATGATCCTAGGAGCTATGTTGTCTGGGGCTTTATGCCCCTGGTAGGGTCACCCACGGCAAACTGGTCCTAGGTGAGGGATCAAACAAAGTGCAGCCCTAAAACCACTATGATGAATGACAGCGTTGGACCAAGTGTTCCCTCACCCGGACGTGGGTCACCGGGGCCCCACTCTGGAGCCAGGCCTGGAGGTGGGGCACGTTGGCGAGCGCCTGGTGGCCGGGCCTTTACCTATGGGGCCCGGCCGGGCTTAGCCCGAAGAGGAAACATGGGCCCCCCTTCCCATGAGCTCACCACCTGTGGGAGGGGCCATAGGGGTCAGGTGCAATGCAAGATCGGCGGTGGACGAAGGCGGGGACCTTGGCGGTCCGATCCTTGGCTGCAGAAGCTGGCTCTTGGGACGTGGAACGTCTCCATTGTCGAAGCGGCTGACCGTAGTTGTGGCCGCAAGGTAGTCGGTGCCTGTCGCGGCGGCAACCCTCGAACCCGATGGTGGACACCAGCGGTGAGGGATGCTGTCAAGCTGAAGAAGGAGTCCTATCAGTCCTATCAGCCTTTTTGGCCTGTAGGACTCCGGAAGCAGCTGATAGGTACCGGCAGGCCAAGCGGAGTGCGGCTCGGATGGTCGCTGAGGCAAAATCTCGGGCATGGGAGGAGTTTGGAGAGACCATGGAGAACGACTTCCGTATGGCTTCGAAGCGACTCTGGTCGACCATCCGGCGTCTCAGGGGGGGAAGTGGTCTGCCACCAACACTGTTTACAGTGGGGGCGGTGAGCTGCTGACCTCAACGCGGGACGTTTTGGGTCAGTGGATTGAATACTTCGAAGACCTCCTCAATCCCACCGACACGCCTTCCTGTTTGGAAACAGAGTCTGAGGACTCCGGGACGGGCTCTCCAATCTCTGGTGCTGAAGTCACTGAGGTTGTTAAAAAGCTCCTTGGTGGCAAGGCACCGGGGGTGGATGAGATTCGGCCGGAGCTCCTCAAGGCTCTGGACTTTGTAGGGCTGTGTTGGTTGACGTGGCTCTGCAATATTGCGTGGACATCGGGGGCAGTTCCCTTGGATTGGCAGACCGGGGTGGTGGTCCCCCTCTTTAAAAAGGGGGACCACAGAGTGTGTTCCAACTATAGGGGCATCACACTTCTGAGCCTCCCTGGTAAGTCTATTCGGGGGTTCTGGAGAGGAGGGTCCAATGGATAGTCGAACCTCGGATTCAGGAGGAACAATTCGGTTTTCGTCCTGGCCGTGGAACACTGGACCAGCTCTACACCCTCGGCAGGGTCCTGGAGGGTGCGTGGGAGTTCGCCCAACCGGTCTACATGTGCTTTGTGGACTTGGAGAAGGCGTTCGACCGTGTCCCTCGGGGTGTCCTGTGGGGGGTACTCCGGGAGTATGGGGTACCAGGCCCTTTGATACGGGCTGTTAGGTCCCTATATGAACGGTGTCAGAGTCTGGTTCGCATTGCCGGCTGTAAGTCGGACTCATTTCCGGTGAGAGCTGGACTTCGCCAAGGTTGCCCTTTGTCATCGGTCCTGTTCATAACGTTTATGGACAGGATTTCTAGGCGCAGCCAAGGTGTTGAGGCGATCCATTTTGGTGACCTCAGGATCGGGTCTCTGCTTTTCGCAGATGATGTGGTCTTGTTGGCTTCATCTGAACGTGATCTACAGCTCTCGTTGGAGTGGTTCGCAGCCAAGTGTGAAGCGGCTGGGATGAGGATCAGCACCTCCAAATCCGAGACCATGGTCTTGAGTTGGAAAAGGGTATGGTATAGACGGATTGGTAAGGCGTCTGCAGTTATGCGGGCGCTGTACCGGTCTGTCGTGGTGAAGAGAGAGCTGAGCCGAAAGGCAAAGCTCTCAATTTACCGGTCGATCTACGTTCCTACCCTCATCTATGGTCACGAACGCTGGGTGGTGACCGAAAGAACGAGATCGCGGATACAGGCGGCTGAAATGAGTTTCCTCCGTAGGGTGGCTGGGCTCTCCCTTAGAGATAGGGTGAGAAGCTTGGTCATCCAGAGGGGGCTCAGAGTAGAGCCGCTGCTCCTCCACATCGAGAGGAGCCAGTTGAGGTGGCTCGGGCATCTGGTCAGGATGCCTCCTGGACGCCTCCCTGGTGAGGTGTTCTGGAAACATCCCACCGGGAGGAGACCCAGGGGAAGACCCAGGACCCGCTGGAGGGATTATGTCTCCCAGCTGGCCTGGGAACGCCTCAGGATTCCTCCGGAGGAGCTTGCCCAAGTAGCCGGGGAGAGGGAAGTCTGGGCCTCTCTGCTTAGGCTACTGCCCCCGCGACCCGACCCCGGATAAGCGGAAGATGATGGATGGATGGATGGATGGGCCCTGGTGAGCCACGGGCCTTGCCATGTCTCCACAGGGGGGATGGCATCAATTATACAGCAATACTTTACAACATACAACCTTGAAAGATACTTAAAACATGTATGCAAAACATGCCTAACATGTATCAAACACAACCCACAAGGGAATATGAGACCCAAGCGAGGCCAATTTCCTAAAATTACCCTAGCAAAAAAAAGTGAAAAGCGCACACAATCTGCCTACCTCTCTTTATGTGTTGCAGGATCCTAAAAAACCCAATCAAACCGGAAGACTGGGTATTCATCAAGGTGACTAAAAGAAAGAACTGGACAAGCCCCCACTGGGAAAGATCTTTCACGCCCACAGCGGTGAAAATCAATGAAGGGACCCTCGTGGATACACATCCCACACTGCAAATTGCAAAGGCAATTAGGCGGCTTAACGAGAGACAGTGGGGAAGTCTGGGCTACAAAGGGCAAAGTGACCAATAGGGCCTCTGATCTCAAACCCAGCAGAAAAGCATCCCTGTCTCCTAGCGGTCAAACCTGCGTTTGGAGGGCTAGCCCTCTTATTTGCCTTTAGCCAACATGAAACTAGTTTGGCTCCCCTCCTGTCTGGCAGTTTGTCTACTTCTATTCTACTGCTTTTTCCTCACACCTGATGACGCCCAGACATCAAAAGAAAGAAGAACTAAAATTCTAACCCACCATGACTTTAGTACCCACCTGGTACTAAATAGTTAATTTGACTGCAAAACGTTTAGGTTTCAATACCAGCTGTTATGTCTGTTCATGGATCCCATACCATTCTGAAGAAGTCTCATCGATGACTGCTGTCCCAACCACCTTAAATAATACTATATGTCTGTATACAAATTAACTATAACAACTGTTGGAAAAGACTGTTCCACCATACCTCACTGCTGCACTGCTGAGAACAACAGGACATCATCCCATCCCTGGTGACTTTTACCTACCTAAGGATTGGTGTGCCACATGCAGTTTGGCTCGACTGCAGCCCTCCTCATACATCATAACAGAGGACGGGGGATCTTCTAAACCTACAGAGCTGATGAAACGGGAATTAAAACCTCCACAGATGTTCAACCCATTCCTTGACAATGGTTCCCACCTGCTGGAGTTGCAAGCCTGACAAAACTAATGAATGAGGTTTGGTGGACTTTGGAAAACATCACAGACATCCTTGCTGAAATGTCCAACCTCTGGCCGACGATCCTGAAAAACTGGCGATGAGAACCTTGCTGATGCAACATCGGGTAGCTCTGGACACTTCTGTGTTTGCTTCTGAAGGTGGACTTTGGGCTGTAATTGGTGAACACTGTTTTACTTACATCCCTACTACACATGATAATTGGACTCTCATTCATGACCGGGTGCAGGGATTAACTGACATTCTAAAATCACAAGAAAGCAGTAACGGACAATGGGATCTCATTGGCTGGCTGAGAACTGGCAGGTGGTATCAGGTTATTTTAAAAATAGCTATGCCATTCATTGTAATTTTGATACTTTTCTGCATTTTTGTTAGTTGTGTTCTCCCATGTATAAAACAAATGATGAATAAGATGATAACTAACACAATGGTACAATACTCTCTTCTTAACCAGAGGCCAGATGAAGATGAAGACAGAAATGAAGAAGAAGGTGTGGGGTAAGCCTGTAAATATTCTCATTCATCAAGGTCATGGTTATCTCAAGGAAATTTCAATCGAACGCAACTGGACTTGGTAATTTGTCTTGGAAGACGTTTCACCTCTTATCTAAGAGGCTTCATCAGTTCATGCTGACCAGGCTGGACCAGTCCCAGCCTGGTCCCAACCTGGTCAGCGGCGACCAGGTTGGTTGCACTAGACATTTTTTTGTCTGTCATTGTGACCAGCAGGGGCAAAAAAAATTCAGTCACAATCTAATCTTATCCGTCAAATTTTAATGCCTTTAATTGCCTATCTCCATCAATCGTCAACTTAATACCTATACAATAGTATCTGTTAAGTAGTGTTCAATAAAAACAACCTGACCAGAGAATTACACATTAAAGAAAAATTAGACCCTTCAAGGAGAAGCAGGATAAATAATGGATGGAATTTATTTACCTGGACTCCATGCATAGAGCTGGAAAAAAAAATGATAATCTGCACATCAGGTAAAGCGGTCAGAGGGAGGTGTGAAAACAAATCTGTAACAATTAGGGAGAGCCTTCATATTTTTCCTTCACCATTCTAAAAAAACTGTCATATACGGGGAATGTTCCGTTAATGCGACCCCTGGTTGGTGACAAATTACATTGTTTGGTGTATCCCCTTGATATCCAAATGACAGAACAACAACAACGATTGTGTTAGAACATGAGGTGTCTATTCAACACAAATGGTTGTTCTGTGTCTGGTCCATTTTTGGTTAACACATATTTGATGTTCATTCAGTGAAGTTACTCACATTCGGTTGAGGATCCTGAATTTGTTTCTGGTAAGAGTATTGATACTTTATAATAATATTCAAGTAAAAGTAACAAGTATGGTTTAGTTAAACTATTCCTAAAAAAAATGTTTTTCTCCAAAAAGCTACTCTAGCAAATGTAACAACATACTACTAACCTTTGAACATCTGAGAAACCCTGTTTGTTAAGCTTTTTTTCTGAAATACAGTTCAAGTATTGGTATCATATAGGTTTGAAAAAAATGGTATCTGTGCCGGGCCCACCCTGGCAAAGCCGGTTGCCGGTGGAGCCCATGGGCTTGTCCCTGCGACCTTCTGGGTCCAGCATTGTAGGTGCTGGATGTTCACCTGGGGCTTCCCTCTGTTCCTCTCTTGGGGGGGTGCGGTCAGCCCTGCATTAGTCCACCCCTGGCTCCTAGGCTCTGGGGCCCTCTGAACATCAGTGTCCCTGGCCTCCTTCATGTCTGCTTCGATTCCTATAGGACAGATTTACAGCTCCTCACACCCGCTGTCAAATACTCATATTGATAAAACTTACATGCACCAGCATGCTCACACACACATACACACACACACACAGGTGTAGGGACATCGGTATCTACTGATATAGTGTTGGGTTCAGGTTATCATCAATAGATATTTAGTGGCAAGAGCTTTTCAGTGACGTTTTGGTATTTATATACTTATTTTTTGTGTTATGAATGTGTAGTTCTTAGTTTATATTATTTGGTTTATTTTGTTAATGTTGCTCCGTTTTATTGGTTGCTGATCTTTTTTCCACCTCTCTGCCATCCAGCAGATATGGAGGATTGGGATGTTTTCTTGTGGTCTCTTCGCTCCGTTTCAATGGCCATAACTTCACGAAACTAAACCCACATTAATCTCTAATAAAGGTATATATATATATATATATATATATATATATATATATATATATATATATATATATATATATCAATGAATCCCTAGTTTCCCTAGTGTCTTTCTAACCCTAAAAGCCTGCATTCGTCTCACTTTTTATTGTATTATTATGGTTTTAATCTGTCATCTAAGAGTGTAAAATGCATCATATGATTATATTTTACTCAAAAATTATAATACAAATGCAGCAATTTTGTGTGTATGTGTGTGCATATATGTGTGGTATTGAATTTCTGTATTTCCATATCTCTGTCTGAGACAATATGTGGCCAGTGCAGTAATATTCATGCTGTGCTGCTCAGTCTTGCTTTGTCACAACAAAGGTGTTTCATTATCACTGGTTTGCTAGCATGCTACATGCAACTAAAGAGAAAGAACCTCACTTAATCCTTTAGTTTGTAGCCCTCATTCGCATTTACTGTAATGTCCAATTTGTTTATGGCCACAATTTCAGACAAAAATTTTTTATCTGTGAAATAAATTTATCGCAAAATTTTATAAAATGCTATATTAGAAATTTATTTTTTATTGGATTTTAAAATGTATGAGTATTGACCAAACATTGTGGGTATTCTATCACAAGTGTCTTATTATAATCTGATGGAGATTTGCGTCTTTCCTCTCAAGAGAACTAATATGACTGGTTTGTAAATTGCGTTTCCACACACATTTTTCAAATCTTGAATTCCCTGTAATTTTTAGAGTCACGTTCCAATTGCAAGGTCCATTTGGAAGACCCTTTTTTGCTCATTTTTTCTGGTTGAACCTTTTTAGATTTAACCTCAATATTTCCACGTAATTATGTTTCCCTAATTGGGCCATCTTTTTTTATATATATATACACCTGTTACCTCTATGATTAACATGACACTGCTGGGGTCAGATCCCAGCTGCCCCCAAATGATATGTTCTTAAAATCATACTTAAAATGTAATTGCTTGTTTCTCCAGAAGATTATCTTCAGATTTATTTCTATAGCACATTTACAAAAGCAAATACTACCCAAAGTGCTTCACGGTAAAACACAATAGATAAAAAATGGCAATGACAAAGAATAGTGATATAGGGCTAAAATATAATGAAATAAATAAACAAATAAAAGTGTAGTTTAAGCACTGACAAAAGCCAGTTCATAAAAGTAAGTCATCAGTAGTGTTTTAAAAGTTTCTAGAGATTGAGCAGACCCAATATTAAAAGACATACTATTCCAGAGTTTGAGACCTGCCACAGAAAAAGCTCTGTCACCTCAAGATTAGAGTTTTGTCCTTGGAACTACTAAAAGCATCTGTGAACTGGACCTAATGGTTCTGGCTTGAATATGAGTCATCAATAGGAGAATGTTTGTTGACTTCCTTGTGTGCATGCAAGAGTGGTTGGGTGGCTAGAAAACAATTAAAATGGTGAGCTATAAAGATGAAACGAGCACTCCCAAGATAATTAGCAGGGTGAAATCCCCAATCTATAAGCATTTTGATGTCTGAAAACAGGAAGATTTTCAAAGAGGAACTTAAAATCTCTAATGATGACAAAATCAAAGTTATTCAAAACCCACATAAAATCTGGAAAAATGTTGATTTGATTCACTGTTGTCTTGGCCACAAATTTGCTAGGGAGACATTTGTCCCTATTCAATTCAAAGCCATTAACCCTACACTCATGAAAAATGTAAGGCTTTCAAAAGTCTGGAGGCATATGATTATTTTGTTTCAAGGAAAGTTGGGCTAATCTCTTCTGCAAAACAGAAACTGTGGTTGTGCTAAAAGCAAAGGTCAGAATCAGCCAAAGCAGAGAGACAGTGTGATTTGCATCACCTGTGGGTGACTGCTGAACAGAACGGCAAAAACGCTGCAAGTGGAAAGCAAGGTAACTCATCATTGATCAGTGTCCTTATTTATTTATTTATTTTCGGAAATGTAATAGTTGTAAATTGTTGTACAATTTCAGCTGTCTTATGACTTGAGAATTTCAATGACGTCTGGTCTCTGGTATACTTGAAAGAACTGAATATCACAGCTCACACAATTCTTCTTTTTTTCCAGTTTTGGAAAAACATGTGGTCATGTAGCAGCTTTAATGTTTAAAATAGAATAGGCTATCAGAATAAGATTTACAACTGCTGCATGTATAGCAGCGTGCATAGTCAGGGTGCGGTGGATAACAGTTTTGGACATGTGAAACAGAACGCGAAGACAATATAAAGCAGTGGATTTTAATATATACTAACCTGAATGATTTCAAAAAACATCTAGGTATTGAAAAATAGTGACAAGGTATTACCATTAACACAATGAGCCTCACAAATACTATCAGTTCAATCCAAGCTTTCTTCAGAGCGGAGAGTGTCTGGGTTTAATCTCTCAAGAATCTTTCGCTTTTTGCTGTCTTATTGTCAAAAAAACTTTTTATTATATCCCACTGTCTATTCGACCACACGGCAAAAGTGAGCCGTCTGCTTTGATAAATCCTCCGCTAAAGATGCAAAAGAGTCGTATCATAGGTAAAGGATGCTGTTTCTTGCCACCCAATCCCATGATGCAGTGTGAGTAAATATAAACACCAATGTCACAAAAGGGGGGCAAGGCCATTAAGAGACTAAAATACAAAAAATCTTTTTTTTACTTTTAACCCAAAGAAAATGATGCAAGTTCAGCACTGGAGTTATAAGTTATTCCACTCTTTGCCAGTCAGGAAATGACCAGCTGCATTTTGGACCAACTGAAGATGAGAGACAGAAGCATGATCCAAACCCCAATACAGGGAATTGCAGTAGTCCAGCTAACATTGGACTACTGTATTACTACATTTACACATTTGTTTTTTAGTAGGTAGACAGAGAGTCCAGGGGAATATTAGAGATGTCTGCTGTAACATAAATTTAAAAATGGCAATCTCATTTTTATCCTCATTTAGATTAAGGGAATTTAGGGCCATCCATTATTTAACATCACTGCGACAGTAAAATAATAAATTAAAATAATATGCTCCTGTTTTTATAGGTAGATAAATTTGAAAATTATCTGTTAAACACTATAATAGATACAGTATGTCTCCAATAACTTTCAAATCGAGTATTAACTTACAAAAAATATATGATTGAATATATATTCTTAGGACCCTAGTTTTGGCGCTCCTTCAAAAACCATCTGATTCCTGCTCCAAGGCAGTACATGCTGGTGTGTCACAGGCACATTACTGAGGCTTTCTGTCTGCAACCTGGAACAAAGGAGCTACTGACCTACCCGACTTTCTCCATATAAAGTCATTTTGCCCAAGTGATGTTATAACAAAGTCAAATTCCTATTGTTTTTTGAATTAAATGTTTGCTAAAGGAGACAGACGGTCTTATCTTAACAGTCCATGAATCGCTTGCTAACAATTTTCTATGTTCATACTCTGCAAGTTCATTGCTTTACAATATGACAGTTGAAGATAAAGCATGTTATCTACTGAGAAATCATGTGATATTTTGCAGATAGCAAAATATTTACTTTTTATAAACAAATGGATGAGGTTGTGTCTCAAGTTTTATACATTATAAAATGTTGTCCTTCTGTATAATTAAATGGTCCACAGTTGACAAACTAATATACATAATACATGGTTAAGAAGTATACTGTAACCAAAAGTAGAAACCAATATATTTTGAGGTGAATCTCAACTAATTTCTACAAATTAAATAATGGCTGATTGTAGAATTGGGCTGTGATCTTGGAGAACTTTTAAACTTATGTCCTTTGTTAATGGTTACAAATTTTTTATTAAAAAAAAGACCATGGAATCCCAATGGCAGCAAACCAAAAGCAACAATGCAGTAACAAAAAATTCTGAATATATAAGAAGACAATTAGGGGCTGATTTATCAAGATTCCTAATAATGAGTGCAAAATTGTGTGCAGCGCTAGTAAGCAGTAGCATTGGAATGAGGAGTTTGCGGCCGCTAATGTGAGCTGGGCCAAAGCTAGAAAGACGAGGAATAATGCACATGGATCCTTGTTGCATATTTGGCATAAAAATTATGCTAAAATGCTGTTATTATTATTATTGTTGTTTGTCAGTAATAAATGTAATTCATGCGGTGTACATGGTCTCAGCTGCATACACATATCGTATCGCAGGGTTAGATCGATTAAAACTGTGCCATGTCTGAATTTTGTTTTTAAAATGTCACTCACATCAAAGAACCTTTCTTCACGAGCGAAGGAGACACGTCTAAGTTTGAGGAGGAACTCATTCAAACAACACCGACGGACGACCGATCAGGCTGTCTGAAAAACATTGGTAAACAAACCCAGTTGTTCTGCCTGAACTCTGCATACCGTTTTGCATGTCGCTGCCGACCACGGTGGGCAACAGAAGAGAAACAGAATCTCCAACCTTATTTCTTGGCTAGCAGAGGAAGGCACGAGTTTCTGGAGAAACTTGCTTCAGGGATCCCAAAGACTGCCGACACCAGCTGAATCCTTAAACATTGATAAACAAAGTCGTTGTTTATCTACAGAGCCTGACGAAACCCCCCTCTGAGTTTCAGACTGCTGAGGAACAGAGCCACACATGGTGAAGGACCTAACCCAGCCGGAGTGCATGCCTGACTGGACGGTGGCCACATCCCTTCTTGCCAGAGGCGGCATTTAGCCGCCGACACATAACTGATTTGAGTGGCCGATTCGGTACAGGGTACAGTAAACCATGCCTTGGCATGAGATTTTTAATCATTGTTTTCATAATACTTTTCCCAACAAAGAGTCATTTAAATCCTGTAATTGTAGCTTTTTTCCTTTTTTTTTTTTTTAGCTTTTTTTAACTTGTCCTGTCTAGCAGTATGCTACTCAGAATTGGTGTCTGAGTACCAAGTACAAGCCCAACAGTTTTACTTTCCCAAGCAGAGTATTACAGCTTCGCTGTAGTACGCCACTTGATGTATATGTATGAAAAATCTTTATTAGTGATTACTGTGGGTTCAATTTCCTGACGTCATGGACATTAAACTGAGACAAGAAGGGAGAAAGGAAGAAGGTGAAGAAAAGAAACCGGACCAACAGAGGGGCGAACCGACGACACAAGACAGGGAGGCAAACAAAGAACACAAGAAAACATCCCAGTCCTCCACCTCTGCCGGACGGCAGAGAAACAGTAATACAAAACAAAAACAACAAACTGTACAGAACCAAACCAATAGTTCGGATCTAGTAGAATAAACTAAGAATTACACATTAACTACAATCACTACACACAAGCATTGATTAATGAACATAATACAAATGTTTCTGGTAAGCTCCTGTGAACAACTAACTAATGATGATAACCTCAGCTTAAGATATGTCCGTCCTCACCAATGTCCCCACACCGTGTGTGCGAGCATGCAGGTCGGAATAAGGTTTCCCCACGCAAGTGATTGATAGCTGGTGTAAGGAACCGTCAATCCGTCCTACAGGAATCGGCACAGACATGGAGGAGGCAAGAGATGTATGCATCCAGGGTCCCATAGAGTACAGAGGCCACAGGCGGATCAGCGCAGGGTCGATCACCCGCCAAGAGGGGAACAGATGGAAGCCCCAGGGGAACACCCACCAGCCGCAATGCTGGGGCCCGAGAGATCGCAGTGACGAGCCCACGGGCTCCGCCGGTAACCGGCTACGCCAGGGCGGGCCCGGATCAGGAACCGGAGGCCACGGGGACCAGGGGCACCCCGCCCCCCAGCGGGGCCCCAACCAGGGACCAGCCGACAAGGGCCCCCCGCCGCCGCCGCAGGCAAGGAGGATCCGCAGCCAACCGACGGACAACACACGCCGCCGCCACCCCGGACCAATACCCACCGCCAACAACCCGGCCCGCCTCCACACACCCACACCCAGCCAGGGAGCCACAGCAAGAGCCACAGCGGATGTACGCCCTCCCCAGGCCGCGCCCAGCCGGCACCTGGACATCCAGATCTTCCAGCTCCCGGGTCCAGATCCCGCCCCACGTAGGGCGCCAAGATCAGGGGCCCAGCCAATGCCGGACAGCCCCACCAGGTGAACAGACCAGCCAGCAGAAGTCCTGGAACCGGCAGGAGGACTGGGCGCCAGGCACGGTCCCCACCGATCCACCGGACGGCACCAACCTGTTCTACAACCCCGGCACCCCCAGAAGAGGTGCCCCAGTCAATCCAAGGAGGACGTCGGCCCGAAACAGCGGCCGCCCGACACACCGGACCACCCAGGACCCGCCCGACATGCACCAGGACCGAGCCGGGCCGCAACCGGGACCCCCGGCCCCAGGCATCGAGAGCCATCATCAACCAGCGGGCAGGAGCAACCATCACCGACGGGGAGTGACGGGGAGGGAAGAAGATGCATCAGGCCAGAGAGCAGCCAAACACCCAACCTGACAGGTAGACATAGACAGACAGAGACACTCATACGTACCCTCCCTCTCATGCGTACACATTCTTACAAATACAGGACATACGAAAAAAGGACGCTATACACTCATTCATACCCCCCATACGTACACTATACTCCATACTCCCAGGCCCAGGGACAGACGCCCCAATAGAGAACCCTGCCCCTGCACCCAGGAGACAGACCCCTTTGCCCACCAGGACAGGGGACAAGCAGACCGCCAAGGCCCCCACACCGGCAAGAGCAGCCCACCAGCCCAGGACCCCGACCAGACGGCGTGATGTTCTATCCGGGCTCCGACCCCTGATGGTCCAACGAACAGGGGTGTGGAAAGACCCCCCAGCCTCTCTCCCCCAGCTCAATGTGGTGTTGTTGCGTGTTGTTCTAATGTGCACTTAAAACAGAGGGGGGGGACATGGGAATACTGCCGGGTACCCCCATCTCCCCCCCCGGGCCCTCAGTGTCTAGATGCGTTTAACCAGTGGGTGCCGGCACCACAGGCGAGGCCCCCACAACGGGCCCCTATAGGGGGCCCCCCATGAGGGGTCCCGCCCCCAGCGCCAATGCGCCACACCGCCAGGTCCCTACATGTGCGTTCCATGTAAATGTTGCAAGTGTAAGTGTCTAAGTTGCTCAATAAAATCGGGACCCAGGCCGCCACCGGGTAGCGAAGACGGAAGCTCCATCCCGCACCCCAGTGACGTGCCCACGTCCCAAGGCCTTGTGAATGGTAGAATGAAGGAGCAGGTGGACAGAGGCATGGGGATGGGGAGAAAATAACTGGGGTGACCATTGCCAACCCCAGGGAGCCAGCTCCCCTGCTGACTCCAATAGGCACCCCCGTTCGGCCCGATCCACCAGGGGTGGGAGGCCCCAGCACGTCAAGTCGGGGCCCACGGCAGCGGCACCCCCGAGCCCCATGGGGGCCCCGGCAATCCACCAGCCCCCATGCCAGGGGCATACCTAAATCCTTCCCAACATTCACACTGCTAACAAAACACATGTCACTAGACACCCAGGTTGAGTTTAGCCCCCCCTCCCCCTCAACGCCCTCCCCCCTCCCGTCCCAAGCGCACCCCGTTAAAAAGAGCGCCTGTGCTAGATGGTAAAAAGCCTCCCCGCCAATAAGAGACGCCCCAGGCACCGCCAGCGTCCGAGGGCCCCCGCGCCGAGGCCGGAACCCGGCGCACCACCGACTCGGGTACCCCGGACATGCCGCGCCAGGCCCGTGAGCAGACCGAAGTCCCGGGCGGCCAATCCCCAGGCCGACATCCTCCAGCCTTGCTACTACCGCCCGATGGCCGGGTGGCAACAGAACCCAGCACCTCCACCCACCAGCCCACACCCCACCAACCGGTCAGTCACCGTGGAGGCCGACCAACACCGGCCAGAGGCCCCCACCTCAGCACCCCCGCGAGGGCTAAGACCAAGACCCAGGAGCCATGTCCAGTGTCAATATAGCCGATCGGGCCCGGAGACGCCGGCCACCCGCCGCGCACTCTCGCCGACGCCCAGACGCGGCAAGCGGCCACCGGGGAGCAAGCGACAAGAACCAGCCCGGGGAGATGGAAAGGGCAGCAGCGCCCGCCAACCATCGGCCGACCACAGCCCCCCCCGGCCAAGCCCCAGCCAGGGCCCCAGCCGGAGGGCACGCCGCCCCAGAACCCCGAGCCCCAGGCCCAGCCCAGACCCCCCCAGAGCAGCACAGCACCAGGCCAGTAACCCGTGTCCGCCAGCACGACCCCTCTAAGGCGCCGCATGCAGCCACTAGGAGTCACCACACAAAGCCCCCAAAGTCCCACCCCAGGCGAGGGTCACGGCACCTACCGCCGAACCGCAAGCGGACCCACCCCCAAGGACCTCCCCGCAGTCACCACCAACCCTTAAGCTCCACATCGGCAACCGTGTCCCACAGAACGGAATCAAGGGCCCGACCCCACTAGGTGATGGAACTGATCAAGGGTGACCAGAAAGATTGATCAGATGTGGAGGCAGATGCCGTTTCTAGACCAATGTAATCCAGAAGGAGATCTCTATATTGATTAATATTCAGAGTATTTTTATTTTTCCAGTTCAAGAGGATATTTTTCTTAGCGATGCATAAGGCGATGTAAAATAATTGCATAGACTTTGTATCCATGGTAACTTCATCTACATTTCCCAGCAAGCAAACTGTGGGAGCAGGTGTGATATTACATTTCAGACACTTTGATAGATCTTCACATATCTGGTACCAATATTTCTTAACAGGTGGGCAGAACCAAAGAGCATGAATATAATTGTCTGGTAGATTGCTTGTACATTGTAAACAGGTATCAGACGGCGTATAACCCATCTTGAACATCCGTTGCCCTGTATAATGCACTCTATGAAGGATTTTATATTGTATTAATCGTAGATTAGGATTTTTAAGAAATTTAAAGGTTCTTAATGAAATTTGAGACCAGAGGTTTTGGTCTATTGAGATGGACAAGTCCATCTCCCATTTTGAAATAGGAAGGGCTATTGATTCATCTATTCTATTTAATGTTTTGTATATTTTAGATAGCAGTTTGGGAGGGTTAAGATTAAGGAAGTCTAAAACTTTTCCTGGAATTTGTAAATCAACTGTATTGAGCCTAAATTTATTTTTTATAATTGATTTAATTTGTTGGTATTCTAAGAATTTATTCTTGTTAATTCCGAATTGTGTAACCAATGTATTAAATTGGATAAAGTCTGTTCCATCAAATATATGCTCCAGGTATTCAATTCCTTTACAACTCCAGCCTGGAAAGTTGATCATGCATTTTTTTTGTAAGATATCCGGGTTATTCCAGATGGGTGTACGCCTGCATGGGACTAGTGAGGTCTTTGTCATTTTAAGAAATTCCCACCAAGCTGTCAGAGAGGAGCTGATATTAATACTTTTAAAACATTCATTTTGTTTTATATTTGAGCTAACAAAAGGTAGATCTGAAAGTTTTATCTTATTGCATAGTGTCTGTTCTACATCTACCCAGCACTCATCGATATAACTGTGTTTTACCCATCTTGATGTGTATTGGAGTCTGTTGGCTAAGAAATAATGACGAAAGTTTGGTAGGTCTAGACCTCCTTTATCTTTGGACTTCTGTAGTGTTTTTAAGCTGATACGTGGGGGTTTATCTTTCCAAAGAAATTTAGAAACAGAAGAGTCCAGAGATCTAAACCAATCAGGTGATGGTTTGCTTGGGATCATTGAGAATAAATAATTGATTCTAGGCAAAACCATCATTTTTATTGTAGCTACCCTTCCAATAAGTGATATTGGAAGGGATTTCCATCTTGCCAGATCATCTTCCACTTTTTTTAAAAGTGGGACGTAGTTTAGCTTAGATAAGTCTGCCAGTCTTGGTGAGATATGGATACCTAGATATGTAATATTTCCCGACCGGAGCTGTAAAGCAACAGGACTCTGGTAAGAACAGTTGATTGGAAGGACTGTAGATTTTAACCAATTTATGGAATAGTCTGAAACTCTTGAGTAAGATTTTATTAACTCAATTACCTGATACAAGGAAGTTTGTGAATGCTGTAGAAAAAGTAGTACATCATCTGCGTATAAACTGATTTTATGTTCTATTTTGTTGCATTGTATACCTTTAACATTATTATTTTGCCTGATTGCTGCTGCTAATGGTTCAATAAAAATAGCAAAGAGGGAGGGAGAAAGTGGACATCCCTGCCTGGTACCTCTCTGAAGAAAGAACCTTGATGATGTTTGATTATTGGTCCTAATACATGCTGTTGGTGAGCTGTATAATATTTTTAACCAGTTTACAAAAGAATTACTGAATCCGAATTTATTTAAGGCTGCAAATAAAAATTTCCAGTTAACTCTATCAAATGCTTTTTCTGCATCTAAAGATAATATATTGGTTTGGACGTTTTTACAGTGGGAATAATCTATTAAATCTATTAATCTACGTGAATTTGTTGAAGAGAGCCTACCTTTTATAAAACCTGTTTGATCAGGGTGGATTATTAGAGGTGTTATTTTCTCTATCCTTCTTGCAAGAGCTTTGCAAATTATTTTCAGATCCACATTGATAAGAGAAATGGGACGATAACTGGTAGGAGACATAGGGTCTTTTCCTGGTTTTAATAGAAGATTGATGTAGGCAGAATTCATGTTTGGTGGTATTCGACCATTTTCCTTTGTTTCCTGCAACATTTTGTAAAATGTTGGTGCCAGAATATTCCAGAATTCTTTATAGAACTCTACTGGAAATCCATCTGGACCTGGAGCTTTATTATTAGGCATGGATTGGAGGGCCTCCTGGAGTTCAGACACTGTTAGCGGTGAATCCAGGGCCTTTGCTTGACTGTCTGAAAGTTTAGGAAGAGTTATTTTATCCAGAAATTGTACAATATCATTATTTGAAGGGTTTATCTCTGGTGTGTATAACGTCTCATAAAATTCTTTGAAAGTGTTGTTTATTTTTTCAGGGTCATATATTATATTCCCAATTTTGTCTTTGATTGCAGATATAGTTGTTTTTTCTTTATTTATTTTTAACTGATTAGCTAAGAAGCTACCTGATTTATTACTATGTTCAAAGTTTTCTATTCTAAGTCTTTGGATTAAAAACTGCGTCCTTTTATTAATAATTTCATTTAATTCTAATTTTGCTTTCCTTATTTTACTTAAGCTCTCTTTATCCAGGGAAGGTTCTAATGATTTAATAGTTTCTTCTAATTCCTGAACATGTTTATTTTCTGTTCTCTTTTTATTTGATGAGAATGAAATTATTTTACCTCTAATCACAGCTTTCCCTGCTTCCCATAGAGTGGATGGCGACATACCAGGGAGATCATTAAATTCCATGTATGAAGCCCATTCTTTTTCAATATATTTAATAAATTCTTTATCCTTAAGTAATGATGTATTAAATCTCCAATTTTTATATTGAAGGGTTGCAATTTTATTTGCTAAATTTAAAGAAACAGGAGCGTGATCGCTGATCACTATAGGATGTATCTCAGTGTCTGAAATGTCATTCAACAGTGAGCTGCTGACTAACAAATAGTCCAATCTAGAATAAGAATGATGTACGTTTGAGTAAAAAGTGTATTTTCTGTCGTTGGGATGAAGCGATCGCCATGCATCGCAGAGTCCATAATCGCTCATGTACTGTTTAACTATATCTATGGATTGCCATCTGCGCTGAGTCCCTGCTGTACTGAGCCTGTCTATTTCTTCATTTAGTCCAAAGTTGAAATCTCCCCCAAGAACAAGTGAGCAATCCATGTGATTAGCCAGAACCGAGAAGAAAGTATGAAAGAATGAGGGGTCGTCAACATTTGGACCATATATACTAACTATACATAACTTTTGGTTATTTATAAATAGTTTTAATATTATAAATCTACCTTCTGGATCTGTAGCTGTGTCTATTACTTTAAAATTAGTATTTCTATTTATTAATATTGCTACTCCTCGTTGTCTAGAGTTATAGCATGAAGAAAATATATTAGGATACTCTGGTGTTTTTAAATCATTAGCTGTTGAACTTGATTTATGAGTTTCCTGTAGTAAGACGATATCTGCCTTCAATCTCGTAAGATGGTTGAAAATCTTAGTGGTTTTATCTCTGGAGCTAGCGCCGCGAATATTCCATGTTATTAATTTTACAGGATTCATAGAGCTAAGATAAACCTTAGACATGTACTATCGCCAAGGATGAATATAGGTGTAATTTTGGTTTGTCCATGGGGTTGCCAGATTGAAAAAAAACAGAAGCAGAGATAAAGCGAGGTAAATAATGCACCATGCAGGTGTGTACAGAATGAAAGTATGATGGAAAAAACATGAATATGCCATGATAAAAGTCTGTGTGTGTGTGTGAGAGAGGAAAAGGAAAAAAAGGTGATAAAGAGATTTGGTTGTACAAATGTGAGAAAGAAAATAGAGAAAAAGAAAAAAGAATAAAAAAAAGAAAAAGCAATCTAGTGCACAGCCCTGCCCCTACCTACACTAA